>CAJNJA010049029.1:0-378324 GCA_905231915.1 Symbiodinium necroappetens | reverse complement strand
GGCCTTTAGAGGGCTGCTCTGGGCACTTTTGAGACGGCCAAGATCGAATTTTGAACGACTGCTAAAGGGGTATCCTTGAAACCACTTTAAGTTTCCAGAAAGCCGCCGTTCAAAATTTGCATCGCTACGCGTACTTGCGCCCAATTGCGGACATGTCTCGCCTCTCAGCCAACCAGACAATTCTGGACACTATGAGAGGTGTTCATGAATCAAATCAGAAACTGGCCCGGGGTGCTGAACCGCAAGGTTGTGATCCCCACCGGCAATGATTTCTAAGCGTGCATTCGGTATGCGACTTAATAGTTCCTCACCCACCGCGACAGGGCTAATGGGGTCCGAATCCCCCCAAATCAATAGCGTCAGGGCTGCTATGCCCTCAACAGGAAGAGGTGCCGTTGCATTTTTCTCAGTAATCCAACGGGCGGTATGGGGAAAGGTCTTGAGATAGCTTTTCCTCCAATCCGTGGCGCCGAGGTTTGCCATTTCTAACCCGGCAGAGGTAGCCGTTAACACCAGGCGTCGCACAGAGTCAGGTCTTTCAATAGCAATTCTTGCGGCCACAACACCACCCATCGACTGGGCAATCAGATCTACCGGGTTGTCAATCTCAGTTTCGACCAACGAAACCAGATCATCTACGCTGTTGATGTGTGAGACGGCGGGTTGATCACCCAGTCCTGGCCAACTGAATAAAAAATTTGACTCTGTCTCAGGTAAGCGCGAAGCCACTGGTTCCCAAAAAGTCGCGGCCCCTCCGGCACCTGGCAAGAATAATTTTTTTTTCATTCCAAAATGCTGAATTGGCTGATCAGGAAGCAAGGTCGATGAAACGTTCTGACTACGCAAGCCGCACGAATCAGAGGCAAGGGCGAGTCACGGTATTTATTTTTCGAACCATTTCAGACTCAACAGAGCTCCCGCGTCTACCTCAAGGCGAAATGCGTAATTTGGGTTAGAACGATAAACAAACTGTCACTGCTCCTTTTCAAAATCACACAAGCCAACCCCACCCTGCTGGGTGACATCATTGATAGCTTTATCGGCGTTGTTGTGCGACCTGAACTGTCCTTTAAGCGAGACTCTATCGGTGCATGGCTTGATTCCAGCGTGGGGGTCGCTCGTTGTCCTGTGGATACGGATGATGCTGATGACCTGATTTGGATGCCTAGCGCACCAGTTTATTGAGCACCTGGCGAACTTCTTTCGCCCACTGTGCGGAAACTGTCTTACCTGCCGGCAGGTTGGTCGAGCGGCGACGATAGACAACCTGGCCGTCGCCATCGACCACCAGCAACCCGGGAATGAAGTTGATGCTGTACGCCTCGCCGATGGCATCCGCATCCGCAATGGCATACATCGGAAAGTCGAGAGAGTCGACGTACGCCTTGGGATCACCGCGGCCACGTTCTTTGGAATTCAGCGTCACAATCTGCACCCCGGCGTCTGCGTACTCTGCCTGTATATCTTTTGCGTAGGGCATAAACGCTTTGCAGTACGGGCACCAGGTCGCCCAGAACACAACAACTGCTGGCTTGCCTGCCAGTAAGGCAGGAAACTCAACGGTTTTGCCGTTCACAAGATTGGTGCCGACAAATGGGGGCGCAGTGTCACCTGGACCTACGGCGTATGTGGTTGAAAAAGGCGCCAGCAAGGCGATGGTGATGAAGAGGCGAGCTAAATATGTCATCTCAGCAGCTTAATCGCAGCTGCTGCCAAATGCTAACGCGTGTGGGGCTAGAGTTTGGACTCGCTTTTTAAGCGGGAGATGGCCTGCCAGGCTTTTTTGAAAGTCGGTACCGCGGTTTCTATCTGATGTCGCCGTCGAATCGCTTTCAAATCCACAGGTTGTTGCCGGTCGGCATTTCTGGTGGTGCAGTTCGATGGGTCCAGTTCAAACGCCTGAATCACGGCAGCGGGATCTTTGCCTTCTTCCAACTGGGCCAGGCGAGCAACCAGCAGCGATGCGGATAGCTCTGCGTCGAATTTGTCTGCGTAAGGCCCCAGCATCATGTCCTCGCGGGTGCGGAAATACCAACCTTCTTTGGTTTCCACAAAACGTGCAGTGCGCACAAGCCCGGGAATGCGCTGTTCTTGTTCTCTGTCTTTTTTACGGAGATCCATGCTGTTTCAGATCCGTCTGTCACTGGTTCATAAAAATGTTTGCTGCAGAAGCTGCAGGTAAAATGTGGCGTGTTTTTTTCTGCCGCCCGATGTCTATCTTAATCGTCTGAAGATTACGGCAATGGTCCTGGCGCGCATTTTTTGACTGTTCGCGCAGTGAATTGAGCGCTGGTTCACAACTTCGCGCGGGCAGCTGCTGACCCGGGTATACTTCGGTCAAGTTTGAAAATGGAAAAGTCGATGTATGGTTTTGTCTTACGTGTACTGATGAATATCGCCGGGCTGTGGCTGGCCACTGTCCTTATTTCAGGCATTACGGCGGACACCACAGCGGCCCTGGTATGGGCAGCCATCTCACTGGGGTTGGTCAATGCGTTCATCCGGCCGCTGGTATTTTTCCTGACTCTGCCGGTGACGCTGCTGACGCTGGGCATCTTCATCTTGTTCATAAACGCGGCGATGCTGAACCTTGCCGCCTGGTTCGTGACGGGTTTTGACGTCGTTGGTGTGATTGATGCTCTGCTGGGCGCGATTCTGGTCAGCCTGGTCAGCTGGGTTGGGTCTGCGTTTGTTGGCGACAACGGACGATATCGAGTCATGGTTATAGAGCGAAGAAGCCGTGATTAGTGCATAAATGGCCTGGGTGCGAATCACTTATAACTCCATTACCTAATCGAAGTTGTTTTAAGCAACGTGACAGGTAGAATCTCGCCGCTTTGCCAGAATAAATATTTGTCTAGGGGGACTGCATGCATATAGGTGTGCCAAAGGAAACTTGGCCCGGTGAACTGCGCGTTGCGCTGGTGCCGCTGAACGCAAAGAAACTCATTGGCCTGGGTTTCACAATCACGCTCGAAAGTGGCGCAGGAGCTGCTGCGGGTTTTCTCGATTCCGCCTACGAGGAAGTGGGTGTTCAGATTTCCGCCGACCACAATCAGGTCCTGTCTGGTGCCGACCTTATTTTTCGGGTGCGCAAACCGTCCCTGGCCGAAGTGGAACATCATAAGACGGGTGCCATCAGCATCAGCTTCTTAGACCCCTTCAATGAAAAAGAACTGGTGGAATCCCTGGCCAGCCACGGTGTGGTGAGCATCTCCATGGAGATGATTCCCCGCAGCACCCGCGCGCAGAAGATGGATGCGCTGTCTTCTCAGGCTAACCTTGCGGGTTATGTCACCGTGATTCTGGCCGCGATGCATTGTCCTAAAATTATGCCGATGATGATGACACCTGCGGGCACAATTGCGCCGGCGCGCGTATTTGTCATTGGTGCCGGGGTGGCGGGTTTGCAGGCCATCGCCACAGCAAAACGTCTGGGCGCTCGTGTGGAAGCCTTTGACACACGTCCGGTTGTTGCTGAACAGGTGCAGTCGCTGGGTGCAAAGTTTGTTGAAATTGATCTGGGTGAGGTAGGGCAGACCGATCAGGGCTACGCTAAAGAACTGACCCCGGAGCAAATTGAGCTGCAACGCGAAGGTCAGAAAAAGGTGATTGCGCAAAGCGATGTGGTGATCACCACAGCTCAGCTGTTCGGACGCCCAGCACCGGTTATTGTCAGCCGGGATATGGTTGAAGCCATGAAACCTGGCAGCGTAGTCGTAGATATGGCGGTTGAAACCGGCGGTAATGTCGAAGGCTCGGTGTTAAACGAAGTGGTCGACATTAATGGCGTCAAAGTCATTGGCATGGGCAACCTGCCCAGCGAAGTGGCGCGTAACGCCAGCGAAATGTACTCGAACAACCTGTTCAATCTGATTGGTGATTTCTGGGACGAAGAGGCGAAAAGCCTGAATCTCAATCCCGAAGACGACATTGTGCAGGCTTGTGTCATCACCCGCGATGGCGCGGTGGTGAACGAAACCATCAAAAACATATATAGCGGGGCTTAAGAAGATGGAAGCAGTTTTACTTGGAATGGTCTTAATGCTGTCCATTTTTCTGGGCTTTGAGCTGATCTCGAAGGTGCCCGCAACTTTGCATACACCTTTGATGTCCGGAGCGAACGCCATATCGGGCATTACTATCGTTGGCGCATTGATTTCAGCCGGCAACGATTTAGGCATGATGTCCACGGTCCTTGGCGCTGTGGCGGTTGCCTTTGCAGCGATTAACGTGGTCGGCGGGTACCTGGTGACAAACAGGATGTTGAGCATGTTTAAAAAGAAAGACAGTGGTCAGCGGGGAGGTAAGGCGTGAGCATTGAACTCATCAACGTCGTTTACATTGTAGCCGCAGCGCTTTTTGTATTCGGACTGAAACAGCTCGGTTCTCCTGCTACCGCTGTACGCGGTAACTTACTGTCCAGCGTGGGCATGCTGATCGCGGTAGTGGCGACGCTGTTTAACGCGGAAATTCTGTCCTTCAGCTGGATAATTGGTGCGATTGTTGTTGGCTCTATCGTGGGCTATGTGGCCGCTGTGAAAATCGAAATGACCAGCATGCCGGAAATGGTTGCTCTGTTTAACGGTTCTGGTGGTATTGCCAGTCTGCTGGTGGGTTGGGCTGCATTGTATAATCTGGACAACACAACGTTCACCTATGTGACCATCGTTGTGTCTGTGGTTATTGGCGGGCTGACGTTCACCGGCAGTATTCTGGCCTGGGGTAAGCTGTCGGAAGTAATGCCGTCGCGAGCCATCGTATTTGGCGCGCAGCGGATCTTCAACGGTGTGTTGTTACTGGCGTTGATCACCTGCTCAGTACTGTTCTGCCTGGATCCATCAGCCAGTTCTCCTTACCTGTTTGCGATCATCATCTTAGCCTGTCTTTTTGGTGTGATGGCGGTGTTACCCATCGGTGGTGCAGACATGCCGGTTGTCATTTCGCTGCTCAACAGCTACTCAGGTCTTGCTGCCTGTGCGGCGGGTTTTGCGATACACAACAATATTCTGATTGTTGCAGGTTCGATGGTTGGCGCCGCTGGTATCATCCTGACTAATATCATGTGTAAAGCGATGAACCGTTCACTCGCCAATGTGCTGTTCTCAGGATTTGGTGCAGTTAAGCAGGCGACGAAGGTTGAAGGCGAAGTTAAACCCATCAATGCAGAAGATGCTGCGCTGATTCTGGAAGCGGCTCAATCAGTTACTTTTGTACCCGGTTACGGCATGGCTGTTGCTCAGGCACAGCACGTGGTTCGCGAGTTGGGTGAAATGCTTGAAGCTAACGGTGCAGAAGTGACCTACGCTATTCACCCTGTGGCAGGACGTATGCCTGGTCATATGAACGTGCTGCTTGCAGAGGCCAGTGTGCCTTACGATCAGCTGGTCGAAATGGATGATATCAACCCTCGTATCGACAAAATCGATGTGGCGGTTGTGATTGGCGCTAACGACGTGGTTAACCCGGCAGCAAATGATGATGAAAACAGCCCGATTTACGGGATGCCGATTATCAACGTGAACCAGGCTCGCACGGTATTTGTGCTCAAGCGTTCAATGGCTTCAGGTTTCTCAGGCGTGGATAACCCGCTGTTCTTCGGTGAAAACACACGTATGTTGTTTGGTGATGCAAAAGAATCGCTGGCCGCGGTGCTTAACGAGCTCAAGTAAGCGGCAGGTTAAACGGCAGTAACGGCGATAGCCTGAGTGAAATACTCTTTCTACGGCTATCGCCTGGTAGGTTTCTCATTTCTGGTCTGCTTCCTGGTCTCGTCTTTTTTCCTGCACGCAAGAGGCGTTTTTTTTCCGCAATGGATGGCTGACTTCGATGTCAGTCGCACAGAATTGTCCCTGGCGGTCAGTCTGACTCTGTTTGCCGGCAGCTGTTTTGCACCCCTGATGGGTTTCCTCATCGATAAATTCCCCGTTCGCAATATCATCTGCCTGGCATCGTTGTGGATGGCAATTGGGTATCTGCTGCTTGGTCAAGTGGCATCCTATTGGTTGTTTATGGCCGTATTGATTCCATTCCAGGGTTTGGCCTGGCTGGGTGTCGGCCCCCTGGTGCATACCAAGCTCATGGTGAACTGGTTTACCCGCAACCGAGGTATGGCCTTGGGGATTGCCATCATGGGCATCAGCGTTGCGGGTGTGATGACACCGCTGTTGAATGCCTACCTTGCGCAGACGATAGGCTGGCGCGGCAGTTATCAGATTTATGCGGCCATATTGGTGTTGTTAGTCATCCCGCTGACTCTGTGGATTGTGCGTCAAAAACCGCAGGACATCGGCGAACTGCCTGATGGTGATGCCCAATCTGTGGGCAATCATGTGCCAGTAGCTCCACCAGTAGAGCTGGGTGTGGTGGCCACGTACAAAGAATTCCTGTCCTCAAAAGCATTCTGGTCCGTGGTGCTTACGTTTGGCTTGATGAACGGCGTGTATTCAGCCATGGCTACACACCTGCCAACCTACGTGACCAGTGAGCTTGATCTTGAGTTATATGATGGTGCGCTGTTGCTCACCGTTGCCGGCGGCTTTGCCATTGGTGGCAAAATTGTATTTGGCTGGATGATGGATCGGTTGGCCGCAAAAATTACCGTGATGTGTGGGGTGGTTGCTTACCTGGCATCGACCCTGCTGCTTATTTTTGTGGAGGCTTACTTCGGGCTGCTGTGTGCGGCGGCGATGTTTGGCCTGGGTTTCGGCGGCATGATACCGGTGCGTTCTGTATTGATATCGCGCCTCTTCGGCGTGGCCAAATTTTCCCGGGTAAACGGGCTGCTGTCGTTTTTCATTGCACCTGCGACATTCTGGGTGTTGATTACCGGTGCGATTGTGGATGCTACCGGTACTTATGGCACTGCTTTCAAGGTGTGGTTTGTATCCTTCCTGTTGGCTGGCGTTGTCAGCTTATTGGTGAAACTGCCTGATCGGCAGGACGCAGTTGCCTGATTTCTGATCTGGTTCAGACTCGCGCCTGGTCGACGATTTCCAACAACAGTAGGCAATGCTTGTCGGGTTTAGTATGTTCTGCTGCGTTGAAAACATATGGTGAGGCGTAAATGTCCGATCAACCCGAACAACCTGGTTTTGAAACAGCCACTTCGAATCGCGAAATCCGCGAGCGCTGGAAACTACCGGCGGACGCAGACGCTGCATCCATGCCACTTGAAAAGCTGAACCCCGGCAACGGCGATTGGTTCGAACGCAACAAAGCACTGGGCGTGTTCGATCGTCTGCGTGCAGAAGATCCGGTGCACCTGACCGAGGACAGCCAGTTTGGGCCGTACTGGTCGATGACAAAGTATGACGACGTGAAGTATGTCGATACCCACCAGCATCTGTTTTCTTCGGACATTATGAACGGCGGCATCCGGCTTGGGGGACGACCTATGGCCGAGCCGCCAGATGCAATGTTCCACCTGCCGATGTTTATCATGGCAGACCAACCGGTTCATGATGAGCAGCGCAAAGTTGTGGCGCCGATGTTTACGCCAACCCGGCTGGCGGCGCTGGGAGAACTGATCCGTCAGAGAGCTGGTGACATCCTCGATGAAGTCCCACGGGGGGAAAGCTTTAACTGGGTACGTGAAGTATCTGTGGAGCTGACCGGGCGCATGTTGGCAACACTCTTCGATGTGCCGCAGGAAGATCGACATCTGCTTATTCACTGGTCCGATACCGTCGAACGGATCGGAGATCCTGACTATTTTGAAACCCCTGCGGAAGGGTTTAACGAAATATGGAAGTGTTTTGAGTATTTCAATGAGGTGTGGCAAACACGTAAGAGCGCATCTGAACCGGGTGAAGATCTGATCTCGTTCCTGGCCCACGGCGAATCCACAAAAAACATGTCGCCCAATGAATTTCTTGGCAACGTACTGCTGCTGATTGTTGGCGGCAACGACACCACGCGTAATTCGATCACCGGCGGCGTGCAGGCACTCAACATGTTTCCGCAGGAATATGACAAGTTGCGCGACAATCCTGGCCTGATACCCAATATGGTGCCGGAAATCATTCGTTGGCAATCTCCGGTGGCACATATGTGTAGAACGGCGATGGAGGACGTTGAAATCCGCGGCAAGCAGATCAAGAAATGGGACAAAGTGGCTATCTGGTACGCCTCAGGCAACCGTGATGAAGAGCGGATAACTGATCCAAACACACTGCTCATTGATCGCCCCCATGCTCGCCAGCATTTGTCTTTCGGTTACGGCATTCACCGCTGTCTGGGTAATCGCCTGGCGGAAATGCAGTTGATGATTCTCTGGGAAGAAATCATGAAGCGGTTTTCTGCAGTGGAAGTGGTGGGGGATGCCAAGTACCTGAACTCCAGTTTCATTCGTGGCATAACCGACCTGCCTGTGCGTGTACATGAGCGCTAGGCTTGAGCTGAGAAGCGAGTGATTCAGCGACTGCGTATCACCGTGGTTGATGTGTTTGCCGAGAAACCGCTGGCTGGGAATCAGCTGGCGGTTGTGCTGGGCGCCGCTGATCTGAGCGATGACCAAATGCAGTTGATCGCGCGGGAGATGAATTTCTCTGAAACCACATTTGTTCTGCGTGAGGCAGCGGACGAAGCACAAGTGCGGATATTTACGCCGGCTTCTGAGCTGCCTTTTGCCGGTCACCCGACACTGGGTACCGCCTGGGTGCTCACCGCCGGGCAGCGACCCATTACTCTGGACCTAGCCGGGGGCAGGGTGCCAGTTGATTTTGTTGATGGGGTTGCCTGGATGACGCCACCTTCAGTGGAATTCAAAGATCCTGTTTCGACCGGTGATGCCGCCGCTCTGCTGGGCCTGTTGGAAAGCGATCTGCACCCGGATTTTACGGTTGCAACTGCTGTTGTGGGTCCTGGTTTCCTGCTGGTGCCGGTTAAAGACCTTGCCACCCTGAAGGTTGCGCGATTCAACATCGATAAGCTGCATGAAATGATCAAGCTCGGACGGTTGGACAAGGCGGTAAACGGTATTTTTGCGTTCAGCAGCGAGCCATACGACAACACCGCTGATTATGCGGCGCGGATGTTTTTTGAAGCCGGTGATGCACGGGAAGACCCCGCTACCGGTAGCGCGAATGCCTGTTTTGCCGCCTACCTTAAAGCCGCCGGCAGAAACGCCAGTGTGAGCGGTTCTGCATCAGTTGTGGTTGATCAGGGCGTGGAAATGTCGCGGCCTTCACGCCTTTATCTGGATCTTTCAGAGCCTTTACGGGTTGGCGGTAAGGTACAACCTGTACTGGAAGGTGTTATCACAGTTTAGCTGCTGAGTTCTGCCGGCAAAGTAAAACTCAGATGACGTGAAATACATCACACCTTTCCCTCGTGGCTGCGCATACAGTGGCAGGATGCGTGATTCAGATGACAGTGAAAAAATCCGCCACTTCCGTACCGGCAACCGATTCTTTAATCAGAACGGTAGCTGGTGGTTCTCCACACGGGAAGGCGAAGAAGGACCATTCCGTACCCGCGAGCAGGCGGAAGCGGGGATGGCACGCTATGTTGAGGCAATCCGAGCGATGCACGCTTTCAAACACAAGCAGGCAGAAAAGTACAAAGTAGACCCGAATCGTCGACCCGATCCAACCGTTTGGGATAAACAGATAGATTCGCTATAGCTTTAACAAAAAGTTCACAACTGTTTCACGAAGCGTTGACGGGCTGCCTGTTTCAATACCTCCATAGTCAGGCGCCGGGGAGACAAGATTCTCTCCCCTCCCCTCCTCCCCATTGGCTTCCCGGCCGCCGGACTCACCTTCCAGGTATCAACCCCCAACATCAGTTTCAAAGCTCAGTGTACTGGCCGTTTCCAAGCCCATCTATGGTCCACGAGCCTACCCGGTAGCGGATCAATCGCAGTACCGGGTAGCCAATTGCCGCACACATCCGCCTCACCTGACGATTCCTGCCTTCGCTGATGCTTAAAGATATCCAACTGTCTTTTATATGTCTGCGTTGGCGTATGGGTGGGGTGCGCGGCCATAAGTTTTGCGGTTGTGCGATCAGCGCAGCTTTTGCTGGCCGCGTCATGCCATCTTTGAGCTCAAGGCCTTCTCGCAGCGGCTGCAAATCCTGTTCGCTGGGTTCACCTTCCACCTGAACCCAGTAGGTTTTACTGACTTTATGTTGTGGGTCTGTGAGTTTGTGCTTCAAGGCATTGTCATTGGTTAAAACTAACAGACCTTCACTGTCGCGATCGAGTCTGCCAGCCGGATAGACTTCAGGTATGTCGATGAAGTCAGACAAGGTGGATCTACCTTCAGAATCACTGAATTGTGACAGCACATCAAAAGGTTTGTTGAACAGCAAAATGCGCTGCATAGGGTATCCGGCTGGTATCGTTATGAGGAGTTTAGTCTTTCAGGTTTCAGACTACATTTGTTTAAACATGTGTCCGTAGCTGGCGCTTGAACGCAGCGTTTCAGGTCGGCTGCGCAAACTGATGCTGTAGCGGCCACGCAGGTCACGTTTGGCTTTCACGATCTGGTCGACACGCACGATGGTGCCCCGGTGTATGCGCCAGAATTGCGTTGGGTCCAGCTGTTGCTCAAGTTCTTTGATAGACCGTCTAACGACATATTCTCGATCTGCGGTTATCACCGACGTGTATTTCTGATCTGCCTGAAAAAAAATCACATCGTCTACCGCAACCAGGGAGGTTGTGTCGTCTACGCCGGTTCGGATCCAGTGCAGGTATTCCTGTCGTGCCGGGCTGATCTCCTGGAGCAGGGTCATCAACTGCTGATGATCCTGGCTTTGTGCCCGTTTCAGTCGATCTATGCTTTGCTGCAGACGTTCTTCTGTGACCGGCTTAAGCAGGTAGTCGACAGCAGCGCGCTCGAACGCATCCACTGCGAATTCGTCGAACGCGGTGACAAATACAATCTTAATTTCTGCAGAAAGCGCCTGGGCAACCTGCAATCCGGATAATCCAGGCATCTGTATGTCGAGGAAAACGATGTCAGGTTGTACCTCAGCAGCCAGCGCAAGCCCCTGGCGGCCGTTGACCGCACTGCCGAGGATCTCCAGCTCGGGCCAGAGCTTATTCAGTTTGTTGGAAAGGTAGCTGATCAGGGTGGATTCGTCGTCGATGATGATGGCAGTGGGGCTCACGGCTGATCAATCTCGTTGTTCTCGGATATGGCACTGTTGCCAGGCAGTGTGATACGGGCAACAACACCCTGAGGTTCGTTGGGAAACAGATCCAGTTGGGCCTGGTCGCCGTACAATGCCTGCAGGCGCTCCCGCACGTTTTTCAAGCCGGTGCCGCTGCCGGCGGTGGATCGACGCTGCGCCTGATTGTGTTCGATGCCCAGCCCGGTATCGGTAATCGATATGATGACGCTGCTGCCGTCCTGGGTAGCGGACACCGCGATCTCTCCGCCTTCTTCGCTGGGCTCAATGCCGTGTTTGATGGCATTTTCGATAAGTGGTTGTACCAGTAGCGGTGGCAATGGGATGTTATTGAAGTCTGCGGGTACGTCGAAAGTGTAGTGCAGGCGGCCCTGCATGCGGGTGCTCTGAATATCGAGGTAAGCCTGAGCAATTTCCAGTTCCTGTGCCAGGGTTGTGGTCTGTTGCCGTGTTCTGTTCAGCGAGCCGCGTAACAGGGTTGTCAGGTTGAGCAGCGTCTTTTCCGCAGTGTCAGGACTTTCATGGATCAACCCGGCAATGTTTGACAGCGTATTAAACAGAAAGTGGGGCTCGATCTGAGCCTGCAGTAGCTTGAGTTCGGTTTCAGCGAGCAGCTTTTCCTGCTGAGCCTGTTTAGCGGTAGCTTGTGCAAGCTCTGCTTCAGCTTGAACCATGCGGGCGCGGGTGCCAAAAAAGATAAAACCGAGGATGCCAAAAAAGACCCCCAGGTAAATGGTTCCATTGCTGAAGGTGAAAAAGTAAAGCGGATCCTGAAACGTAATTAAGCCGGCTATGACCAAGCCGATCGATAATCCAATGGCGGTGACAGGTGCTGGTCCCAGATAGGGTCCGAGCCACCTGTCGAACAACGGCTCCAATAAATAAAAGCTGGCGCTGACCGACCAACCTATGGAAAACGAGACCGCCAGGTTGGCTAAAGCGTTACCACCAGCGAGCAGGGTGACCAGGGTGGCAATCCCGATGCAGAACAGGGTGGTGTAGCCAAACACCCGCCAGGGGTGCTCTATGCTGCGAGGCTCGATTTTGCTGCTGGACTCAGCCATGCACAAACTTTCCGTGTAGACCCAGTGGCAGATAATACGGCAGTGTAGCTGTCGCAACAGGTCCATCTTGTACTGCCTGAGCATTAAAGACGTTCAACAGCGTCTTCTGACGCTGCCAGTCCAGCGCGGAGCCGATGACCCAGCCCTCACTTTCAGGTTTGCTTCCAGGTTTTGGTACAAACAGGTGTTCTTCCGGAATCTGGGTGTCGGGATACCGGTAAAAAGCGCGCTTGCCGGAATTGAAATCCAACGTACTGACTTCGTTGAGGCTGGTATGAGCCGGTGCCGGGGTCAGGACATTGCGCGAAAGCATGGTCAGGCGATTGTTACGCCGGCAGCTGATGCGCGGGTCAACACAGGGAAATTCGGATTCCACATTTGTACCAAACAGAGGTGCTTCACTGACGCGACGATTTTTAGTGTCGATCTGATATTCATGATGATGGCTGATACTGCCCGGCACAACATTGCCACGCATGATCTCTCGGAAGCTGTCTATCATAACCAACGGGTCCGGTGCACGGGCGGCATCAAAACGAATCACACCCTGATTGTCCTCCCAGCCGTTGCCGTAGTGGAACACCCATTGAGACGGCAGTTCCAGCCAGAAGTGATTATCAAAGTCGTTTTTGTCGATAACCAGCACCCGGGTCGGTTGATCCGGATACCACTGGTGTGCGTCCAGGAACGATGACGGTCCAGTTGCTTCGTAGTTCAGAGGGGGCAGCATCAGGACCAGGTGCCTTTCGGTCACCACAAAGTCATGCACCATGGTGATAGGGTCAGCCTTTATTTTCCCCATCTTTACAACTTTGCCCTGGGCATTGATGTGCCATAACACCATCAGATTGGCGCCTGATAAATAGCCGAAGTTCCACAGCGTGCCATCGGCTTCTATGCGTGGGTGGGCGGAGAAAGGCACACCTTGAGTGTGTTCAGAAAAGGCGTATGTGCCCCGGGTGTCCAGACTGTCTGGATCCATTTCCCAGGGTGAGCCCGCTTCCCACAGCGCCAGCAGTTTGTCGTGATGATGCAATACGCTGATGTTTGCCACGTTGACGATATCTGGTCCGGTCACCGGTGCGGGGTTGGGCGGCACTGAAGCAAAACCAGGGTAAAGGGCGCGCTCAGCCTGCCTTTCGGCAACAACCTTGTGCGTTTCTATCAGTTTTGCACGGTGAGAGACACCGCTGCCATCCATGTGAAATGCCTGCAGCATACCGTCGCCATCAAACCAGTGGTGATAACGATAGCCGTAGACATCGTGCTGAGCCGGGCCATTTCGATACAGTGTGCCCACCAGTTCCTGTGGCCACCGGCCACTGATCTCTGCGGTGGCGGCAAATTCCTGGTCGGCTGCGCTCTGGTAGCCCAGCATCCAGGGATGTTGGACCAACCCCTGGGCAAATTGATCCGCCCATGAGGCGTTAGCCGCGCGAACACCGAAGGGTAGGGTTGCTAAAGCCGTGCCTGCAGCAACTGATTTGAGAAAATTTCTACGTTGCATGGTGTCCTCACTTACCCAGCGGTAATGTCTGTTTAACTGAGCCGTTTAATTCAAACTTTGCCTCTTCCCATTTCGGTGGGCCGAAGTTGCCTTTGGCGTTGTTTGACATCGCCCAGGGCTCGGTTGGCATGCCGACAAAGTTGCTGTCCATTTCGCCGTTGTTATTCACATCGTGCATGACCCGAATGGCGTATTCGCCAGCGGGCAGGCGCGTTGAGAATGTCATTTCCTCGTCCGTTGCGCGGGACATCATTGAAGCGATAGAGGGCTCGTCGCCGTTGAATTGCGCTTCGCCCTGCATGATCTGAACCATCACCGTGCCTTCGGTGGTGGTCAGGTTGGTGACGTTGATGGTCAACATTTCGGCATCAATCATCTGGGTGACGGCAACACTGTAGAAGGTTGCTGCGCCGACTAAAATTGATTTCAAATGCATGTTCTGTATCCAAATGTTTGCAGAGCTTGCAGATTACTGAGTTGGCGAGAGGTGTGTATTAAGTGCGACAGATTGGTAAAAAACGGGATGAGTGTGTTGCTCGGAGGATAGATTGGTAGGGATTGTCGGAGTCTGCTTCACTCACACTTTCCCGATTGGCGGAAGCGGAAGGCCTCAGCCGATCAGCGATGTCTGGCCTGCTCGCTTGAACACGAGCCTGTACTTGAATATTCAGGTGGAATATTCAGCCGTCTGTTTGCCCTTGCTGGCGATTCTAACTGACGGTCCGCTTCCTGCCAGGTGCCCGCTGTTCTCCAACTACAGGGCCCCAGTCAGACATCAGCGCTCGACGCAGCTGGCCGACGGTTTCATAACCCAGGCGCATCGACAGGGTCTGTTCAGAATTTCGTAGCGTTTGCATCGCCTGGTTGATCAGAGCAGATCCTCGCTCGCTGAAAACGATGCGGTTAGCACGTTTGTCCTCGGGGTCAGGGATCTGGGTGACCAGATCGTCTGCTTCCAGATCGTTAATCTGCTGTTGAATGGCCTGGCGGCTCACTCCCAGGGCGCGTGCCAGCTCTGCAGCACGGGTAACGCCATTAGAGATGTGAATCAGAATCATGGTCTGAGTGCGGGTGCGAGGTCGATAACCAGCCTGTTGAAGGCCATTCTGCAGGCTCTCGTCCATCCAGTAGTAAGCGCGCAACAGTCCGCGCATCAAAACTTCGGGAGGCAGTTCTTCGGGTGTGTTCTGGTATTCGCTCATCGATCGGTCCCTTTTAGTCCTTGTGGGAGTAGCGGCAATTCCTTTGGGGTATCCCCCCATGCCGTCATTACGCTATTGTTCCTTAAAAGCCATCGTGCAGGCAAGGAGCTTGTCCGTGCCGCGCTGGGGAGCGCAGCCGATGGTCAGAATCAAAAAGGGGGGAGCCATGGATCTTTATGAAGTCATGCGGACAACATTTGCCGCACGGGAATTTACTGACGATCCAGTGTCAGATGAACAGATTTTCAAGCTGCTCGAGAACGCGCGGTTCGCCCCCAGTGGTGGCAATCGCCAGGGCTGGCGGGTGGTCATCGTGCGGGAACAATCCACTAAAGATGCGTTGGGTCCATTAATAGAACCTACCTTGCGCCGCTACGCCGCTCAGGTCGGCCATGGTGAAGCACCCTGGAACACGATTGTGCCAACCACCCTGACGCAAGCAGAAATTGACGCCACATCGGTACCGCATCAACTCATTAACGCCATCACCCAGGCACCGGTGGTGTTGATGGTGTTCGTTGATCTGGCGGTGGTTGCCTCATTTGATAGCGAACTACCGCGAATTGGCGTGATTTCCGGCGGTTCGGTATACCCGTTTGTCTGGAATATTCTGCTGGCGGCACGCAACGAAGGTTTGGGCGGGACGTTGACCACCTTTGTTGGCGGTCAGGAAGATAAGCTGAAAACCCTGCTCAACGTACCTGATCAATATGCCTTCGCCGCGATGATTCCTCTGGGCAAGCCAGTGAAGCAGCTGACCAAACTGAAGCGCCGCCCGGTAGAGGCGTTTACCACCTTCGAACGTTTTGATGGAGCACCTCTGAAATGAGTGAACAGAATAATCAATCCTCCACTGCTGAACTTGATGCACAACTCGCTCAGGGTAAGAAAGACGTCAACTCTGCTTACGCCAGATACGTTCTGTTTGTGCTCATTGTGGTGTATATCTTCAATTTCATTGATCGTCAGATCATTTCTATTCTGGCAGAAGAAATTAAAGCGGATCTGGGTATTGGAGATGCCGAGATAGGTTTTCTTTATGGGACGGCCTTTGCGATCTTCTACGCGGTTTTTGGCATTCCGCTGGGTAAGCTGGCAGATGTATGGAACCGAAAGAGCCTGATTGCTATCGGTTTATCCTTCTGGAGTCTGATGACCGCTTTGTCCGGTTTTGCCAAAAGCTACACTGGGCTTGCCATCTGTCGCTTTGGTGTGGGTGTTGGTGAAGCCAGCGCAACCCCTGCGGCGTTTTCGATGCTGTCGGATTATTTCTCGCCGCGAGTGCGTGCAACGGTACTGGCGATTTATTCCAGTGGTATCTATATCGGCGCGGGTATTGGTCTGTTCCTCGGAGGGGCGGTGGTGGAAGCCTGGTATGCCTGGTATCCCGATCCAGGTATGGCGCCGCTGGGGATTAAACCCTGGCAGGCTGCGTTTCTAACTGTGGGCCTGCCCGGGCTGGTGGTAGCGGTCTGGGTCTGGACGATAAAAGAGCCGATCCGCGGTGCCAGTGAAGGCCTGCTGACCACCCCGCATCCCACGCCTTTCAAGGCTACTCAGAATACCCTGTTCAGCGTTTTGCCGGGTTTGTCGCTGGTTACCCTTTATAAGGCTGGCGGTATAAGAGCGGTCATGGAGAACCTTGTTGCCCTGGCGATCATCACCGGGTTGTTCTTTGTATTTTATATGTTGATGCCAACGGCTCTGCAGTGGATAGCCCTTGGCGCTGGCGTCTATATCACTGTGAGTTGGGTGCAGTATCTGCGCCTCAATGACCCTGCCTGTTTTGCCATGATGTTCAAGTCTAAAGCGTTTGTGCTGGCGTCAATCGGCTTCCCCAGCATCTCTTTTGTCACTTACGGCCTCGGCTTCTGGTCAGCGCCGTTCATGCAGCGCGTGCACGGCGAGTCGATTGCAGATGCGGGTCTGTATCTGGGTCTTGGTTCAGCTATTGGTGGTTTTATCGGCATCGTCCTCGGCGGCTTTCTGGCGGATATGTGGAAAGCAAAAAACGTCAACGCACGATTGTATATCGGCCTGGCGATCCCGATCCTGGCAACGCCATTCGGTTTGGGCTTCCTTTATACAGATAGTGTGCTGGTCGCGTATCTCTGCAGCTTTGTGTTCAGTATCTTGTCACCCGCATGGATTGGCTCTGGTGCCAGCACCATTAATGACCTGGTCATGCCACGCATGCGTGCAACAGCGTCTGCATATTACGTCCTTATGAATACTTTCCTCGGCCTGGCTCTGGGTCCATACCTGATTGGCCAGATCAGCGATTTGAATACTGTCGCGGGACAGGCCTCGGATGAAGCCCTGCGCAATGCAGTGACCATGGGACTGGCGGTTTTTCTGTTCAGTATGTCGTTTCTTTTTCTGGCGCTGCGCTATCTGCGCAGCGATGAAGAAAGCCGGCTATCGCGTGCGCGTGCGTTGGGTGAAGCGGACGTTTGAAAATGACAAAATTATTACAAAACGTTGCCCTTGCGCAGGGTTTCATGCAACCTGATGGATCAATTTTTTCGGTGAGTTCAGTTGCAACAATCGGGTGAATATCGAATTTCGGCTAGTCGAGATTCAGTCTGGCAGGCGCTGAATGACCCAGATCTTCTGGGTGAATGTATCGCAGGTTGCCAACACGTAAAAAAGATCGACGATGAACATTTTGATGTCGCGGTTAAAGCCAAAATTGGCCCGGTCAGCGCTACCTTCCAGGCGGAGCTTGAACTCGCAGATCTCAAGCCGCCGGAAAGTTATGTGATTAAAGGTAACGCTAAAGGGGGAGCCGCAGGATTTGCGAAAGGTCAGGCTGCCGTCAAGTTGGCCGAAGATCAGGGCGCTACTGTGCTCACCTATGAGGTAGCAGCCAATGTTGGCGGCAAGTTAGCTCAGGTAGGCAATCGCCTGGTTGAAGGCGCTACGCGAAAAATGGCGGATGATTTTTTTGCCGCATTTTCTAAACGTCTGGATCCGAGCGCAGTTGCTGCACCGTCCGCTGAGGATGCTGTTGATGTGGCGGATCAGTATGAAGAAAGCGGGCAATGGAAAATCTGGGCAATCGCTTTCGGGGTGCTGATACTTGCGGCAGTGCTCGCTATTTGAACCAAAAAATTGCAGATAAGACGATGCTGCACGCAGGTAGAAGAGGGGTTTACGATCAAATGAAGGTTTCTTTTAAAGTTAATGGTCAGGCACATGAGTTTGATGTGCCGCCAAATACACTGCTGGTCGAGGTATTGAGAGGTCAGCTTGAGCTCACCGGCACCCATGTGGGTTGTGACACTACCCAGTGTGGTGCCTGCACGGTGCACCTGAATGGTCGCGCGGTGAAGTCCTGCACGGTGCTCGCACCGCAGCTGGAGGGCGTCGACGTGACAACCATAGAAGGCATCGGCAACAGCGAAGACCTGCACCCGATGCAGGCGGCCTTCCGTGAATGTCACGCGTTGCAGTGTGGCTTCTGCACGCCAGGCATGATCATGCAGGCGATTGATCTGGTCGAACAGAACCCGGGTCTGGATAAGCAGGCTATTCGCGAAGGTCTGGAAGGTAATATCTGTCGTTGTACGGGTTATCACAATATTGTCCGGGCGATCGCTTCAGTTGCCTCCGGCACCGCAGACGGTTCAGCCACAAACGCCAAACCCAATCCGGCCAGATAGAGGATATAGACATGAGTGAAGTGGTTGCCCAGGCAGAAGCAGAAAATCAGGGTATAGGCGCGTCGGTCAGGCGGCGTGAGGACTTACGATTTATCACCGGTGAAGGTCGTTACACTGACGATATAAATCAGCCAGGCCAGCTGTACGCGGTGTTTTGCCGAAGTCCATATCCTCGTGTGCGGATTAACAGCATAGACGCGACCGAAGCATTAGCTTTACCTGGTGTGGTTGCCGTCTACACAGGGCAGCAGCTGGTGGACGACGGTCTTGGTGATCTGCCCTGTGGTTGGATGGTCAAGAGCAAAGATGGCGCAGATATGATTTCTGCGCCTCACCCACCCATGGCGGCTACGGTGGCTAACTATGTAGGTGAACCCTATGCGCTGGTATTGGCCGAAACACTGCAGATCGCCAAGCAGGCAGCAGAACTGGTCGAGACAGATTTCACAGAACTCAATGCGGTAGTCGATCTGGCTCACGCGTCGGGTTCAGAGAATATTTATGAGGGTATTGAGAACAACCTGGCGTATGAATGGGCCCTGGGTGATGAAGATGCCACCAAAATGGCGTTTGCCCGGGCGGCACACGTTACCACCCTTGACCTGACTAACAATCGCCTGATCCCCAACGCGCTCGAACCGCGGGCCTGTCTGGGTATTTATGAGCGTGGAACGGGAGATTACACACTGTACACCACAAGTCAGAATCCGCATCTGGAACGGCTTGTGCTGTCAGCGTTTGTGCAGGTTGCACCTGAACACAAGCTGCGCATTATCGCCCCGGACGTAGGTGGAGGATTCGGTTCAAAAATCTTCATCTATTCTGAAGAAACAACGGTGATCTGGGCAGCAGGGAAAATTAAGCGGCCTATCAAATGGGTTGCTGAACGCAGCGAAAGTTTTCTTGCAGATGCCCACGGCCGTGATCACATCACGCGCGCGGAACTGGCCATTGATGAAATGGGTCGGTTCACCGGTCTGCGTGTGAAAACCACCGCAAACCTGGGCGCCTATCTGTCTACCTTTGGCTCTTCTGTACCGACGTATTTATATGGCACGCTGCTCGCCGGCCAGTACAAAACACCAAACGTTTATGTCGAGGTCCAAGGTACCTACACCAACACGGCACCGGTGGATGCCTACCGCGGCGCCGGGCGTCCTGAAGCAACCTATGTGGTTGAGCGAATTGTGGATCAGGCTGCGCGGGAGTTGGGGAAAGATCCCGCTGATCTGCGCAGAATGAATATGATTCAGCCTGAAGATTTTCCTTACGAAACCCCGGTTGCTCTGACTTATGACACCGGCAACTACGAAGCGAGTCTTGATAAGGCGCTGGAGATGATTGATTACGCCGGTTTTGAGGCGCGTCAGGCGCAAGCTGCCGAACACGGTAAGCGGCGCGGCATCGGGCTTGCCTGTTATATCGAAGCCTGTGGGCTTGCGCCGTCGAAACTGGCCATAGAACTTGGTGCCGGTGTGGGGCTGTATGAAAGCGGTGAGATACGCATGAACCCAACAGGTTCGGTCAGTGTTTTTACCGGCTCTCACAGTCATGGCCAGGGCCATGAAACCACCTTTGCCCAGGTTGTCTCGGATAAGCTCGGAGTCGGTTACGAAGATGTAGAAGTGATTCACGGTGACACCGGCCGCATGGAATTTGGTCTGGGCACCTATGGTTCGCGGTCGCTGGCGGTTGGTGGCTCTGCGTTGATTGTTGCGGCGGAAAAGATCATCGAGAAAGGCCGTAAAATTGCTGCCCATATGATGCAGGCGCAGGTAGAACAGGTCGATTTTGAAAACGGTCAGTTCACTCTGCAGGACAGTAATCAATCGATGTCGATACAGGAAGTTGCATTTGCAGCGTATGTGCCAGCGGATTATCCCGAAGATCTTGAGCCTGGTTTAACCGAAAAAGCTTTTTATGATCCTAACAACTTCACTTATCCCGCGGGCACACATATCGCTGAAGTGGAGGTCGATCTGGACACCGGCGTTGTCCAGCTGGTTGATTTTGTTGCGGTGGATGACTTCGGCCACATTATTAATCCGTTGATTGTCGACGGGCAGGTACATGGTGGTGTGGCTCAAGGCGCTGGTCAGGCACTGATGGAACACGGTATTTATGATGAATACGGTCAGCTGCAGACGGGTTCTTTTATGGACTACACCATGCCGCGGGCAGATGACCTGCCCGATTTTCGCGTAGATACGACAGTAACGCCCTGTACCCACAACCCGCTGGGAGTTAAAGGCTGTGGCGAGGCGGGTGCGATTGGTTCACCGGCGGCAATTATGAATGCGGTAACCCATGCACTGGGAAACAAAGACATATCTATGCCGGCAACACCTGAAAAGGTGTGGCGAGCAATTCGGGGAGAATAAGGAATGTATCCATTCAACTATCACAAGCCAGCCAACATCAGTGAAGCGGTGAGCCTGTTTCGTAACGCCGATGATCCGATGTATCTCAGTGGTGGTATGACGCTGATTCCCACGATGAAGCAGCGCCTTGCAGCGCCAACTGACCTTATTGACCTGTCTGACATTCCGGAAATGTCAGGAATCGAGGTTGCGGCGGACAAAGTCCGTATTGGCGCATTCACTCGACACAATCAGGTTGTCAGTTCTCCTGAAATCAACGGGGCGTTACCTGTTTTGTCGCGTCTGGCGAGTCTGATCGGTGATAATCAGGTGCGTAATCGAGGCACCATCGGTGGCTCCGTTGCTAATAGTGATCCATCTGCTGACTATCCCGCCGCTGTGGTGGGTCTGGGCGCAACGGTATATACGCAGGACCGTGCCATATCCGGCGATGATTTCTTTCTGAATCTGTTTGAAACAGCTCTGCATCCCGGTGAAATTATTACGCACATAGATTTTCCGATTCCAACTCGAGCGGCTTATCAGAAGTTTCCTAATCCAGCTTCGCGATATGCTGTGGTAGGCGTGTTGATTGCAGATTTCAGCGGCACAATACGCGTTGGTGTTACCGGCGCAGGGCCTTGTGCCTGCCGCGCCAGTGGCATAGAAAAGATGTTGAACCAGGACCTGACTGCTACAGCCATCGACGCCGTAGAAGTTCCTGATGCAGGTTTCAACAGCGATTTACATGCGTCAGCTGAATACCGTGCGCACCTGGTCAAAGTTATGGCGCGCAGGGCGCTGGCTGATCTGCTGCAACAATAGTTGCCCGTCACCCCTTGAAATATTGATGTTCGACATCACTGTCAGACAATAGTAGGCTCGCAAAAAGCTTTGAGAGAAAGTGTTTCTCCAGAGACTATGAGCCCGGGTTTGAAGTCCGCTGCACTGCCAGCGGTTTCAATTTTTAAATATTGCGTAGAATCACGCAAGGACTTGATCCAGAGGGACAGGTACCAACATTGTGATAAACCAGACTGTTGCTGGAATTGGTCCTCTCCCTCCCGCTATGGGAGGTACTTCATGAATGTGCTCGATTTTCCTGAGCGTAAAAACGCAGGCAAAAAAATTTCAATGGTGACGTGTTATGACTATTGGTCAGCACGTATTCTGAATGAAAGCGACATAGACACCCTGTTAGTTGGCGACAGTCTTGCCATGGTGGTGCACGGTTATCCAAGCACGGTCCATGCGACGGTTGACATGATGGCAACGCATACTGCGGCGGTGCGGCGTGGGGCGAAAGATAAATTTATTATTGCCGATATGCCGTTCCTGTCCATGCGTAAAGGTTTGTTGCCAGCCATGGAGGCCGCTTCGGATTTAATGCAGGCCGGCGCAAATTGCCTGAAAATAGAAGGCGCAGCGGGGCATCTCGATATCGTTGCCCACATCGTTGAGTCAGGTATACCCGTTATGGGGCATCTGGGTCTTACGCCTCAATCGGTTGAAGCCTTTGGTGGGCACAAGGTGCAGGGGCGCGATGCACAGGCAGCAGCCGAATTGACCGAGGCGGCGCGGCACCTGCAGCAGGCTGGTGTCTTTGCGCTGGTACTGGAGTGCGTGCCGGCAGAGCTTGCAAGTGCATTGTCCAGTGAGCTTTGTATTCCTACTATTGGCATCGGTGCCGGCGCTGGTACGGATGGACAGGTACTTGTGTTGCAGGACTTGTTAGGCATGGATCCTGGTTTCAAACCAAAATTTCTGCGTCACTATGCGCAGGGTTTTAGTGTTGTGCATGATGCGGTGAATGCCTTCCATGAGGATGTGCGTGCGTGTAGGTTCCCTTGCCTGCAGGAGAGCTACACATGAAAGTTATACGCGACCTCTCGCAATGGCAAAGCTTGCGTAAAGATCTGACCCCCGAAGTAGGTTTTGTGCCAACTATGGGCGCATTACATGAGGGTCATCTCTCTTTGTTACGGCGTAGCGTGGTTGAGAACGCGATTACTGTGTTAAGCATATATGTCAATCCGACACAGTTTAACGATCCAGAAGACCTGCAGAATTATCCGGACACACTTCAACAGGATCTTGCAGCAGCGCAGCAGGCAGGTGTGGATTATGTCCTGATGCCTAATTATGACGAGCTTTACGCCGACGGGTTCAGGTATCAGGTTACAGAGACCCAGTTCAGCGAAAAACTCTGTGGCAGAAATCGACCGGGCCACTTCACTGGCGTGTTAACGGTGGTGATGAAACTTCTCAATATTGTTAGTCCTCAGCGTGCTTACTTCGGTAAAAAGGACTATCAGCAATATCTGCTGGTGCGGGATATGGTGCAGGCATTTTTCATGCCTGTCGATATTATCGGTTGCGATACAGTGCGGGAAATCGATGGGCTGGCCATGAGTTCCCGTAATTTAAACCTGGAAACAAGTGCGCGAAAACAGGCTGCTCGATTTTACGAGATTATCAGTGCGCCGCTGTCCGACGCGGAAGTGCGTTGTCAACTCGATGCTGCAGGTTTTCAGGTTGACTATGTTGAGAGTTGTCATGGACGGCGGTTTGCTGCAATTGTTACACAGGGCAAAAATAGCGGACAAACGGTGCGCTTGATTGATAATGTTGCGATAGCAAGCTAGTTCGCGGTGAACAGATAAAAACAATAGCAGGCGAGGGGAGCAGAAGGTGATATTGGCATTAGATGTTGGCAACAGCCAGATATACTGTGGTGTGTTTGATCAGGAGAAACTGATCACGCAGTTCCGCCATGCATCTACCGGTAGAAGCTCGTCTGATGAAATAGGTGTATTTCTCCGTGGTGCCCTGCGCGAAAATAATGTCTCCCCAGAGCTGATTAAAATTATTGCGATCTCTTCGGTGGTACCGGAATTGAATTACTCGCTGCGGGCATGCGCGCAGAAATATTTCAAAATTGAACCGATGATCATGCGTCCGGGTATCAAAACAGGTTTGAAGATTGCTTATAAAGATCCTAAAGAGGTAGGCAGTGATCGAATTGCGGATGCCATGGGCGCAGTCAAACTGTTTCCCGGCCACAATTTGATAGTGGTCGATTTTGGTACCGCAACGACTGTGTGTGCAGTGACTGCAGATCGAACGTTTTTGGGTGGCAATATCATGCCGGGTGTACGCCTGGCGATGGAAGCACTGGAAAGCAAAACCGCTAAGCTGCCTTCTGTTGAAATCAAACCTGCAAAATCGGCGATTGGAAAAACCACTGTCGACAGTATTCAGAGCGGTCTTTACTGGAGCAATGTAGGTATGGTGCGGGAGCTTGTCAGTCGCATTACGTCGGAAGCGTTCGCTGATGAAGAGCCGCTGGTAGTTGCTACCGGCGGCTTTGCTCATCTGTTTGATCGAGAAAAGCTATTTGATCACGTTGTCCCCGACCTTATTCTGGAAGGTCTTCTGGAAGCTCTTCGGCTCAACGGTTATATGCCCAGGTGAGCCGGCCGGGAATTTTTTTCAGTCCTGCTTAGGCATGCTGTTCTTACCGTATTGAGCCTGAAGCCTGCGCATACCGGACAGCCAGCGATCATAGTCGGTGGTTTTTCTCTGCATATATTGCGCAACTTCAGGATGTGGTAACACGAGGAACCGCTCTTCGCGCAAGGTTTCTACAACCGCATCCACCGCTGCATCTGGTTCTATCATGCCATCTACGCCCGCGACGCCCGGACCGTTTGCTGTCATAGCTGTACGCACTGCCTGTGGGCATAACACCGACACTTTGATGCCATCGTCCCCGTGTGTGATGGATAGCCATTCGGCCAGTGCGACAGCTGCATGTTTGGTGACCGCGTAGGTCACGGATCCTATCTGGCTCAGCAGTCCTGCTGCGGATGCGGTATTGAGCAGGTAACCGCCGCCGCGCGCGATCATCTTCGGAATCAGGTGCTTTGCGGCCCACACGTGGGACATTGTGTTGACCTCCCAGATAGTCTGCCAGACCTCAGTGGGCTCATCGATACCCTGGCCAATGCCGATACCAGCATTGGAGCAAAACAGATCGATAGGGCCAATGTTGTCTTCGACGTGGTCAATCATGTCGATGATGGCCTGTTCGCTGCGAACATCAACGGTCATGGGTGTGCCGCCTATACCCTGTGCAACCTGAGCCGCGCCTTCACCATTGAGGTCTGCTACAACTACATGTTTAGCACCTTCGCGGGCAAATCGCTCACACATCTCGCGTCCAATACCACTGGCACCCCCCGTGACCACAATAATCTTATCCGCAAGTTCCATAGATGCTCTCCAGAGTGTAATCAATCGGAAAACATAGACGTTTTCCGGTATTGAATCTATAGTCCTCTGGAATCCGAACTTATGTTGGGAGTAATGACAGGACCAAAGGTTTTGGTAGTTGACGACGACAGCGCGGTGCGTGCTGTCGCTGGTGAAATGCTCAAGCGTAGCAATTACCAGGTTACCAGCGCCGATAGCGGCCAGGCTGCTTTGGATATCCTGCGGGACGATCATTTTGATCTGATTCTGTTGGATGTCGGTATGCCGGGTATGTCCGGCGTGGAGGCCTACCAGCAAATACGGCAGAGCCTGCCGCAGCAGAAAATCCTGTTTATGACCGGTTATGCAGAAGATGACATCACAGACCTGGCCAACCCCAATACCCACATTCTGCCAAAGCCTTTCTCGCTTAAACTTTTCAACGACACCATCTCCGCAATTATCTGAAGCGTTCTCATGAGCGCGACCTCGAAGCCTGTTTCGTATGGGTGGGCGATTGTCGGCGCCATGCTGTTTGTGCAAACGGTCAGCTCGGGTCTGGGCTTCTACAATATGTCTGTGTATATGGCGGAGTTTGCCGAACTGCTCGCCTTGCCACTGTCGAGATTATCGTTTGCGGTCAGCCTGTTTTTTATTGTTGGCGGCGCTGCCGGTATGTTTGTTGCCTCACTGTTGGATCGATTTGAAGTTCGTTGGATCATGGTTGCTGGGGCTTTGATTTCAGCCGTGGCGTTGGCAGCGGTGGGACAGGCTGAATCACTCTGGCAGATCTACGTGCTGTTTTCGCTGTTTGGCCTGGGCTCAACCGGGGTTTCGCTGGTGGTCGCAACCACCCTGGTGACCCGCTGGTTTCCGGGCCCTAATCGCTCGGTTGCTTTGTCCATTGCCTCCACCGGCCTGTCTCTAGGCGGCGTACTGGTGACGCCAGCAACCGCCTACCTGTTTAATACCTGGGGGGTGCCGCAGACCATGCCCTGGCTTGGTCTTGCGTTTGCGGGACTGATCATTCCGGTAGCATTGTGGGTGGTGCGCATGCCCGACGCCCCAGTGGTTGGCGGGTCCGCTCTGCCGGCTGGCGAGTGGACTTATCGAGCCGCCATCCGGACGCGTTTTTTTATCATGCTGGCCATTGGTTATGTGTTCTGTCTGGGTGCCCAGGTAGGTGGCATTGCACATCTATACAATCGAGTTGATGAACTTGCCGGCTTTCAATCTGCAGCCAGCGCCGTTCAGGCGCTGACACTGTGCAGTATTATGGGCCGCTTCGCGGGGGGCTGGCTGGTGATGCGATTACCAATACGTAGTTTTGCGGTAGTGAATCTGTTTGTGCAGATGACGGGATTGCTCACCATCGGACTGGCGAGCAGTGCAGAGATTGCGCTCCTGGGAGCGGCTGTTTTTGGCGTCAGTGTGGGTAATCTGCTGATGATCCAGCCACTCTGGCTGGCGGAAGCTTTTCCCGGCTCTGTCTACCCACGGGTGTTTGCCCTGGCTAATGCGTGTGCGGTTGCCGGTGTATCCATGGGGCCTTTTGTCCTCGGGCTGGCTTATGATCATGCCAATTACAGTGTCGCTTACAGTGTGGCCATGGCTGTATCGGTGCTGGCGCTTATTTTCATTGTGTTGGCAGGAAAACGCCCGCAGCCTGTGGGGGAACTAGTTTGAATTCAATGTGGTCGAAAAGGTTTTCAATGTCCGTTAAACAGTTTATGCCTAAACTCATATTGTTCTTTTTTGTCGGCTTGTATGCAGTTGTCGGACAGGCGGCACTGCCGTTCAGCATGCCTGGCGAGGGGAAGTTACCCAGCCTTGCTGACATGCTCGAAAACGTTAATCCAGCCGTGGTGAACATTGCGACCTATACAACGGTCTCATCATCCAACCCGTTGCTCGAAGACCCGTTTTTCAGGCGGTTTTTTAATGTGCCGCGAGGGCGCCGCACCCAGAGTGCCGGCTCCGGTGTCATTGTTGACGCGCAACGTGGCTACATTGTGACCAATGACCATGTGGTTGGCAGGGCTGACGAAATATCGGTTGGTCTGGCTGATGGTCGTGTGATGCAGGCTCAGCTGGTGGGTCGAGACAGTCAGGTCGATCTGGCTGTGCTGAAAGTAGACCCCGAAGACCTTGCCGAAATCAGCATTGCGAATAGTGCAGATCTGCGGGTGGGCGACTTTGTTGTGGCTATCGGCAATCCGTTTGGACTCACGCAGACTGTGACCAGCGGCATTGTCAGTGCTCTGGGTCGAAGTGGACTGGGCATAGAAGGTTATGAGGACTTCATTCAAACAGATGCGCCTATTAATCCAGGTAATTCAGGCGGCGCGCTGGTCGATCTGAACGGCCATCTGATCGGCATCAATACAGCTATTCTTGCGCCAACGGGCAGTAATGTAGGTATCGGGTTTGCCATTCCATCCAATATGGTGCGCGCGGTAATGGAGCAGATTATTGAAAACGGAGAGGTAAAGAGAGGCCTCATCGGGGTCATTGTACAGCGGCTGAATGCGGATCTGGCTCAGGCTTTTGGCGTTGATCGTCGCTCTGGTGTGGTTGTGGTAGAGGTTGAACCGGACAGCCCGGCAGACGAAGCCGGCTTGCAGGCTGGCGATATCATCACCCGCGTGGGTGAACGGGTCATCGAAAAAATATCTGATTTTCACAGTCAGGCAGCGGTGATGTTCATTGGTGATGATGTCGCCATTGAACTGATCAGAAACGGCCGTACCCGCAGCGTAGACCTGGAGATCAAAGAAAATACGCAACAGAGTGCCCTGGGCCGGCGTATCGATCCGCGCCTGGCCGGTATAGAACTGGAGAACTTCATGAACCCGGATGAACCCGGCATGAGTTCCGGTGTTTTGACCACAAGCGTTGAGCCGCGGAGCAAAGCGCATGCTTACGGTTTGCGTGCGGGTGATGTCATAGTTGGGGTGAACAGACGAACAGTGCGTGATCTGGCTGAATTCCGCGATGCGGTTCTGCTTGACCCGCGTCAGATCGTGATGCGTGTATATCGGAACGGCAGATTTGGTAATGTTGTGATTCGCTGACAAACGTGTTCAGGCGTTTGTCAGCTTCTCAGGACGGGTTGTCAGTCGAAGATCTAGTCGAACATGATCACGCTGCGTGCAACTTCGCCCGTTTCGAGGGCTGCCAGGCCGTCGTTAACGTCTTCAAGTTTGATGCGCCGCGAAATAAGGTCGTCCAGGTGCAGGCGACCCTGCAGGTAAAGATCCACAAAGCGAGGCATATCGACGCGGAAACGGTTTGATCCCATGTTCGAGCCCTGCATTTTACGCTCCATGAGAAATTCAGGGCCGTGCAGTTCAATATGTACGCCGGGCGGAATCATGCCGATGATTGTGGCGGTGCCACCAAAGCCCAGCATTTTGAAAGCCTGTTCAGCGGTTTGTTTCAGGCCAATGGCTTCGAAGGAATAATGCACGCCTCCGCCGGTCATTTCCCGTACTTCGCCGACAGCGTCGACGTTTTTGGCATTCACCACATCAGTGGCGCCAAACTTGCGCGCAAGTTCAAGTTTGCTGTCGAGCATGTCTATTGCAATGATGCGTGCTGCGCCAGCCAGAGCAGCCCCGTTGATGGCGGATAAGCCAACGCCGCCACAACCAATGACGGCAACGGTTGAGCCCGGCTCGACGGCAGCCGTATGTATCACTGCGCCAACACCTGTGGTCACACCACAGCCGATCAGGGCTGCTCGGTCGAGAGGCATATCGTCCCGTACTTTTACGATGGTGTGTTCGTGCACCAGCATGTATTCCGCGAAGGAGGACAGATTCAGAAATTGAGCAATGTTTTCATCGCCGGAGGCCAGGCGGGAGGGCTGTGTTTCGTCGCGCTGCAGCTCAGGCTCCTGGCATAACGACATATGGCCGGTCAGGCAGGGTTCGCAATGTCCACAGAAGGCTGACAAACAAGTGATGACATGATCGCCTTTTTTCACGTAGGTCACATCTGATCCCACGGCTTCAACCACCCCGGCAGACTCGTGGCCGAGCACCGCGGGCAGAGGATAAGGATAAGATCCGTTCTGGAAATGCAGATCTGAGTGGCAGACGCCTGCGGCGACCGTACGTATCAGCACCTCGCGTGGTGCCGGGTTGCCATACTGAATATCTTCAATTTCCAGTGGCTTGTTGATTTCTCGAAGTACTGCAGCCTTCATTGGCGATCCTCCCCTTCTAACTAAGGATTAATGTAAACTAAAACGCAGTCCATGGTGCCAAAGCGAATGCGGGAATACCACCAGCAATACGCATGCATCGAAGGTCTTTGCAGAACGTATAATCAGATTTTGACGGGCAGCCTGCAGGCTGCTCAAATTAGGGGTAAAACGCTGTGGTGCTCATCGGTTTGGGCAGCAATCAGGGCCAGTCTGTGGCCATCATGCTGGCGGCTATCAAGGCGCTTGAGCAGTACGCCGTGTCGGGTTCCTTTGCCGCGTCTAATCTCTGGCAGACCTCACCGGTCGATTGTCCACCAGGCTCGGCGCCCTTTCTCAATGCAGCAGTGTGCTTTGATGCGCGACCGGATCTAACTCCTGAAGCTTTGCTGGATGAGTTGAAAGCGTTGGAGAAAGCTTACGGTCGGGGGCGGAAAATTATCCGCAATGCACCGCGTGAGCTGGATCTGGATCTGCTGGTTTTTGATGACGAACAAAGGCAGACGGAAAATTTTGTGTTGCCCCACCCGCGCGCAGTAGATCGGCTTTTTGTACTGGCCCCAGTTGCTGAGATTGCACCTGCGCTGATCTGGCCCGGCATGCAGCGTAGTGTCGCTGAACTTCTCAGATCGCTGAATACGGAGGAAGAAGTTGCGCTTTGGACTGATACTGCTCACGGCGCTTAGCGTTGTAACCACGCTGCCGGCATGGGGCTATGAACCCCAGGTTCATCAACAGCTCACTTTTGTTGCCGCGCGAGCGTTTAATAACTGCGCGCAGGAAAGGGAACAGATTCCTCGGCTTTCTGCTTTAGATACCCGTTATATAGTCAGAGCTAATGTTGCTCAGGCTGATGCAAACTTCTTTGTACGGATATTTCGATGGGACTACTACAATCGTGATCAGCAGCAGCCTAAAGCTGCGATGTGGTTGGTTGATACCCGGTTTCACAAGCGATTTGATGAGTTGATGATCAGTGTTGAGCAGCCGCAGGAGCGACAGTTGAAACTGCGCAATCTGGGTCGCCTTTTGACACACATTCAGAATGTCAGTGCGCCTGCCCATGCCGTGCCCGTCTACTCAGGGCGCTGGTGGCGTCTGTCGTTCAGCGATCGTTTCAATCGTTATCCCGTCGATGTGGATGCGCTTGAGCAAACCATTGCAGGTGATTGCGCCCTGTTCGACGCCCCCAATGAGACCTTTCAGCAGATTCTGATCGATACGGCAGACAATACCCTGGCAGCGGTGACTGATGAGATAGACGGTTTGCCGGCGACCTGGCAGGCATTCTGGACGCTTGCAGATAAACCTGGCGATTTTGGTGACTATGGTCCGGCGGGCAACAGCTTTGGCGATCGTACGCAATTTCGTTGTGGGGACGATCAGCGGTGCCTGCTGCTGCAGGACGATCCGCTCTACAGTGACTTTGCGCTACAGCGTCATCGCGCAGCGGTGATGGCTACAATGCGAGCGATGTTGCGGCTGCAGATGGAGCACAATTCTGATGCTCTTTAAGTCCTTCTATAAAGTCTGTTGTGCAGGTTTGTTGGCTCTGCTGTGTCAATCTGCGCCTGCCAGTGAGGTGCGCGTCAGCAATCTTGAACAGTTCATTGACGGCATCATGGCGCAAGCAATTGTGCAGGGTGATACCGTCGGAGCAACCGTGGCGCTGGTCCAGGATGGCCGTCTGCTGGTGTCGCGTGGCTACGGTTATGCCGACTATACGCGCAGCGAGCCGGTGCAGAGCAGGGTGACGCAGTTTCAGATTGGCAGTATCAGCAAGGTCTGGGTCTGGATAGCGGTGCTGCAACTGGTCGAGGCAGGCAGCCTTGATCTCGACCATGATATTAACAGCTACCTGGAAGCCTTTCAGATACCGGACACCATGGGTGATCCGATAACCCTACGACACCTGATGACTCATTCAGCAGGTTTTGAAGATCAGTTGTTTGGATTATTTGTTTCCGGACCCCGTCAGGTTGGCAATCTGGTGGATACCCTCGCGGCTACGATCCCCGAGCGCGTGGCATTACCTGGCAGCCGGGTGGCTTATTCGAACTACGGAGCTGCGCTGGCGGCGCATATTGTTGAGCAGGCTTCCGGTATGGGTTTTTCTGACTATGTGCAGCAGCACATCATGCAGCCGTTGGCTATGTCTACCGCCGGTATTGCGCAGCCTGTGCCAGATGAATTGATGCAAACCCGCTCCAAAGGTTACGTTATCAACGATGGCGAGCCGCAGGAACGAGGCGCCTTGTATATACCGTTAGGTCCTGCGGGCGCAGGTGCGGCCACAAGTCTGGATATGGCGAAATTCATGGTGGAACTGCTCAACCCGCGAGACACGCGGGTACTCAGCAGTGCCTCAAAAGCACAGCTCATCAATGGCGCTTACCTTCACCATCCGCGGGTCAATGGATTAACCCTGGGGATGTTCCAGGCTTCCAGAGGCGATGCCGCCGCCGTGGGACATGATGGCAGCACGCTCATTTTTAACGCCCAGATGGTGCTCTGGCCAGATGCTGATATGGGACTGTTTGTGGCTACAAATACCCTGGGCAGTGACGCTGTCGGGCGTCGCCTGGTGGCTACGGTGTCGAACCATCTGGGGTTTGATGATCGTTCTGATAGCCTCCTGCCGGTTGAGTCTGCGGCTGGTTTGCCTGGTACTTATATTGGTTCCCGGCGTAATTTCAGCAGTGCAAGTAAATTGTTAGGGCTTCTTGATACGGTCACCGTGACGCATGATTCCGAACAGGGTGTTTTGTTGATTGCGCGTGCGCAGGGATCGAAGCGCTACAGAGGATTATCCGACAATGTATTCCAGCAGGTTGCAGGCCCGACTCGAGCTGTATTTAAGACGGGCAGCGGAATGGGCCAGGAGCTTTATTTTTCTGATGTGCCGCCGGTTGCTTATATTCGGGCTGAGGCGATGGAGATGCCGCTTAACAACGCCTTGTTTATCCTGTTATGGCTCACTGTGGCGATGAGTGTACTGATCATATGGCCGGTTTCAGCGTTTACTCACAAGGGTCATGGCAATGTCCAGGGCCAGAAATTTACAACGGTCATAACCTATCTCGCGGTCGCTGTTGCGGTTTTATTTTTTGTTCAGGTTGCTGCCCTGGTGACCACCCCGTTAGAGGTTGTGCTGGAACTTGAGGCCGGGCTGACTCCCTTGCTGTGGCTGCCGATAATAGTGGCCGGCCTCACCCTGATACAGTTTCTGCAGCTTTATCGGGTGCTTGTACGTGGTTTCTGGTGGCTATCCAGGCGCATACATTTTGTCATCGTGCTGTTATTGCAGTCAGCGTTGGTTTTCTGGTTCTGGTATTGGAATCTGCTGCCACGGGCGCTGTTGGATGTGTTCAGCTAAAACAGCACCAGCCGGCACGGCTCTGAAGCCAGGCCTTCCTCTGGATCTGCTTGCGAGCACAGTTTAGGTGCATCTCCCTGACCGACTCTGGCACCTGTTTCGTCAATGATGACAACCTCAGGGGTGTGTCGTGGCGATGGCTGGGTTGTGATCGTTGAGTGCCCTGTTGGGCGGTTGTCGGATACCTCTGTTTTCTCTCGTTTCTCTCGTTCTTCTTCTTCCCCATCTTCGCTGGCCACGATGGGGGGCGCCTCGATTTTGTCAGCCTGCTCAACCAGAGTTTGCTGTTCCGGGTCCGGCACAGTCTGTTCGTCAACCTTTTTTGGCTCGCTTTCCAACAGACTGACTAACGCCACAACGCCAACGCCCAGCAGGGTGAGGGTGAACACGTTCTTCTGGCGTTCTGCCCGTTTGCTTTGCAGAGCTGTACGCTGAGCTGCTCTTGTTTCGCTTCTACTGGACTGATGGTCTGCGGTGTCGCTGTCTCTGATATCCTCGTCGGACAGGGTTCGTCGACCACTGTGCAGGTGCCTGGCAAGGGTTTCTACATGTCGATCTGATGAGCGAGCTGGCCAGCTGTGCAGGGTGACCTGCATGTCCGCTTCAATGGGTTCGGTTTGCTCATCGAGGAACAGCGCAATACGCTCGCAGTCGTCCGGAACGTCCAGCGAGGTGAGCTTTGAGTTGCGTTGTCGGGGCACAATCAGCAGTCGGTTGCTGCAGGTTTCAGGCACAGTCTCATGAATCTGTAACTCAACGTTCAGACTGCGCATGTGGGTTTGTAATAGTTTGAGGCGTGGCAGGTGTTCAGCCTCACACACCACATCGACATTAATCATGACATAAGTTTAGCAACGCATTTTCTATCTGCCTGTGGCTGGTGTTTAATCGCGCAACAGACATGAACGAGCATTTTGATTGAATAATCTGCATCTGGGCCTTACCCCCTGGAACTTCTCCGATTTGAGCGCGGCGAGCTTGTGTGAACAGGCCCAGTTTGCTGAAACTTGTGGGTACGAGTCCATCTGGTTGCCGGAAAATCACTTCGGGGCGAATGCACTGCCCGACCCGCTGACTTTGCTGGCCAGTATAGCGGGCGCAACACGCTCGATACGTTTGGGCACAACCTCTTACCTTTTGACGTTGCGCAATCCTTTGCAGGCTGCTGAGCAGGTGGCCGTACTCGACCAGCTCAGTGGAGGCCGGTTGATTCTTGGCGTGGGGCGCGGCTATGCGCCGGAAATGCTGCGCGCTTTTCATGTACCTGCGAAAGAGAAGCGGCGTATTTTTGCCTGGACGCTGGGTTTGATGAAAGACGCCTGGAGCGGAAAATCAATATCGTTAGATGGCAACATGGAGCACGCTGTTGAAGTGCATCCGCGTCCGTTTCAGCAACCGCATCCACCTTTATGGGTGGCAGCTTTCGGGCCTAAGGCATTGGCCCAGGCGGGCACCTTAGGTTTACCGTATTTGTGTTCGCCTATGGAAAGTATGGCGACACTTGAAAACAATTATGCACAACACCTGCAGGCTGCTGAAGCTGCGGGTGTCGCTCCACCGACAACAATCCCGTTGATGCGAACGGTGTTTGTCAGTGAAGATACCGCGCTTGTGAAGACGTTGAAAACATCTCTGGCAGAGAAAAGTGAAAACGTGCGCTTGCTTGACGGGGAAGGGGTCGACGATTGGACCTTGATAGGCACACCTGAGCAGGTACGGAAAAAGTTGCAGCAGTATCAGGACCGATTGGGGATGACGCATCTGGTCGCCACCCGCCTGCGTATCGGGGGTATCAAGGAAGCAGATCTACGTCAGAGTGTGGCTCTTCTGGCCGATATAGTTGCAGGTAAGGTAACCTTGCGTCCTTAGAGGACGTTTGCGGTTTGTTTAAATTATTTTCCGGGGAGATAGCATGACATTTAATATTCTGTGGCCAGCAATGCGATGGCCGGATAATCGAGAAATCGAAGTGGCCAGCGTAGGTGAGCATACGGCGCATTTCTGCGAGCGTTATGCCGATGTGACGGACGAACAGTGGGCGAGCTGTGATGCGCTTGTCAGTGTTAATGACATTCCAGCAGAGTATCGAGCTAAGCTGACTCGCTGCCGAATTTTTGTAACCCCCAAAGTTGGTTTCGATAACCTTGATACCAAGGCGTGGGCTGAACTGGGCATTCCTGTATGCAATGTGCCTGACTACGGTACCCAGGAAGTTGCCGATCACGCGATGGCGCTGATGTTGTCGCTGATGAAAGGCATCACATTTCATACCCGCGAACTCAAAAAGGATCCGAAAGGTCTGTGGCGGCCAGCCCTCAACCCTTACGGCAAGCGGTTGTCAGTTTGTACATTTGGCGTGGTTGGTCTTGGTCGCATCGGTACTGCAGCTGCGCTGCGTGCCAAAGCTTTTGGCATGGACGTGGTGATGTATGACCCGTTTCGTGAAAATGGCGCAGAGCTGAGCGTTGGCATCCGTCGCGTGCAATCGTTAGAGGAGCTGTTCAGCACCAGTGATGTGGTGAGCCTGCACTTACCGCTTTCCACAGATACAGAAAAACTCATCAACGCCGATGTCCTGTCGCACAGCAAACCTGGTCTGGTTCTGATTAATACCGCGCGCGGACCAATTATTGACCTGGACGGTTTGTATCAGGCGATGCAGGCGAATCACGTTCAAGCGGCGGGCCTGGATGTGTTGCCTGAGGAGCCCGCTAACCCGGATCATCCTTTGATCAAAGCATGGGCTGCGGACGAAGACTGGATCAATCATCGTCTTCTGATTACTCCCCATTCTGCTTTCTTCACACCGGAATCTGTCTACGACATGCGCTTTAAAGGTGGAGAAGTGGCGCTTAACTATCTTGAGCAGAATCGACTTAACAATTGTGTAAACGCGCAATGGTTGAAGCAGCCGCGTTAGGTTGAGCCTATGACACCGGATTACCACAAGCGTCGGCAGCGCGTATTCCTGATTCTCTCTGGAATATTCCTTGGCACCCTGGCGCTGCTGAATGTGCTGGGTATCAGCCGGTTTGTTGACTTGTCATTCAACGTGTTTGGAGTGCAGATCCCTATGGTGGTGGCAGTAGGGGTGCTGCCTTACCCAGTCACGTTCATGTGTACCGACCTTATCTCTGAGCTGTTTGGTGAGAAAAAAGCCCGCGACATGGTCTGGGTGGGGTTGATGCTGAATGTCTGGGTGATTTTTCTATTGTGGCTGGGTGGGGCTCTACCGGGATTTGAGCCTATCGACCCCGCTACAGGCGGCCCGATGCTGGATGAGGCGGGGCGGTTGCCTGTGTTTTATGAAATCCGCGAACTGGCGTTTGGTGCGGTAGCGGCATCCATGCTGGCTTATCTGATTGCTCAGTTTGTTGATGTGCGATTGTTTCACTTCTGGAAGAAACTCACCGCAGGCAAACATCTGTGGTTACGTAATAACGCATCAACCATGGTGAGCCAGATTGTGGATACTACCGCGGTCATATTGATCACGCATTTCTATGCACGTGCGTTACCGGTAAACGATGGCGAACCGATCTGGCCACAGCTGTTTGTATTTATAGCTTCAGGATACGTTTTTAAACTGGTTGTGGCCGCGGCGGATACCGGACCGATCTATCTTGCGGTCAAATATCTGCGCCCTTATCTCGGTCTGAAAGGCACCGAAGAGGCGACCGACGACTAACGTTCCACCTGACCGAGATTGGCGTGTATGACCGCGCCGTTGATGACCGGACTGTTGGCAGCCCACAACAGTGAGTCCGCAATTTCCTCTGGGCGCACCAGACGTTCGTATGCGCTCATGCCGCTGATCATTGCCATCGCATCTGCTGGTACGTGGGCGCGTAACATCTCGGTGTCGGTAAACCCGGGGCAGATGCATGCTGTATGAATGCCACGCCCCGCCAGATCCTGGCAAGTGGCGCGCATCATGCCCACCATCGCGTGTTTGGTTGTAACGTAGCTGAATGAGCCGGGCACCGCCTTTTCTGACAGGGTTGATCCAACGTAGAGAATGCTTGAGCCTGGGCCCATGTGCGGTATCAGAAACTGGTTGAGCGTATTCGGCGCGACCATATTGATTTCAATGATATCGCGGAAGTCCTGACTATTGGTTTCTGTTGTGCTGTCACTGGCGAGGCGGGCCGCATTGTGGATCAACACCAGCTCATCGACATCGACCAGCAGTTTATTCAGTTCAGGTGCCAGCGACTCGAGGAAATTCGGGTTTGCCAGGTCACACGGTAAATGATGAGCAGCTTCAAGTGGGCAGGGACGACGTGAGAGGTTGATAACACTATAGCCTGCGGAGGCAAAAGCTTCTGCCGTTTTCAAACCGATGCCGGCGCTTGCGCCCGTGATCACTAAATATTTCAAATGCCCTGCTCCATTTGTTCTGTATTGTCTAGTTCCTGACGAAACCAGGAGGCTGTTGCCCATTGACCTTCACCGGATGAACATCTTAAAACCAGATGATTGATGTCCAACTCAGCAATGTCCGGTCGATGGCGCAGCTTGTCGAGAAAATACTGCGCCATTTCTTCAACAGTGATGTTCCTGACCGGCAACAGGGTAAGGTCGCGATCCAGAAATGGAATGCGCTCACCATTGAAAATAATGAAGGTGTATTGGTTGTCTTTTTCGATCTCGAGGTAAGGAGATTGCGTCGGCATCAGGACCTGCTCATCCAGTTCATCACACAGCGCTTTGAGGGCCTTCTTAAGAATGTTGTAGTCGAAAGTCAGGCCATCTGCGGCGATTCTGGCGGTAGCATCCAGCGTCACCTGGAAGTTGTGTCCGTGCAGGTTTTCACGATCGGTGGCAGAAAACAGGGTGAAGTGCGCAGCGGCAAAGTGCAGGTACTCTTTGCTTATTTCGATGGTGGTTGTGTCTTGAGGCATAGCTATTTTTCCAGTCGGTAGACAACTGTAACCCAGGCTCCGGCAAGGTGTCGTGAAAGTGGTGGTGAGAAACTTTTTTCCACAGGCTGCTAGAGGTCTTCCTGGATGTGGTCGAGTACAAGACCATAGAAGTAATCTTCACCGCTGGCGCGCGTAAAATACCATCCCAGATGGGCATGACACTGTTCGCAGGCAGCAAGACGCCAGAAATAGCCCATGAACCAGCTGTCTGCCGCTTCCGGCGAGCCAGACAAAGCGCACCCTAGCGCGTTGGAAAAACAGCCCACCTGGTAACTGAATCCGTGTGGATTGGTGAAAAAGTGGCTGTGATTGCCGTTCACTGCAATTTTCATCGCCGCGCTGGTGATCACGTGGGAGCAACTGGCACAATAGATGTATTTCCTGTCAACAGTGTCATCTGCGCTGTCAGCCTCTAAGATCGCCTTCAGATCGGGGTCGAGAGTAGATTGGCTGGGCTCTTTTATTTCGCTCATTTTTTTCAGCTATAACCTGCAGGTACAGACAACGTTGGACTCATACACAAGCATCTTCGAGCGAGCCGCTTCACGCAAGGGTGGTGAAGCGGCTTTTGAGTCCCTGCTCGACGCGACAGTGTCTGAACCTCTGTCAGAAAAACAGCTGCTGCAGGTCTCTGATGCCGATATTTTAAGTGAGATGACCAAATGTGTGTTTCGGTCAGGCTTCGTCTGGAAAATAATTGAGGCAAAGTGGCCGGGATTTGAGCTGGCATTTCATCACTTTGATGTCATGCGGTGTGCGATGTTGTCTGATGAGGAACTCGAAAAGCTGCAACGCAATGTGGAAATTGTCCGCCACGGGCAGAAAATTCGCAGTGTGCCGGTCAACGCACAATTCGTTCTGGCGGTGCGGGCGGAGTATGGCAGCTTTGCGAAATTTCTCGCCGCATGGCCTCAGGATGATGTGGTTGGGTTGTGGGCTGAATTAAGAGCTCGAGGCAGCAGGCTCGGCGGCCAGACCGGGCGATACCTGTTACGTTTTATCGGCTACGACACGCCATTGCTGTCTGCTGACGTTGTTCAGGCGCTGGTTGCTGTCGGGGTTGTCGATAAAGCGCCGACAGGTAAGCGGGCGCTGCAGCAAACCCAGGCAGCCTTTAGTCAGTGGCAGGAAGAAAGTGGCTGCAGTTACAACCGCATTTCGCGCGTGTTAGCCTGTTCGGTGCCTTAGGGGAACCACTTCATGAACGCCAGAACACAATCTCAAATTGAGGGTCTGAAACACGCCGGTGTTGCTGTGCGCGCTGCTTTTGACGCCATGGTCGAGGTTTGCCAGCCGGGTATGACCACGCGTGAGCTGGATAACGTCGGGGCACAGGTGCTGAAACTTCATGGCGCTAAGTCAGCCCCGCAGCTGTATTACGATTTCCCGGGCGCCACCTGTATTTCAATCAATGAGCAGGCTGCGCATGGCATCCCTGGAGATACAACAATTGCTGACGGCGACATGATCAATATCGACGTGTCTGCGAATCTGAATGGGTTTGTAGCAGACATGGGTCAGTCTTTTGTTGTGGGTGATGCCGATCCGGAACAGGCGCGGATTTGTCAGGCGGTTAAAGAGGCGGTAGACAGCGCCATCACGAAAGTGCGTTCTGGTCGCTCGCTCAATGTGATTGGTCGCGCGGTGCAGGCGGTTGCGGATCGCGAGGGGTATACCATTGTGCAGAACCTCGGCAGTCATGGCGTTGGTGCGTCGATTCATGAGGAGCCTTCGTACATACCGTTTGATAATCCGAAAGAAACCAGACAACTGACCAGAGGAATGGTGTTAACCATCGAGCCGTTCTTCAGCACCGGGGTGGTCTGGGTACACGAAGAAGATGATGGTTGGACGCTGTCAGTGCCGCCTGGAGAACTGGTTGCTCAGTTTGAACACACTATTGTTGTGACCGATCGCGATGCGCTGGTGGTGACGGCTTAGCTTTTCGAAAAAGCTGAGCGTACAAAGATTTTTGGCGGCGGGAGGGGAAGCCGATGCGTTTTGAATTAACTGAAGAGCTGAGAAATTTTCAGGCAGAAATAGAAGAATTTCTTGCCAGGGAGCTGCCTGGGGATCTGGCCGAAAAAGTGCGTTGTGGTGCAGGGGTTACGAAAGCGGAACTGGCTGGCTGGACGCGTACGTTGAATGCCAGAGGCTGGGCTGCGCCAAACTGGCCGGTGGCGGATGGGGGTACGGGTTGGAACCTGATGCAGCGTCACATCTTTGATGTGGCATGTCGAGGCGCACATGCCCCGCAGTTATCCGGGTTTGGTTTCAACATGGTCGGGCCGGCGATTGCCAAGTACGGATCCCAGGCGCAAAGAGAATACTTTCTACCTAAAATCCTTAATGCAGATTTATGGTTCTGTCAGGGTTACTCCGAACCCCAGGCGGGCTCGGATCTGGCCAGTTTGAATACCCGTGCAGATCGTGAGGGTGATGAATATGTTGTTAATGGTCAGAAGATCTGGACCTCGGCGGCGGAGGACGCAGACTGGATCTTTGCGCTGGTCCGAACCAATTTCGATGTGCAGCAGCAGAAAGGTATCAGCTTCCTGTTGATGGATATGGATGACCCTGGCGTGACGGTCAAGCCACTCTATGCGTTTAACGGCAAACGTTTGTGGAATCAGGTTTTCTTTGACAACGTTCGTGTGCCTGTCAGTCAGCGCCTGGGTGAAGAGAATCGCGGTTGGACCGTGGCCAAAAGCCTGCTGGGCGATGAGCGTCTGCTGGTTTCAAGGGTTGCTGAAAACAAGCGAATTCTGAGCGTCGTCAAAGAAACGTTGGATCAACAGCTGGCCATGGGCCAGACACTGCCGGAAGCCCTTGCTGGTGAAATCAGCGAACTTGAAATACGTTTGCACGCGCTGGAAATGACCAGTCTCAGAATTCTCACCCAGGCAGATGCTGGTGGGCAGATTGGCGCGGAGCCTTCCATGCTGAAGCTCAAAGGCAGCCAGTTGGTGCAGGATCAGGATGAGTTGTTATTCCGCCTGATTGACTATCTGGCATTACCCACCGATCGCAAAAATGCGCCTCGAGAAGCCATCGGTCCAGATCTTTCTGAATACGTTGCTTCAGGTCGTTATCACCATCGAGGGTATACCATTGCGGGTGGTTCCTCTGAGGTGCAGCACAATATTATTGCTAAGCAGGTGCTGGGTCTATAAACAGTCAGCGGCATCCAATGCTATGTGGATGCACAAACCCAGGCCCACCAACCTCGTTTTTGGATGCGCGAGCATCAGTACATACAAACCGATGGGTAGCCAGGTGTGTAGTGGATGAAAGCCAATGCTGCAGCGCATCGGGTCATAGATAGGGTCAGCTAACAGATGGTCTATATCGATCAACATACCGGACATCATCAACAGATAAGTTTTGCGCCACTGCGGTCGGTAGAAAGCGGTGCTGACAAGTCCCGGCACGAGAAAGTGAAGTGCAATATGTAACATCAGGTTCTCAGCTTCCGGATGGCAGTCAAGTCGATAGCAGGATGCGCGTTGTGTTGAAGCGTTGGTGCTGTTGTCATGCTGGATGTTTGCTCAGGTCTAACCACCACAGCAGAACGTAGGTGATGCCGCACGCACCGGCGCCATAAATCATCAGATCCGAAGACAGGTAGTGAAATTGATATTCGGGATGGTTGCTCAAGGAGAAGTGCAGAGCGGCATGAACTGGCAGAAAGACGCACACCATACGACGAAACGTCAGCCGTATTTTAGGGTTCTGATTGGCACCCAGATACAGAGCAGCAAGAAACACAGGTAAATGCAGCCAGATAAACCACTTTGATGCAACGCCATCGCTCATCTCTGCCAGCACCCAAAGCAGCCGCCACTCGGCATGCAGGGCAGCATCCAGTTCGTGGGTGAACAGCAGGGCAAGCCCAAGATTGAATAAAATGGTGGGGCCGCTCATCTACTGGTAAGTGCGACCTTTGTGTTTCAGCCAGCCGTGCGGGTGCCTGTTGGCGGGATCATGGTGCGTCCAATGCACCACACCACCTTTGTTATTGTATTCATACTCACCGAAGAAGGCGACGGTGTCGCCTCGGCTTAAGTTGGCAATTCGGGGCGCCAGATCGATATTGTGCGCCACTAAAATGGTCTGGTCTAAAGCCGTTTCAAGCAGAAAGCGTTGGTGCCTGCTGCCGTTATTATCATCGGACAGTACTCGCACCACTGTGCCTTCGCCGCTGATCTGCAAGTCACTGATCTGGCGATTAAAAGCGTCGAGAAGCGCTTGTGCGTTAGCCGTTGATGCGCTTTCGGGTGCCGTTAAGTTATGACCAGGTGCGGCAGTATCCAGTTGGTTGTAGCCGAGCAATGCAAGGACTACAGCAACAGCTAAGGTGGTCAGCTTACTTTTACTCATGGTAAATCACGTGTTTTTGCGCATTATTTGGCGGATGCCAACAGTTCTTTTAAATCACTGTCGGGGTCTGCCAGCAGCGCCTGGTCGACGCTTTTGCCAATCAGTTGCTTACACACCATGAATTCTTTGGGGCTGTTGACTGCATCAGCAGCAACGACTTTGCCATCGTCCAGGTAAAACACCGCAAACTGATTTTCCGCCATGTCGCCGCGTACAATCTGGCTGCTGCCGTCGGCAGAGAAACCAACCATCTGTAGTTTCAGTTCGTACTGATCGGACCAGAACCAGGGTATGGCGGCATAGACTTTGTCGCCGCCCAACATGTTTTCAACGGATACCCGTGCCTGTTCCATGGCGTTAGGTACAGACTCAAGCCTCAGTCTGCGGTTCAGCAATGGATTGGGGTGGTTGCTGCAATCCCCTGCTGCGTAAATGTCAGGGTCGGATGTACGGCAGTGATCATCAACCACAATACCGTTGTCCACCTCCAGACCGGCATCCTGTGCAAGTTCTACGTTGGGGATGATACCTATGCCGACAATCACCAGGTCTGCGTCGAATTCGGTGTCGCCGCATAACACCTTGCGCACCTGGCTGTCACCGGAAAATCCTGTGACGCCGGTGTCGGTATGAATATGAACGCCCCGGGAGGTATGTAACTGGTGGTAGTAGGCTGACATTTCCGGCGTTGTAACGCGTTGCAGAATACGCGATTCCATTTCCAGAACATGTACGTTCAGCCCCTGTTCTACGCCTACAGACGCAACTTCCAGGCCGATGTAGCCGCCGCCGACAATCACCAGGCTTTTGCCGGGCGCCATTTCAGCGCGAATGGCGTCAACATCAGCGATGGTACGCAGATAATGAATGCCGGGTAAGTCGGAGCCCTCAATACTGAGCATGCGTGGGCGACTGCCGGTGCTGATGATCAGTTTGTCGTAGGCAAGCGTTTCACCATTGTCGAGACTGACTGTTTTATTGTCGCGATCGATAGCGGTCGCCGTAGTGTTCAGTTTCAGGCTGATGTTTTTGTCTTCGTAAAAGGATGCGGGCCGCAGGTAAACGCGATCGAGGCTCTGTTCACCGGATAAATACTGCTTCGACAGTGGCGGACGCTGGTAGGGCACATGCGGTTCGTCGCCGATGATTGTGATGGGCCCTTCGTATTTTGCCTGTCGTAGACTTGCCGCTGCCTGTCCTGCAGCGTGACCTGCACCAATAATCACCATCCCCGACATAATCCGTCTCCTTAAACGCAATCAATCAAAAGGCCTAGTTTACCCTGTCGTGATAAGCTTTTCGCACTTTCAATTGTCATCGCGGGGGCGGGTTGTGGCTGAATTTTTAACGCTGCATGAGATCATCAGAAAAGCGCGTGAAAACCTTGATCAGGGTGCCTGGGATTACCTGATCGGAGGTGCGGACACGGAAAGCGCTCTGCGGCGCAATCGGGCAGGGGTTGAGTCCTGGCTGTTCAAGCCACGTATTCTGAATGATGTGACAGAGGTGGTCTGTAATACCGAATTGCTGGGTCAGCCGTTGCGCATACCGGTCATCATGCCGCCGATTGGCTCTGTGCAGGCATTTGAAGCTGGTGGCGCTGCCAGTGTGGCAAAAGCGGTGGATGAATTTGGCATCCTGCAGGTGCTCAGCTCGGTGTGTACGCCGGATTTTGAAACACTGGCCGCTCAACATCCCGGGCCGCGTATTTATCAGTTATATCTCACCGGCGATGAAGCCTGGATGGATGACATCATTAATCGCGCCCTGGAAGCTGGCTACACCGGGTTTTGTTTAACCGCCGATACCCAGACTTATTCACGCCGGGAGCGGGATATTCTGAAACGCTATGTGCCTTTGTCCGGACGAATTGCCGGGGGCGGCGTCTTTAAAGCCCAGGCCGCGATGACCTGGGATACCGTTGCCCACATCAAAGAAAAGTTTTCCATTCCCCTGCTGATCAAAGGGGTGGGGGTAGGTGAAGACGCCCGGCGCTGTGTGGAGATGGGGGTTGACGTTGTCTGGGTCAGTAATCACGGTGGCCGTCAGCTGGATCATACGCGTGCCTGCATTGATGCCCTGCCCGAGGTTGTAGAAGCCGTTGAAGGTAAAGTGCCGGTAGTGGTGGATGGTGGTTTCATGCGCGGTGCTGATGTGGTCAAAGCGCTTTGCCTGGGTGCAACTGCCGTTGGTATGGGTCGTTTTGAGGGCCTGGCTCTGGCCGCTGGAGGAGCACCTGCGCTGCTAACTGCGTTGGGGATTCTGGAACATGAAATTAAAACGACCATGGCGCTGGCGGGGGTTAACAGCCTTACTCAATTGAATCCGGACCTGCTCTGTCGAGATGCGCCGTTGGCCACATCACATGTCCTGTCGGCTTTCCCGTTGTTGAGTGAAGGCTACTGAAGAATCAGGGTCGTAGCCGCTACTTCGAGTCGCGCGGCACCGGCATGGGAAAGGGGGTGACTTTGTCACCCTTGCTGTCGACCACTTTTGCGACGCCTTCTTTTTCTACTTCATCGATTCGCACGATGGCGTGCATGGGGATGAATGAGCGCTGTACGCCGTCGAATTCGGTGCGCAGGCGTTCTTCGCTGGGGTCGATCAGCATCTGTGAGCGGGTGCCGAAGGTATAGTCTTCGATCTCCACAAAGCCATAGAGCTCGCTCTGGTAGATGCTGTGTGCATACAGCTCATAAATCTGACCTTGATTGTGGAAAATCACGCGGTAGATGTGTTTTGGCTGATCTCGTTCGCTCATAAAAGGTACTTCTGGGTCTGTAGGCATTAGCGCCAGGGCAGAGATTGGTGCAGTTTGCCAGGTTTCAAGGCCCGGGAGCTAGGGAAACTCGCGATAAATTGTAAGTGTCCTGGTACAACAACCTTCAAGGAAGCCTCAATGAGTGTGGTTCTGTGTGCTGGGTTTACCCTATAATGCGCGCCCTTTTAAACCTCGCCTGTTGCATGTAATGGCCAAAAAACTGTTTGTAAAAACTCACGGCTGTCAGATGAACGAGTACGACTCTGCGCGTATGCATGACGTGCTGCGCGAGCAGGGTGATTACGAGTTGGTTACTGATGAGAACGAGGCGGACGTTATCCTGCTCAACACCTGTTCGATACGGGAAAAAGCACAGGAAAAAGTCTTCCATCAGCTGGGCCGCTGGCAATCGCTGAAAAAAGCCAACCCGGACCTTGTCATTGGTGTTGGCGGCTGTGTGGCGAGCCAGGAAGGGGATGCCATACGTGCTCGAGCGCCTTATGTAGATATGGTGTTTGGTCCGCAGACCATCCACCGCCTGCCACAGATGGTGGATGCTGCGAAAGTACAGAAGCTGCCGGTGGTAGACGTCACGTTCCCGGAAGTGGAAAAGTTTGATCTTCTGCCTGAGCCGAAGATGGATGGCCCCGCAGCATTTTTGTCCATCATGGAAGGCTGCAGTAAATATTGCTCGTTCTGCGTTGTACCTTATACACGCGGCGAAGAAGTCAGTCGATCAGTTGATTCGGTCATGCAGGAAGTTGTTGCTCTGGCCAGGCAGGGTGTTCGCGAAATACACCTGTTAGGGCAGAATGTGAACTCCTATCGGGGGGCAATTGACGATGACTTTGCCGATCTGGCTGAGTTAATACACTACGTCGCGGCAGTAGAGGGTGTCGATCGGATACGCTTTACAACGTCGCACCCACTGGATTTTTCCGACACGCTGATTCAGGCCTATGCTGAAGTGCCGGAGTTGGTTGATCATCTGCATCTACCGGTACAATCTGGCTCTGATCGTATTCTCCAGGCGATGAAACGCGGTCATACGCGTGCCGATTACGTAGAAAAAATTGCTCGACTGCGCGAAGTCAGACCCAATATCAGTTTATCTTCTGACTTTATCATCGGTTTTCCTGGCGAAACCCAGGCCGACTTTGATGACACCATGGCGTTAATAGAAGAGATTGGCTTTGATGTTTCTTTCAGCTTTATTTACAGCGCCAGACCGGGAACGCCTGCTGCGGCACTGCCTGACGAAACGCCTGAGGCGTTGAAAAAGGCCTGGCTGCAGCAGTTGCAGAGCCGTATCCGTGAGCAGGCTGAGGAGATTTCACAGCAGATGGTCGGCACACGGCAGAAGTTGTTGGTTACTGGGGTATCGAAAAAAGATGCCAGCCAGCTGGCTGGTCGAACGGAAAACAACAGAGTTGTAAATTTCACGGGTGACCAGAATCTGGTCGGCGAGTTTGTGGAAGTTGTGGTGACTGAAGCGCTGCCGAATTCTCTTCGTGGCGAACAGGTGAGCTGAAGAGCCAGAAAAACTTCATTTGACAGGGTTTCTTGTCGGTCTATGCTTGGGCCCTGAGTTGATCTGTCGCAAAATACTATGGTGAAAATTGGAAGAAAATAGTTCCGCGGAATCTTCGCAAGAGACACTTGCCGAAGACCAAGCACAAGTTGTCGCCCTCACCCGCAGGGTAGTACTAGAACCTAACGATTCCCAACGCCTGAGCGCGCTGTGTGGACCAGTCGACCAAAATCTCAAACATCTGGAAAAACGTCTTGCGGTCAGCATTCGCAATCGCGGTAACGAGTTTCAGGTCAGTGGACCTGAGCCTCGAGTAGAAGCCGCCGCGGCGCTGCTACATCAGCTGTATAGAGAGACCCACGACCGGGACACCATTGATCCTGATTTTGTGCATCTGTATCTGCAGGAAGCCGGGGTTGAAGCCCTGGTGCAGAACACTCCGGTTACGCAAAGCAAAGCCCATCAGGGTGGTGATGATTCCGCTGAGTTGATCATCCGAACTTTTAAAAAGCCGATTAAACCGCGCGGTGGTAATCAGCAGGCTTATACACGTTTGATACGAGCACACGACATTAATTTCGGGATAGGCCCAGCCGGTACCGGTAAAACATTTCTTGCTGTGGCGTGCGCTGTGGAGGCCCTGGAAGCGCAGCGTGTGTCACGTATTCTTCTGGTCAGGCCGGCAGTGGAAGCTGGTGAGAAGTTAGGGTTTTTACCTGGGGACCTGGCGCAGAAAATCGACCCCTACCTGCGCCCGCTATATGACGCATTGTATGAAATGATGGGTATTGAGCGGGTAACCAAGTTTATTGAGCGGAACATTATTGAGGTCGCACCGCTTGCTTATATGCGCGGGCGAACGCTCAATAACGCTTTTATCATTCTCGATGAAAGTCAGAACACCACAGTGGCGCAGATGAAAATGTTTCTGACGCGCATCGGCTTTGGCTCTACCGCGGTGATTACCGGTGATATTACTCAGATAGACTTGCCTCGGGGCGAGCGCTCCGGGTTGGTAAATGTGCGTAATGTGCTGCGCAATATAGACGGTATCAGCTTTACTCATTTTAGCTCTAAAGACGTGGTTCGGCATCCTCTGGTGCAACGTATTGTTGATGCTTATGCTGCTGCCGAAAGTCGTGCTGATGCGGATAACGGTCGAGATGCCAATCGTTCTGCAAGTTGATGCCGCTACAACTGTTTCTTTCGAAACGCTCGAATCCCGTATCCATACTTGCCAGCAAGCCTTAAAAGAATTGTTGGTCGATGATCGTCTCGGGTTCGATTTGTGTGTGCGTATATGTGAAGAGGCTGAGTCGGCACAGCTCAATGAAGATTTTCGCAATAAACCCTACGCAACAAACGTTTTAAGTTTTCCAGCAGATGTTGATTTGCCGGAGGGTGCACCTGTGCTGGGGGATCTTGCGTTGTGCTGGCCGGTGTTGCAGCGCGAAGCGCTGGCGCAGAATAAAACAGAACTTAATCATTTCAGTCATCTGTTTGTGCACGGTGTTCTACATCTGCTTGGGTTTGACCATGTCACTGATGACGAGGCTCAGGAAATGGAGGCGATCGAGATTCAGGTACTGCAGAGGCTCGCGATAGCAAATCCTTATATCCATTGCGACTAGACCCTGGCTTTGTGGTATATATGCGTTCAAGGACACTGACCCGTTGCTAAATGAGCGATAATACTGAGCGTGGTGAGGCATATACAGAAGATGCCAGCCCTGATGACTCAGGTCGAAACGACACTCCCCGCAGGGGTGTGCGCGAATGGCTGACCGACCTTTTTTCGGATGAGCCTGAAGACCTGTCTGAGTTAATGGAAATTCTGCGCGAAGCAGCAAATCGACAAATGTTCGACGACGAAGCGTTGAACATTATATTTGGAGCATTGCATGTGGGCGATATGCATGCCCGCGATATCATGATTCCGAGATCCTCTCTGGTTGTTGTGCGTGAAGATCAGGAGCCTGCTGAGCTGCTGCCAATCATTATCGAATCCGAACACTCCCGTTACCCGGTGGTGGGTGATGATGTCGATGATATTAAAGGCATTCTGCACGCTAAAGATCTGTTGCCACTGGTGCTGGAAACCGACCACAGTAAATTTTCCATGAAAGACTGCATTCGCAAAGCTACGGTGATCCCCGAGAGCAAGCGACTGAATGTGCTCCTGCAGGAATTTCGCGCAACGCGGAATCATATGGCGCTGGTGGTGGACGAATACGGTCAGATCTCCGGGGCTGTTACCATCGAAGATGTGCTTGAGCAGATTGTTGGTGACATCGAAGACGAACACGATGTACATGACGACAGCGGTATCAAACAGATGGAACCGCAGAGCTTCCACGTGAAAGCCAACCTCCCCATCGACGATTTTAACGAGCACTTCGACACGCAATTCAGTGATGAAGAGTTCGACACCATTGGTGGCATCGTGCTGCAGGCGTTTGGTCACCTGCCGGAACGGGGTGAGACGGTTGAAGTTGAGACACTCAAGTTTGAAGTGCTGAATGCAGACTCGCGTCGCTTGCGCCTGTTGCGGGTGAACACCCTCAAATGATCTATCTGATGGCGCTTGCTCTGGGCGCCATTTACAGCCTGGGTTTTGCGCCTTTCGATTTCTGGCCCCTTACGATGGTGGCGATTGGCGGCCTCTACTGTCTGTTACAACTTCCTGTTTCGCAACGCAGTCCCCGACAGGCCGGTCTGGTGGCCTGGCTGTTTGGACTTGGCCAGTATGGCGTTGGGGCTTCCTGGGTGTACGTCAGTATTCATGTTTATGGAAATGCGCCACCACCGCTGGCCTTGTTTATGGTGGCGCTTTTTGTAGCGGTACTTGCCTTGCTGTTTGTATGGCCATTGGGGTGGTGTTTCAGTCGACTGCGCACGCCACGCGGGTCCTGGTTCAGTGTATTTGCCTTTGTTGCGCTGTGGCTGCTGTTAGATTGGATGTCCACCTGGCTGTTCACAGGCTTTCCCTGGCTGCTGCCGGGCTACGCCGGTCTGGACACCCCCATCCAGAGCCTCGCACCGCTGTTTGGCGTGTTGGGAACAGGCTTGTTCATGTGTCTCAGTGCTGCAGCGTTGGCGGCGATGGCGGTAAATCGTCGATTTCAGCTCAGCTTTTTTGGTCTTGCGCTGCTGCCCTGGCTGGTCGGGTTTGTCCTGGCGCCGGTTAACTGGGTAACGCCTGAAGCTCAATATTCCGCGGCTCTGGTGCAGGGCAATATCGACCAGGCGGTGAAATGGCAGCCTGATCAGGCAGTACCGAATGTGCGCAAACATCTCGAGTTATCTGCCGACCATTGGGATGCTGATATTCTGGTCTGGCCGGAAGCCGCGATTACGCTTTATCCCCAGCAGGCTCAGGGTCTGCTCGAAGACCTGGCCCGACAGGGACAGGCAACACAAACGGATATGGTTGCCGGCATTCCCGGCGTTGAGATGGTGGGTGAGGGGCAGTATGAATTTCAGAACCTGGCTATTGGCCTGGGTCGTGCCCGAGGCCGGTTTGCAAAGCAGCATCTGGTGCCATTTGGGGAATATGTACCGTTGGAGGGGCTGTTACGGGGCTTGATTACTTTTTTTGATCTGCCAATGTCGCGATCATCCCCGGGACGGGCGGATCAGCCGAATCTGCAGCTTTCTTTTGGATCTGCGGCAATGGCGATCTGTTACGAAATTGCTTATCCGGCAAGTATGCGTCAGCGTGCCAGGGATGCCGCGGTGTTAATTACCATCTCTAATGACACCTGGTTTGGTGCCAGCATCGGACCCCTGCAGCATATGCAGATTGCGCGGATGCGTGCGTTGGAGAATGGCCGTTGGCTGTTGCGTGCCACGAACAATGGCGTGACCGCAATTGTTGCACCTGACGGTACTATACAGGGGCGCTTACCTCAGTTTGAAGCAGGTGTGCTGCGTGGTTCCATCCATGTCATGAACGGCGAAACCCCATTTAAAGTGATGGGGCACTGGCCTGCGCTGGCCTATGTGTTTGGAGTATTGTCATTCGCATTGTTGCGCCGCTGGAGAAAATCCGCAAGCACAACAACTTCGCCGCCGTTGGCAGGGTCGTGATCGTAAGCGGCGCAACAGCAGGCAAGAAAACGCTCGGCGCCTAAATCTTCGGGTTGGCGTTCTTCGAATTCAAGCACCATTTCCACACAGTCACACATACGCAGTAAATCATCGCGGGCGTAGGCGAAACGCAACAGGGCCGCCATCAGCGCAGGGCTCATCAACAAAGGTATGCCCCGGTTGGCCATTTCAAATGGCAGCTCCATGACCCAGTCGCAGGCGATGGTGAGTTTGTTCTGATTTAGATTTTCCATGGCGCTAAGTTAGCGCTGTGGTGGTGAATCGTTTGTGAATGGTAGTCCCGTTCAGCAAGCTGTTATCTATGCTGTGGCCACAGCCTGCATGAATGCAGACAACTTCTTGTTATCGAGCTGGTGGTTGGTGCGCACACCCGAGCAAAGATCCAGCCCAAAGGGTTTAACCTGGCTGATCGCGCGACTGACATTGTCTGACGCCAACCCACCTGCCAGGAAAACCGGTTTCTCTGTGGCCGCAATACAGGCGGCGCTGATGGCCCAGTCGTGTGTTCTGCCGGTACCACCCAGTTCAGTGACCGCGGCATTAGGGCGTCCGCTATCGAGCAGGAACGCGTGTACATAAGGCTCGTACTGCCGTATCAGCTCTATAGCGCCTGCGTCTTCGACATGAATCACCTGTACCCGGCGAATATGGGGGAGCGCTTTGATGATTATGGGGTATTCCATGGCATCAATATGGCTGACAATCTGTAGCGTGTTGGTGCCACAATATCTGGCGTGATCGACGATACCATCAGCCTCTGTGCGGGATGTGAGCAGAAATGTTGCCAGCGGCGGTGGTGCAAATGCGGCAATCTGCGCAATGGTGTCATCGTCAATCGGTCCGGGACCAGATGGCATTTCAGCGACAAGGCCCAGAGCATCAGCGCCGGCAGCAATGGCCATGTTCGCTTCCTCGATAGATGCAATGCAGCATATCTTTACGCGTGTTCGGTGCATGGTTGTTCCCGGTGATGGTATCCTTCTCGCCCTCTCAATTTAGCAGGTTTTCGCAACGCCCATGAACGCTGTGTACGACCCCCATAAAGTCGAAGCCGACGCACAACAATTCTGGCACGACAACGCGTCTTTCCGTGCCACTGAATCCGCCGATGGCGAAAAGTTCTACTGTCTGGCGATGTTTCCTTATCCCAGCGGTCGCCTGCATATGGGGCATGTGCGCTGTTACACCCTGGGTGACGTCATCAATCGCTATCACCGCCTTAAAGGCTTCAATGTGATGCAACCCATGGGTTGGGACGCCTTTGGCCTCCCGGCTGAGAATGCGGCGATCAAAAACGATATTCCCCCTGCGGTCTGGACCAAGGACAACATTGCTTACATGCGCGGCCAGATGCAGCGGCTGGGTTTCGGTATCGATTGGTCGAGGGAATTTGCCACCTGTGATCCAGAGTATTATCACTGGGAGCAGTGGCTGTTTGTGCGCCTGTATGAAAAGGGCCTGGTGTACAGAAAGAATTCAGTGGTCAACTGGGATCCGGTTGATCAGACCGTGCTGGCAAATGAACAGGTTGTTGATGGCCGCGGATGGCGATCGGGCGCTGTGGTAGAGCGGCGTGAAATGGCCCAGTGGTTCCTGAAAATTACAGCCTATGCCGAAGAGCTCTTGACCGAGCTTGATGAGATGGATGGCTGGCCGGAATCTGTAAAAAGCATGCAGCGTAACTGGATTGGTCAGAGCCAGGGCGTGGAGATCGACTTCGAAGTGCAGGGTGCAGGCGAAACCTTAACGGTTTTTACGACCCGACCAGACACATTGCTGGGTGCCACCTATGTTGCCGTGGCGGCAGAACATCCGCTGGCGCAAACTGCTGCTGCGCAGGACCCTGGTGTTGCCGACTTTGTCGCCCAGTGTAAACAGGCCACAACTGCAGAAGCGGACATGGCCACCATGGAAAAAGCAGGTGTGGCTACCCATCTCAAAGTTGTGCATCCGCTGACCGGTGATCTCCTGCCGGTCTGGGTGGCTAACTTTGTCTTAATGGAATACGGCTCGGGTGCGGTGATGTCGGTGCCTGGCCACGATCAACGCGACTGGGAATTTGCCAGAAAATACGATATTCCAATCGTGCAGGTCATCGAGCCGACGGGTGATGAAGCCTGTGATTTACAGGTAGAAGCCTTCACTGAGCATGGGCGTCTGGTTAATTCCGGTGAGTTCGATGGTTTGCTGTTCGACGCCGCTTTTGATGCGATCGCCGATGCACTGGCAAAGCAGGAGACAGGTCGTCGGGTAACCAATTATCGTCTGCGCGACTGGGGCGTTTCGAGACAGCGTTACTGGGGCTGTCCAATCCCGATGATTCACTGTGGTGATTGCGGTGTTGTACCTGTGCCGGAAGCAGACCTGCCGGTTGTTCTGCCAACAGACGTTAAGTTTGAAGGCGTCAGCTCACCGTTGCAGAAAATGCAGAGTTTTCTGGATGTTAATTGCCCCAAGTGTGGTGCTGCTGCACGACGTGAAACTGATACGTTTGATACGTTTATGGAGTCGTCCTGGTATTACGCCCGTTTTGCCAGCCCTGATGCCAACACGCCCATGGTGGACGAGCGGGTGAACTACTGGGCACCGGTCGATCATTACGTGGGTGGCATTGAACATGCGATTCTGCATCTTTTGTATGCACGGTTCTTTTATAAGCTCATGCGCGATGAAGGCCTGGTCGACTCCAACGAGCCGTTCAAGCGGCTGTTGATGTTGGGTATGGTCCTGCAGAATGGCAAAAAGATGTCTAAGTCTGCAGGAGACGCGGGTGATCCACAGAAGCTGCTGGATAAGTACGGGGCAGATACCGTGCGCACGGCAATGATGTTTGCTGCACCGCCGGATCAGTCTTTTGAGTGGAGTGAAGCGGGTCTTGAGGGTGCGGCCAGGTTCATAAAAAAATTGTACGCGCTGGTTGAGGATCATCAGGCGAGTGGAGTGGTGGCGGCATTAGATGTTGCGCAGCTGAGCGATGCCGCAAAAGACCTGCGGCGCAAAACTTTTGAAACCCTGATGCGTGCAGACGACGATTACGGGCGGCGGTTGCAATTCAACACCGTAGTTTCGTCGGTTATGGAGTTGTGTAACGCGATCGGTAAATTCGAGACGACAAACGCCGCAGATCGAGCGGTGGTGGATGAAGCGCTGAAACATGCTGTGTTGATCATTTCTCCTATCGCCCCTCATGTGGCGCATCATCTCTGGCATCAGATGGGTGAGACCGGCGCTCTGGTTGCGGCAAGCTGGCCGTCGGTAGATGAGCAGGCCCTGACGCAGTCCACGGTAGAAATTGTGGTGCAGGTTAACGGCAAAGTCAGAGGTAAAATTGATGTTGCGGCGGATGCTGATAAAGATGATGTGCTCAGTCTTGCGAAAAGTGCAGACAATGTCGCCCGACACCTGGAAGACAAAACCATCCGTAAAGAAATTGTTGTCCCTAACAAATTAGTCAACATAGTAGTGAGCTGAGCTATGCTAATGAGAGCCTTGTTGATAAGTGTCACGCTGATCCTGGCGAGCTGCGGATTCCAGCTGCGCTCGTACAATTTCAGCGGGGCGGTCGACAGTTACGCGCTGGTTGGCAAAACCCAGCTTGGCGTTGCGCAACCCCTGCGGACGGGGTTGCGGCAGGCGGGTTTGCAGGAAGTAGAAGCTGATCAGGCGGAGCTCATTGTCGAGTTGCTTGATCAACGCCGTGACCGACGTAGCGTGTCTACTGCAGGACGCGCCCGTGCTGCTGAGTATGAGAGCAGTTACGCTGTGCTGTATCGGTTGCTCGATGGGCAAGGCCAGGAACTTGCACCAGCCAACTGGGTCGAACGCCAGCGTGTCTTCCGCGTCGATTCGGACAATATTGTTGGTAGTAGCGAAGAACAGGCTCTGCTGGAGCGAGAGTTGATGTCTGACGTCGTTGGTCAGATTATCCGCGCCATGGATGCGGTCAGTCGCCCGGCGAGCAATGCAGGTTAAAGCAGAACAGCTTGCCAAACAGGTCGCCGGTCAACTGGCGCCGATCTATCTGATCTCCGGAGAGGAACAGCTGCTGGTTGATGAAGCCTGCGACCTGATTGTTGCAGCTGCGCGCCAAGGCGGATTTACCGAGCGCTCGGTGCATCACGTTGAGCAGGGTTTTCGCTGGCATGATCTTCACCATGATGCTGCAAGCATGTCGCTGTTTGCGGAGAAAAAAATCCTTGATGTACGTGTACCGCCGAAGAAACTCGATAAAGAGGCCTCGAAAGCGCTGCGGGACTGGGTAGAAGATTTAGGTAAGACTGCGGATCTTGACCACATATTGTTGATGAGGACTGGCCGCCTGGATAAGAACCAGCGTACCAGCGCGTGGTTCAAGGCTCTGGACAAGGTCGGTGTGGTTACAGTCATCTGGCCGTTAGAGCCTGATCGTCTGCCCGCCTGGCTCGGGCAGCGTGCGCGTCAACTGAATTTGCAGATAGACAATGATGCAACCCAATATCTTGCTGATCGTGTTGAGGGGAATTTACTGGCCGCGGCACAGGAGCTGGAAAAGCTCGCTATCCTCGATTTGCCCTCGCCATTAACCCTTGAATCAGTGGTTGCCTGTCTTGAAGATGCATCACGCTACACCAGTTTTGATCTGATGGATGCAATGATGTCTGCGCAGCCGGCTCGCGTGGTCAAGATTCTATCGGGGTTGCGTGAGGAGGGTACCGCGCTGTTTGGAATTCTTGGTGCGTTTACTGCGCAGATGCGCCGCCTTTCTAATACCAGAGGTCTGCCTCCCGCCAAAGCACGTCTTGCCCAGCAGTTTCTCGCGCGCATACGCGACCCTGGAATGGTGTTGGCGGAGTGTGCAATCATCGATCAGCAGGGCAAAGGGCAGTTGCCCGGCGACGCATGGATGTCGTTAGAGAATCTTATTCTGCGACTGGCAGGCTTGAAATCGATGCCGCTCCCCAGTCAGGACCAGCGGAAGCTGGGCTAGCACTTTCCGGTTAAACGATGCTGCCAGTCAGAAAACTGTGATCTAGATCGCTGTTTGCTGGCCATTGGTGCTCGCTGGTATCAGAAGGGCTTCCGGTGGCAGTTGACGATATGCCAGGGAGGTCCGATGATGGGGAGAGTGTTTCGGTAGCCATCAACGGCTGCTTAGCGAATTTGCCGTAACCTGTTCATGATGAGTCTGGCCAACGGTATTGGAGAAAAACAGTGTTTAACAGAATGAGTTTGCAGGCGGTTGTGATAACTGCCGTGTTAGCAGGTACGTTTCTGCCTACCGCGCTGGTGTCGTCCGTATGGGCAGCCACCACCGAGTCGGTAAAGGCCACCAGCTGGGTTGGCAGAGTTGTCGTGACTGCAAACGGTGAGCTGTTGGGCCGGGTGGAAGACCTGGCTGTTGACGTCGAGCAGCAGCGGGTAAAATTTGTTGTGGTCTCAATTGGTAGTTTTCTGATTGATGAGAATCTTATTGCGGTAGACCCAAAAGCGCTTGGCGAATCAGAGGATGGACGCTATCTGGTGGTCTATGCTGACAATCTCGATCGCGCGCGTCGCTTCGGTACGGATACCTGGCCTGACAGCGCGGATGTGTTGCCTTCGGCAAGCCGTCAGCCGCCGCCGGCAGAAGTTGCAGCAGCAGATGAGAGCAACGCGCCGGCCGGCACCGGTCCACAGGCAACCATCAGTGATGGGCGTCGCACCGCCACGCTGAAAGCGGGCGAGAGAAATGCATCTATTGAACAGACCGGCCGACAGGCTGAGAGTGCCAAGAGCGATGTTGTTCAACCGAAGAAATATGCCCGGGGCAACGCGGATGCCCCCCTCCTGGCAGACAGTGAGTTCGAGCGGCTGGACGAAAATAACGACGGCTATCTCAGCCGTGGTGAAATCGGCATTCGCCTGAACGAAGGTATCCGCTATCAGGATTATGACCTTGATGATAATGACGGCATTGATCCGTTCGAATTCCAGCTACTGAAAAACCGCAGCTGAAGCGGAGCCAGACCGGGCAACTTACGGGAGCATTAGATTTGTTGAGATTACACTTTGCACCGAATTCACGCGCAGGTCGCATCTTATGGCTGCTCGAAGAATTGGACCTACCCTACGAATTGAACCGTATGGATTTCCATCCCAAAGACCTCAAGTCAGACGAACACAGGGCTCGACATCCGCTGGGTCGGGTGCCGGTGCTTGATGACGATGATGTCAGTATTTACGAATCCGGAGCGATTGTGGAATACGTGCTGGAGAGGCACAAAAATGGCGGTCTGAAGCCGCCGGTAGATTCACCGGATTTCCCAGCTTACCTGCAGTGGTTCCATTACTGCGAAGGCATGGTCATGCCGCCGGTCAATACCATTGTGGTTCAGACCGTTTTGCTGCCACCTGAGCGTCGTGATGAAAAGGCGTTGGAGCAAGCCAAGCGGCTGCTTACCAAGTCGTTGGTTGCTGTGGAAGAAGCCCTCGCGGGCAAAGATTATCTGATTGGTGATTTTTCAGCTGCGGACATTATGTTGGGGCATGCGTGTTTCATGAGTAACCGACTGGGCTGCGTGCCGGACGAGATGGTAAACCTGAAAGCTTATGTCGAGCGTATCGCCGCGCGGCCCGCGTTTCAAAAAGCGATCAACAGCTAAACGCTTAGGAATCGGCGTTGGCAACGTCCACCAGAAGTCCGGTAATCGCCCGCGGTAATTGAGTGGCTACAATTGGGGCGCCGCTGCTCAATTCGTCGCTGCGGATCAGAATGCGATAGCCGTCAGCCTCACTTTCAAGTTCTCCCACGCGCTGAATTGTGTGCCCGACCAGGCGATTGTCAACCACGCTATAGATACGATTGTTGTCGTAAATTGACTGTACAGGCACTGCAATGACATCAGTCTGTGCGGGCAGCTCCACGGTGAGATTGAAGACCCGCCCCAGTAAGGTTTTGCTGGCTTCTGCTTGCGTGAAAGTGAAAAACGCATCCATGCCAGTCTGACCCTTGCTCACCTTGGCAGCCAGGCGGGTGAGGATTAAACGATGTCCAGCTTCAGTGGTGGCAAAAACCGTATTCTGCAGGCTTGGTGTGGAGAATTCTCCGGCATAATTTTCTGGAACCTGTACACGTACTTCAAAAGTCTGGCTATCAGCCATTTCGATCAATGGCATGCTGAGGTTGCTGTGATCTCCGGTGGCGGCCAGCACGGCCAGCACCGGTCCATCAAATGGAGCGCGTATCTGTGTTTTTTCCAGGTCCAGATTCGCTTTTGCAAGCAGGGCGCTGGCCTTGGCTACGCGAGCTTCATGTGCCGCTATTTCATTGGGAAGATTAGCCAGCTGTTGCTGGTGGGCGCGGTAGTCGATGGCAGCCTGGTCTGCCTGTGCCCTGACTTCGTCTAACAGACCTTTTGCGATGAGGCGTTTTGTCATCAGGTCCTGGTGGCGAGCAAGCTTAGCGTTGGCTACGTCCAGTTTGGAGGCGAAGTGTTCTCTGTTCATTTGTTCCAGGTCGAACTGGTTACGCATACTGGCTAAGCTGGCTTTGTGCTGAGCAAGCTCGGCTTCTCGCTCAAGTACCAGCAGCTTGCTTTCGCGGTCATCAAGTTGGACCAGAAGGTCGCCTTGTTTAACCCAGTCGCCTTCCTGTACGGCAACTCGCTGAATGCGCGCAGTTAAGTCTGAGCGTAAGTGCGCAATACGATTCGACTCCAGACGTCCAAATGCTGAAAAGCTTGGCTTAAGCGTTTGCGGTTCCGCAGATGTTATAGACACCGGCCAGGCTTTCTCTACTGGCGTAGCAGGCTCTGCGTTTGGCCCGGTGGCAAATATCGACACACTGGTCAGTGCAGCGCCCACCAGGATGCCAAGTGCGATAAATAGCTGCTTTTGTCTAGGCGTGCGGGGTAGGAAGTTCAGGCGTATTGGCGATTTCATGTTTTTTTCCAGACAGTGTTTGGACAGTAGTGGTAAGGCGTGTGCTTGCCTGTTCGAGAAGTAGAATAAGAGCGGGTACAACAATCAGCACTAACAGTGTCGCCAGGCTCAAGCCAAAACAGATGGTGATGGCGATAGGGGCAAAGTACATCGACAGGGTTGAGCTTTCGAACATCAGCGGCAGTAGCCCGGCGATGGTGGTGAGAGAGGTCAGGATGACCGCGCGAAAGCGTGATTGCACCGCCATACGCAAGGCTTCGACAAGCGAAGTGCCGTCATCGATGTGGCGGCGCAAAAAGCTGATCAATACAATCGAGTCGTTTACAACAATTCCGGTCAGGGAGAAAAAGGCCAGCAGTGACATGGCGCCGATATCCCAGCCGGTCACCCAATGTCCGAGGACGGCGCCGGTAAGCCCGAAAGGAATGGCGGCCATGATTGCCAGAGGCCACAAATAAGAAGAAAAAACCCAGACCAGAATCAGGTAGATAAGCCCCAGCGTCAGCAGGGCGCCCAGGGCCATGGTCTCGAGCATTATTTTGTCCTGTTCCGTCTGGCCGCCCAAGCCAAATGTCAGGCCGTGGCGGTCAAGGAGTTCCTGCAGACGATTTTCTTCAATGTCGCTGACAATAGACATGGCATTATTCACGGCTTCGTTTACGTCGGCAGAAACAGCAACGGCCTGTTGGGCGTCGGAGTGTCGAATGACATCGATGCCGCGTCGGTTGTAGAGGACCGCAACGTTAGCAAGCGGCACATACGCTCCGTCGTCCGTGCGTATGGGGAATTTCTGTAATGATCCGAGGCTTTCGCGCTCGTGATCAGGCAGCATGACGCGCACCTCAAGTTCATTGTCGAGTTCGTTGAATATCTGCACGCGCTCGCCAGAGTAGGCCGCGCGAAGCTGGCTGCCAATGCGCTCGGCGGTCAAGCCCAGGGCTCGACCACTGGGGGTCATTTCAAAAATGATCTGGTCTTTGCCGTAGGGAAGGTTGTCCGTGACATTGGACACCCCGGGGTAACTCGACAACATCGTCGAAAGATCTTCTGCACCCTGCTTGAGTTTTTCTGTGTCGTTGCCGCGAAGAATCAGGGTTATATCCGGCTGCCCGTTATTAGCACCGCCGTCAACGGCGATAGTCAATTGCTCAACGAAGGGTGGTTTAGTGACCAGGCTTGTCCACAAGTCGACAAAATCTGCCGGGCTTGTATTGCGCTGTTCCTCAAAGGCGTACTGTACATTTACGGATGCATATTGCTCACCCTGCAGGCGGTCGTTGTTGAACCAGGCACGATTGTAGCGGGCGGTCCAGCCCAGGACATTCTGTTCGCCGGTTTGTTTGTTCGCCTCAACGAGGGTGTTTTCCAGATGTTCTACGAACTCGAGTTTCTGTTCGTCAGTGGCTGAGCCGGCATATTCCACGTTGGCGTAGGCGGATTCAAAGTCGAAGCCAGTGACCAGATTGAAACCCACGTGCTGGGATGCCACCAGCGAGATGGCCACTAATACGCCACCGAATGCCGCGCACAGGGTGGTAGTGGGGTGGCGCAGCGCTTTGTCCACTAAAGGCATGAATCTGTTGTCTCTGAAATGCGCAAATCCTGCCTCAAATCTGATTCGCCAAGCGGGCTTTTCCTGCACGCTCACCCTGGCCAGGGAGTGTCGCAGATGTCCGGGTAAGACCAGAAAACATTCAATCAGTGAAGCGACGATCACACACAACAGTACGGTTGGCAGTGCAAGCACCATATCGCCCATCATGCCGCCCATGATCAGTAAGGGGATAAATGCTGCCATAGTGGTTAAAGAAGAGGTCATGACGGGTAGAAACATGCGTTGCGCGCCAGCAACGGAGGCGTCGGCGGCTGACATCCCCTGTTCGTGATAACTGACAATATCCTCTCCGACAACAATGGCATCGTCGACCACAATACCCAGTGCCATAATGAAGCCGATCAGCGCAACAATAGATATGCCGTAGCCAAATAAGGCATAGAACATCGCCAGCCCCAGCATGAAGCTGACAGGTATGCCCACGGTCACCCAGAAACCGGCACGTGCGTTAAGAAAAAGAAACAGCACAGCAACCACCAGCAGCAAACCTGACATCCCGTTTTGCGCAATCATTTTGAGCTGGGTGCCGAGCAGGGCCCAGACGTTGTTGATTTCTTTTACTTCAACCCCGGCAGGCAGTGTCTGGCGAATATCTTCCATCCACGACTTAACAAGTTTGTCGGCCGCGTATGCATCAGAGCTGGTATCGCGCCACAACATCATTTCAATAGCTACTCTGCCTTCGCTGGTCACGCGCGGCTGTCCCTCCTGGGGGCGGCGTACAACGCTGGCAAAGTCTTTTAAACGTAACAGCTGCCCTTCAGATTCAAGTTGCAGCTGTTCAAACGCCAGTGGATCTCTGCGTTGATCCAGGCTGCGTAACTGGTGTGAGCCCTGACCACGTCCAACGGCGCCGGCGGGGACGTCCTGGCTGACCCGTCCTACTTCCGCAGCGACATCCTGCAGGGTAAAGCCCAGCTCCTGCAGACGTGAGCCACTGACTAATATGGCAATTTCTTCGGTAGGCAGGCCGTCATACTGAATACCTTCGATACCTCGACGTAGAAGGTCTTTTTCAAAACTGCGCACGAGTGGAATCAGTTCTGCAAGGGTGCCGTCGCTGGTGACCAGCAATGTTGAAACCGGTTCGGTATCAATTAAACGGGCAATTTGAGGAGGTTCAATATCACGTGGAAAGTTGCGGATGTTGGCAACACGTTGTTTGACCGCATCCAGGGCCAGAGTCATATCTGCGTCATAGTTAAATAACGCCTGGATGTAGGTGTACCCGTTAACGGTGCGAGATGCGAGTTTGTGAAGATCTTTAACCGTTCGCAGCTGCTGCTCAATGGGCGTGGTAATCAGCGCTTCAATGTCTTCTGCGGCAGCACCGACCCAGGTCACCTGCACGGATACGAGTGGAAAATTTGCCGGTGGATCCAGCATGGTGGGCATGCTGCGTGCAGCCCAAACGCCTGCCAGGATCATCAGTATCATGACCATGTTGGCGGCCACTTTGTGCTGGGCAAATTGTTGTATCACTGTTCCTCCAACAGATTCCGGGGTTACCTTGTCAGTCGCCCGTATGACAACTGAGGGTTACAGAATCTGTGCCAACTCTAGAGTCGGCCTGCAGAGCCGTTTAGTTTGGTCTGTAGAGGAATTTTTGTGCAGACAATGCAGAAGTACTTAGCCTATCTGGCCACAAAGTGGCCAGATAGGCCCGCTGTTCAATCAGATAAGCTCAGTCCGATGAGCCCGGCATTGGCGCCCTGGCCAGTGGCTAGAACCACATACTGTTTGCCATTGCTCATATAGGTCATGGGTGTACCCCATGGCCGCAGGGGTAGTTCAATCTCCGCAACAACCTGACCGTTGGATTTATTAAACGCACGCAGGAGGTTGCGTTTGCCATCACCCTGGCCCAGAAACAGCAGCGTATCGGTAACGACCGGACCGGTGCCGGACCCGCCGAGTGGGCCTGGGTCAGCCAGGCCCAGGTCGATCACCTTCTGCCTCGGCCCATCACCGTTGGGTACCATCCAGGCGTGGTTGCCGGTGGATAAATCGATGGCCGTGATGCGGCCGTAGGGCGGTTTTGTCAATGGTAAACCTTGCGGCCCGGCAAGCCGGTTGATGCTTGCGCTGCGGACATAGTTGAAGTTGGTTTCATCTGGGTTGCCTTTGCTGAGTTTGACAACCATCGGCCCCGTCACGGACGGGACGTAAAGCATCTGGGTCTTAGGATCAAAGGCGGCCCCGGACCAGTTCGCGCCGCCGCCCCAGCCGGGTACGTTAATGGTGCCTTTCAAGCTGGGTGGTGTGTACAGCGGACCGTAGTCATAGGCGCTGATGATCTGTTCGGCTTCTTTACGCAGCGCCGGGCTGAAATCAGTGAGGTCATCAATCTGCAAACCCTGGCGATCAAAGGGCGCAGGTCTGCTGGGAATAGGTTGTGTAGGAGAAGTTATTTCGCCGGGCACCTTTGATGTTGGCACTTTGGTTTCGTTGATGGGCCAGACCGGTTCGCCGGTGACGCGATCAAACACGTAGACAAACGCCTGTTTGGATACCTGAGCAACCGCTTTGATGGTTTTGCCGTCAACGTTGATGTCCACCAGCGTCGGCGCAGCGGGCAGGTCGTAGTCCCATAAACCATGGTGCACCATCTGAAAGTGCCAGACCCGCTCACCGGTTGCGGCGTCCACGCACACAAGGCTTTCGGCAAACAGATTCTGTCCCAGGCGGTGACCACCGTACCAATCGTTTGTTGGCGTGCCGGTAGGCAGGTAGACATAACCCAGTTCAAGATCAGCACTCATGCCGGTCCAGACGTTGGTGTTGCCACTGTATCGCCAGGCTTCATCCTGCCAGGTATCTGCGCCAGGGGTTTTGCCCTGGGGGATGGTATGAAACATCCACGCCTGTTCCCCGGTGCGGATATTGAACCCGCGCACGTGTCCCGGCGGCATTTCTTTGTTGCGCGGACCATCCATGATTGAAGAACCCACCACCAGGATGTCTTTGACAACAATGGGCGCGGAGATCACAGAGTACAGTTTGCGGTCAACCGCTCTGCCTAACCCCAGTGTCAGATCTGTACGACCGTTATCCCCAAAATCTGCCACGGGTTTGCCGGTTTTGGCGTCCAGCGCCCATAGGTAGGCATTGTTGGTTGGCATCAGGATGCGCTCATCTTCGCTGTTTTCAGCGTCCTGCCAATACGCCACGCCACGATGATTGAAACCCAGGTTAGTCGGCCTGCCTTGCGCGTAGGAGCGGGTATCAAACGTCCAAAGGGTTGTGCCGGTATCCGCTTCGATGGCAGCAACCTGTCCGAGCGATGTGCTGATAAACAGCCGGTTGCCTATTTTCAACGGCGTTGATTTGAAACCCCAGGGGGTTAAGGCACGGTTAGCTTCAACAATGGAGTTGTCCGGAGATGTCCATTGCCAGGCCAGGCTTAGTCTGGCTGCGTTAGACGCGTCAATCTGGTCCAGCGGTGCGTATTTGGAGCTGCCTGGATCGTTGCCGTAGGTTGGCCATTCGGATGCGCCGATGGGTGTTGCCGCCGATGTCATGTACAGGCTCAGGCTGCACAGCCAGGCCAGGTGTAAGCGAGGGGTTCGAAAGCGCATGGCGTTACCTTTGTCGGCTAATTTATTTTTGTTTCTGCAGTTCTACCCAGTTCAATCACACCGAGTTTGCCGTCTGCGTTGGTCAGCGTGGTAACCGAGCAGTTGTCCGGCGCAAATATGCGCATCCTGTCGTCGCTCTGAGCGGCACCCACCGCCGCATTTATCGCGACATAGTGGCTGAACATAACGCAGTCTTCTTTAAGATCCAGAAGGCAGGCCACCAGATCCTGCTGCCATTGCACAAACTCTGGCGCCAGCTCACTCCATGTGCCCTGCATGGCGTTCTGCAGCCACGCGGCGCGTTCGTTCAGATCTTCACTGGGAGAGGGTATCTCCGCGACGCGTTTTTCAATAAGGATGTCTTTCTGCCAGTGGGCCGCAAGCGGTTCTGCGGTCTGATAGGCGCGCGCCAGCGGACTGGAAAAAATAGTCACAGGACCATCGCTCACCAGGTCGGTGGCAAGTAACTGCGCCACATTTGCGGCCTGTTTTTTTCCCAATTCACTTAAACCGGGATCTTTGTGAGTGCCAAATCCAGCGGCAGCTTCGCCGTGTCTGACCAGATGAATCTTTGCCATAACTTTCTACCTCTGAGCAGATTAGATGCTGATTTTTATTTGTTGTCCCGTACAATAGCCGGCTTGCCCAAAACAACAGTAGAGATGGAAACCGTGAATGAGCATGCGGCCGACGGTCTAGATATTAACTTAGTCCCCGACACAACTGTCAGTGTGCGGGAAGCATTTGGCATTGATCAAGACCTGGATGTGCCTGCATTCAGTCAGCGTACGTCTTACGTACCTGAAATCGATCCTGATTATCGGTTTGATCATGACACCACCCTGGCCATTCTGGCCGGCTTTGCGCACAACCGCCGCGTGATGATTCAGGGTTACCACGGCACCGGTAAATCGACGCACATAGAGCAGGTTGCCGCGCGTTTGAACTGGCCGTGTATCCGTATCAACCTGGACAGCCACATCAGCCGTATCGATCTGATCGGTAAAGACGCCATCGTGCTCAAAGACGGTAAGCAGATCACCGAATTTCGCGAAGGTATTCTGCCCTGGGCGCTGCAGCATCCCGTGGCCCTGGTGTTTGATGAATACGATGCCGGTCGTCCTGACGTCATGTTTGTCATTCAGCGCATACTTGAAGTGGAAGGTAAGCTGACCCTGTTGGATCAGAACAAAGTCATCACACCGCATTCGCATTTCCGCCTGTTTTCCACCACCAATACAGTGGGTCTGGGTGATACCACCGGTCTGTATCATGGCACCCAGCAGATTAACCAGGGGCAGATGGACCGCTGGAGCATTGTCGCTACGCTTAACTATCTGGAGCACGATGCTGAAGTGGATATCGTTCTGGGTAAGGCGAAGTCTTATGGCGAAAGTGAAGCTGGACGTCGCGCCTTATCAAACATGGTTAGTGTTGCTGATCTCACGCGTAAAGGCTTTATCAATGGTGATGTGTCCATTGTCATGTCTCCACGTACCGTGTTGACCTGGGCGCAGAATGCAGAGATTTTTGGTGATGTTGGTTTTGCCTTCCGGGTGACCTTCCTCAACAAATGTGATGAGTTAGAACGTCCGATTGTGGCTGAGTATTATCAGCGCTGCATGGGCGAAGATCTGGGTGATGCCACCCAGGGTATTTCGCTGAAAAGCGTGTAGCCGCCAATCTCGTTTGTCATTGGTTGAGCAAAGCTTATGAGTGATGCAGAAAGCCCGTTAGAGCCGTTTAAACGGGCGATGACCGCAACCATGCGGGCGCTGGCAGAAGACGAGGAGTTGGACGTCAGTTTTGGCCCGGGTGCACCCAGCGCTCGGGGTAACCGCCTGCGTGTACCTTTACCCGGTATCGGTAGCTCTGATGAAGAGATTAATGCCGTCCGCGGCATCGGTGATCAATACGCTTTAACGCTGCGCCATCACGATGATGCGCTGCATGCGCGTTATGCACCAAACGGTGGTCCTGCCCAGGAGATGTTTCAGTGGATTGAAGATGCGCGTGTGGCGGCTATTGGCAGTTTGCGTATGGAAGGGGTTGCGCAGAATCTCGATGCACGCCTGGAAACCCAGTGCAAACAGGCAGCCTTTGACACCATCACCGCAGAAACGGAAGCGCCCCTTTCTGTAGCAGTTGGATTGCTGGTGCGCCAGGAACTGACGGGTCGACCACTGCCCCCAAGCGCGGAAAATGTGGTGCGCTTCTGGCGTGATCATATTGAATCCCATGCTGGGGATGCCATTCGTGCGCTGAAAAGCAGTATCGGAGACCAGGCTGAATTTGCCACTCTGTGCCGCAGCATTATTGCCGATCTTGGGATGGCTGCGGACATGGATGATCCCCAGGATGGTGATACCAATCAGGATGATATCGACACCGTAGACGAATCCGAAAGCGCTGATAGTGATTTTGCGCCTGAAGATGTCATGATGGACGACGAGTCCATGGGTGAGGAAAGCGCCGACGGCGACGCCACCATGATGGAAATGGACGCCGACATGGATATGGACGAATCGGGGGCTGAAGCAGACCCTGACGAAGCGCCGAATCCGATGCCGGATGAAGCTGGACGCATTGCCAAAGACATCAACTACAAGGCTTATACCGAGGCCTTTGACGAAACCATTCGGGCGGAAGAGCTCTGTGACGCCGAAGAAATGACCCGCCTGCGGCAACTGCTCGATCAGCAATTAGTGCCACTGCAACACACGACCTCAAAGCTTGCCAATCGATTGCAGCGACGTTTGATGGCCAAACAGAATCGAACCTGGGAGTTTGATCTGGAAGAAGGTGTGCTCGATGCCGCGCGTCTGACCCAGGTGATTATTGACCCGGTGAACCCGCTGGCGTTCAAGCAGGAAAAAGAGATGAAATTCCGCGACACCGTGGTGACCCTGCTGATCGACAGCTCCGGTTCCATGCGTGGCCGTTCAATCACTATCGCGGCGATGTGTGCTGACATCCTCGGACGAACATTGGAGCGGTGTTCCGTGCGGGTTGAGATTCTTGGCTTTACCACACGTGCCTGGCGTGGGGGTCAATCCCGCGAGCAGTGGATCAACGAAGGTAAACCCGCAAACCCCGGGCGCCTGAATGATCTGCGCCACATCATTTACAAAGCAGCTGACGATACCTGGGCACGCACGCGTCGGAATATCGGTCTGATGATGCGAGAAGAACTGCTGAAAGAAAATATCGATGGTGAAGCGCTGATCTGGGCGCACAACCGAATCGTGACGCGTACTGAAGACCGTAAAATAATGATGGTTATTTCAGACGGCCTGCCGGTTGATAACTCCACCCTGCTGGTGAATCCCAGCAACTATCTTGAGCAGCACCTGAAATACGCCATCGATATGATTGAGAATTACTCGCCGGTGCAGCTGGTGGCTGTAGGTATCGGTCATGACGTGACCCATCACTATAAACGCGCTGTCACCATCACCGATGCTGAACAGCTGGGTGGCGCCATGACAGAGCAGCTGGCAGATCTATTTGATGTGAATGCCTGAGTAAGGGTGGGGCGCTTGCGTGCCGTTTACAGGCAAGCAAGCACGCCCGATATATAATGCTAAATCAGCGTGTTACGGCCTGCATTCTTTTGATTTCCGGTGGTCCAGCCATCTTACCTTTAAAGCCGGCGCCAGCAGCTTTGAAGTGCTCGGACTGGCCGTGAGCAGCCAATGCTTCTTCGCTTTCGTACATTTCCAGAACAACATAGTTGCCATCTTCATCTTTGCACAGCTGATACATCAGGCAGCCTGGTTCATTGGCGTTTACGGCGTCCGACAAATCCAGAAAAACGGATTCGAATTCTGCAGCCATTTCTGGTTTTACGTTTAGCTTTGCGGTGACTCCGATCATAATCTCTCCCTAAAGTTTTGTAGCCCTGTGAAGAATAAGGACTCGTATGCACCGACGCAATCTACTTGAGCAACTGAGCGACTATCTGCATCGCCATCCCCAGGAACAAGAGACTGTCAGTCGCTTTATCGATTTTGTGCAGGCGAACCCCCGTTGTTTTGAAAGGGATTGCTGGGCGGGGCATGTGACGGGTTCAGCCTGGTTGGTGGATACCACGCGCAGTCGCCTATTGCTCACCCATCACAAGAAGCTCGACATGTGGCTGCAACTGGGTGGCCACAGCGACGGTGACGCGGATACACAGAAGGTTGCGTTGCGTGAAGCCACTGAAGAATCGGGCCTGACTGTGCATTTACTGCGCGCAGATATTTTTGATGTTGATATACACGAAATTCCAGCACGCAAGAATGATCCGGCACATTTTCACTTTGACGTTCGCTATGCCTTCAGTGCAGCTGATGACGCCTATGTGGTGAGCGAAGAGTCGATGGACCTAGCCTGGGTTGAGATCGATCAACTGGAGCAGTTCACGGTCGAGACCTCAATCCTGCGAATGCGGGATAAGTGGCAGCAGCAGAGTTAATCTGTTTGCGCGGTAGAGTTCTCGGGCAAGCCTGATTCGGACATCATGACCTGCTGGATCAGTTTCATGTTGCCCAGAATTTTATCTGCCTGGGGTTGGGTCAGGCCGTACTGAGCACTGGCTTTCAGGGTTTCAAACTCTTTGCCTAAGCTCGTTTTATAGCGTTCGACACACTTCTTCCAACGATTCTCCTTACGCTGGTAGCGCTGCAGCGTGTACGTATCGACGTCCCATTCCGTATGGGTGCTGCCCATGTCGTCAGTGACCTGTTTCCGCTTGCCCGGTGCTTTCGGGAAAACACATTTGTTTTCGGGTAACTGCCACGACAGAGCCTGTTGTACCTTTTTATGCACCTTGGGTGCGTCTTCGCTGAGCGCTGGATAGGCCACGATGAGCAACAGAAAGAAAATGGTGGGCAGAACCGCTTTTGTCACTGTTAGGAGCCTCGTAGTCAAAGAATCGACGTTAGAGATAGTAACCCGAATGGGTGATGCCGCGTCAATGTCGGACATTTAGCTTGTCAGCGATGTTTATATGTTACTTGTAGTAACAAGTGGGTGCTCAGTACCCGAAACTGCGTTTGAGCAGTGTTTTTACTGTATTTGCAGCGATTTGTTACATTGACTTCCCCGCCAACAGACGATTAAATGCGGGCCTGCGGTGGAACTGGAGAGGTAAGACCAGGTCGGTTTTTGGTTTGAATTCATTGCAGATGGAAGCTCCGATCGCTGCTTCGAAAAGATTGATAAGAGGTAAGAAGGGTTACGAGGGGTAATCCAAAGTGGTCGCCGAGACTGCTCACTGTGCTGCGAAATCCACGTCCAGTGAGTTCTGCTGTTTGCCCCAACTGTAATCCTTTAAGCTTTTTGAAAAAAGTTAAGTCACACAAACATGTTTCGAGGGGAAACTATGTATAGATCATCGTTTGGACGATGGGTTGCCGCATTTGCCGTGCTTGCCTTGATGCCGCTCAGCCTAAATACCTTTGCTGCAGAACAGTCTGCAGGCCGTCAGATTGAAGAAGTGATCGTCACCGCTGAGCGGCGTGAAGCTTCCATTCAAGACACGTCTATCTCCATCACCGCTTTTACCGGTGAAATGCTGGATGACTTCGGTATCCGCAACCAGGAAGACCTGCAGAACTTCATTCCTGCAACCACCATTCAGCCTTATGACGCAACCATTCGCGGCGTCGGCCGAAACTTCCGTGCATTAGGCGGCGACCCGGGTGTTGCAACCTACATGAACGGTGTTTACTCAGAAGATCTGTTGACTGCAACCGCGGCGACCTTCTGGGATGTGGAGCGTATTGAGGTTTTACGTGGCCCACAGGGCACGCTGTACGGACGCAATGCGGTGGGCGGTGCCATTAACATCCTCTACAAAGAGCCCACCCATGAATTTGATTACGCTGTGAAAGGCATTGTGGGTAATTTTGGCACGGCTGAAACGTATGGCATGCTTAATGGCAGCATCATCGAAGATAAACTGGCTGCGCGAATTAATTTCAGTATTCGTGATCGCGATGGCGTGATTGAAGACATCGGCCCAGGCGATGACATTGATGGTCTCGGCACCGCAAACGTGGCCGCGCAGTTTTACTTTACCCCTACGGACACGTTGTCAATGAATCTGCGTTACAACGAAATGTCTATTGATCGCAGCATGGGTGGTGCCAACGGTGCCGGCCAGGTTGTTTTAAACGAAGAAGGCCAGCCTTTCCGCAATACCAATGCAATTGTGCCTGGTTATCGCGCGATTGATCGAACCAATACAGACTCAGCAAACTTCAGCGATAATGACTGGTTTGATCCGTCTGCGCCGGTACTCAACTTTACGAACCCGACTACGGGCGCCCTTGTAGAAGGACAGCGTAACCGTTTGGGTGTTGACGTTGCAGAGTTTGATGGATTTCGTAATGCAGCAGCTTCGCTAGACAGCTTTGGCGTCACCAGCGCGGAAAGTGCAGCGCGATATAACGAATGTGTGTTTGCCGGTGATATCTCGGGCGATGATCTGTGTACCGCAACCAACGGTGTGAACAAAGAACGTTTTGACCAGGAAGGCATTCAGTTCACCACAACCTGGGATGCCTCAGATGCTCTGCAGGTGAAATACATCTACGGACACAACACACTGGTCTATGCCCGCACCACGGATGATGACAACACCGCAAGCTTGATTCAGGATCGCCAGTTTTATGTTAATCACGAGGCGACCTATTCGTCCCATGAATTTCAGGTGTTCTATGACTTCAACGACACTATGTCGGTGACCTCAGGTATCTTTTTCTATGAAGCGGAAATTGACCAGCGTGGAGATTACTACTCAACTGTAGGTGAAGATCGATACATCAACCCCTATGTCGATTCATCGGGTATCTATGCACCGATTATAGCTGCGATCCCAGGTGCAATTGGTGCAGGTACCTTCAACGGGGAGATGCCCACTCTGCATTCCGCGCGTGCACTTTGCCAGGATCCGGCGACCCGCCTGCCCCAGTGTGCGGTGAACTACGCAACCCGCAACCCTGCGCCAGCTGAGAACAACAACCTGCATATCGGGCTCTGGGAAGGTGACAGTGGTCAGAATGGTGATCTGAACGTATCTCACGGTCCCAATACCCTGGGTAGCGATCTGCTTTACCATACGGAAACTAAGCGTGATGCATTTGCTGTATATACCCAAGGGGTTTGGGACATCAACGAAGACTTCACCTTGACGGTAGGTATTCGTTATGCAGAAGACGAAGTGGATGCACAGGAAAACCTGTTTCGCTACACAGAATCTGCACCGGGCTTCCTGCCATTTTTTGGAAGCTCTATCTTTGACTTCAACCTTGCTAACGGTGGTCTTGTGGTAGACCCCACAGCGCCTGGCGGCTATCGTGGTACCCGTAGTGCGGTGAACGGTGGCGTTCCAGCTGCGGTCAGTGTCTATCGTGCCTTCAGCAGAACGGACAAAGAAACCACCGGTCGAATTAATCTCGATTGGAACGTGACTGACAACACGTTGCTGTATTTGTCTGCCACATCTGGCTACCGTTCTGGTGGTAACAACCTGGTGTTCTTCAGTGCCACACCGGCTTACGATCCTGAAGAGCTGATTGCTTATGAGTTTGGTTACAAGTCGCAGCTGCTGGATGGTTCTCTGCAGTTGAACGGATCGTTCTACTACTACGATTATGAATCCATTCACACCGTTGCTACCGAAGTCACACCGCCATTGGTTGCCGGTGGTGCGCCGGGTACCACTACTTCTGTATTACCTGCGCCAGGTGCCGAGATTTTTGGTATCGAAGCGGAAGCCATGTGGCTGGCGACAGACAACTTGACCTTGGGCGGCAACTTCAGCTACACACCCAGTGAATACACTGAAGACTTATTCCTGCAGGACCCTGCTGAAGTTAATACGCCAGTATCTATATTCCCAGATGCAAATGCGTTAACACAGAACATTAACGGCAACCAGGTTGTACAGGTACCTGAACTCAAGTACACCGCCTGGGGCAGCTATGCTTTCCCACTGGGGAACGGCTCACGCCTTGAACTTCTGGGTGTATATAACTGGATTGATGAAGTGTACTACTCACCGTTTGAAAGCACCGGTGAGCGTGCTAAAGCCTATGACCGTTTGGATCTGCGGGCAACCTGGACCTCTCCAGATTCACATTGGATTGTGTCAGGCTTCGTGAATAATGTTTTTGATGACATCGGTGTGCTGCAGATTCTGCGTGAAGGTGAAGCGGAAATGTTCCGTCGATCTGCAGGTACAACAGTACCCCGCCTGTTTGGACTGGAAGTGACTTATTCTCTGGGTCAGCTTTAAGCTCAGTTGATGAGTACCTGACCATGAGTCAGGTATCAATTAAGGGCGCTTTTCCAAGCGCCCTTTTTTGTGTCGAAAGTTCGATTTTTCCTTAGCTCAGTTGTCTTAAAAAGACGATTGTGATCTGTTTCTTCTTCAAGTAGTCTCAGAATTGTCCTGCCCAATTTCGGTTACTGTTTAGGTCCTGAGTTTGATTGGTCGGTACGAGTGCCACAATAAAGTGGCGAATTTTGATCAATGTGGAGATCCTAAATAGTGAAAAAGCTATACGTAGGTAATCTGGCATGGGGTGTCACTGACGAAGACCTGCAAAATATGTTTGCAGAGTACGGTAGTGTTGCTTCTGCTGTAGTGATTACAGATAGAGAAACCGGTCGCTCTCGCGGGTTTGGTTTTGTTGAATTAGAAGATGGTGCAGACCAGGCTATTGAGGCGCTGAACGGCCAGGAAATGCAGGGTCGTCCGTTGCGCGTTAACGAAGCGCAAAGCAAAGACCGTGGTGGTCGCGGTGGCGGCGGCGGTGGTGGCAACCGTGGCGGCGGCGGTGGTCGTCCCTTCTAGATTGAGACTTTAATCTAAGTCGGCTAAACCCCCTGTTAGGTGCTTCCTGCAGGGGGTTTTTTGTTTCGGGGCTGGGTTTTTATGTTAAAGCAAAGACTCAGTAAATTTGGATTCCATGCGCAGGTAGTTAGGTAATCCACCGGGGACGTCGGCGAATATCTTCTCCCATTCATCACCAGAAAAAATGCCAGGCATAGCGCTGTCCCGAGTTTCTTTATCTGGCCAGGCAATTATCCAGGTGATGTTCGCTGGCCCAAGCTTGTCCAGCGCCTCACCATTCACCTCTCCCGGGATTTCACCATTTACCCAGAAGCCAACCAGGTTCAGTTCGCGTTTGAGATAGGGCAGGGCTTTTGTTTTAGCCCAGGTTTTGTATTCTTCAAAACGTGTAGGCTCAAAGTGATAGTTGCGTATTTCATAAATCATATCGGCTGTTCTCCAGGAAAAATAGGGCTCAGGTATACAGGTGACAAGCCACGTCACGGCGGGCTGCATCTGGTTTATCTACATCGACTAATGAAATCAGCTGCGGTGTGGTGTGATGACAGATTTCCATTACTTTAGGACAGCGGTTGGCAAATCGACATCCTGCCGGAACATTAACTGGAGAGGGGATCTCGCCTTCAATCGCGGTTGAAGGTCGCTGTCGCTCCAGTTGCGGGTCTGGCTCTGGGTTTGAGCCAATCAGAATCTGGGTATAAGGGTGTTTAGGATTGAAAAACAGCTCATTCGCGGTGCCAACTTCTACCAGGCTGCCCAGGTACATGACCGCCATGCGATCGCTGACATAACGCACCATAGATAAGTCGTGGGCGATAAAAAGCAGTGTCAGGCCCATGCTTTTCTTCAGTTCGTCCAGCAGGTTGACCACCTGCGCCTGTACAGAAACGTCAAGGGCGGAAATTGGCTCATCACAGACTACAAACTCAGGTTCAAGTATCAGTGCGCGTGCAATGCCGATACGCTGACGCTGGCCACCAGAAAATTCATGGGGATATCGGGACATGTGGTCCGCTTCCAGACCCACACGTTCAAGCCATTCAGCCACTGTGTCGCGTACGGTTGCAGAGGGTAGCTGCCGGTGCAGGCGTAACCCTTCACCAATGATTTCGCCCACAGTCATACGAGGATTCAGAGACGAGTACGGATCCTGAAAGATCATCTGCATATGGGTGGCGTGGCGCTGGAAGTCCTGAGGACCATATTTCTGCGGTAGCAATTCGCCTTTAAAGCTGACGCTGCCGCTGGTTTTATCATGCAGTCCAACCACGGCTTTGCCGAGGGTTGATTTGCCGGAGCCACTTTCGCCGACCAGGCCGACAATTTCGCGTTCGCCGATATCCAGTGAAATGTCGTCAACCGCATGGACCCGTTGGTTCGGACCGATATCGAAGTACTTGACGAGGTTCTTGATGCTGACAAGATTGCTCATGCGCCGGACCTGACCGCTTTATTGATGCCGTCTATCTGTGTTGTGTTGTCAGGGTGGTGCAACCAGCAGCGGGTTTCATGTCGCTCCCCGAGGATGTAGGTCTCGGGGGGATTATCCACACAGATCTGCATCGCATGTGGGCAACGTGCACAATAGCCACAGCCCGCTGGCGGATGGAACAGGTCAGGTGGGGAGCCGTCAATCGGGGTCAGGCGCGCATCAACGCCTGGCTTGTTTGTTGGCATCGCAGCTCGCAGCCCCATGGTATATGGATGGCTGGAGCGGTAGAAGATATCGTCGACATAGCCATGTTCTACCATTTGGCCGGCATACATCACCAACACTTCGTCAGCCATGCGTGCAACAACACCCAGATCATGGGTAATCAGAATAATGGCCATATTGGTTTCGCGCTGAAGGTCTGCCAGCAGATCAAGAATCTGTGCCTGAATGGTCACATCCAGGGCTGTGGTCGGTTCATCAGCGATCAGGATCTGGGGCTCGCAGGCGATAGCCATGGCAATCATTGCGCGCTGTAACATGCCGCCGGAAAACTCAAACGGATATTGCTTAGCGCGCTTTTCAGGCTCTGGGATTTTGGTCAGCGCCAGTAACTCTATCGCCCGGTTGAACGCCTGACGTTTGCTGTAACCGCGATGCACGATCAGCGTTTCAGCAATCTGGTTGCCGATGTTCATAGTGGGGTTTAACGACGTCATCGGGTCCTGAAAGATCATACCGATCTGGCCGCCGCGGATATCTTCGCCATTGATGGTTTTGCGGCCGATGATATCGACGCCATTCATCATTGCGGTCCCTGCGGTAATCCGCCCGGGTGGTATCGGTATCAAACCCATGATGCTTTGTACGGTTACGGATTTGCCACAACCGGATTCACCCACAATAGCCAGTGTTTTACCGGGTGCAACATCAAAGCTAACCCCACGTACCGCCTGCACGGTGCCGCCGTAGGTGTCAAATTCAACGGCCAGATCTGTGACGCTTAGAATCGGTTCGGACATAACTACTCTCTGTTGCGCATGCGCGCATCCAAGGCATCCCGCAAGCCGTCACCCAGCAGGTTGAAGGCCAGGACGGTCACGCTGATCAACAGCGCGGGGAAGATCAGTTCATGAGGTGTGGTCAGCATGGTTTTAATGCCTTCATTACACATCGAACCCCAGGATGGGGTAGGCGGCGCAACACCCATGCCAATGAATGACAGGAAAGCTTCGGTGAAAATTGCGCTGGGCACTGCAAAGGTGATGGTGACCAGAATCACCCCCATGGTGTTGGGGATCATGTGACGTAGAACCAGGTAGTTGGTTTTTGCGCCCAGCAGACGTGACGCACTGATATAGCCTTCTTCACGGATCTGCAGGATCTGACCACGTACCAGGCGAGCGGTTGATGGCCACAACAGCAGTACCATCGCCAGCAGCATGGGCATAATGCCGCTTTCACCTGGCCCAATGGCAAAAACCACCTTGAATAAAATCATGAACAACAGGAAAGGTAACGCAACCACAAAGTCGGCAAAACGCATTAAGACCTGATCGGTCATGCCACCGAGAAAACCGGCAACGCTACCGTAAGCAACGCCAATCAAGACGAAGATGAATGGGGCGAAAAAACCGATGAACAGAGACACTCGGGCGCCATGCATCAGTCGAGCGAGCATGTCTCGTCCCAGATAATCTGTGCCCAGAGGGTGCAGGGGCAGCGTGTATTGGGTGCCAAAGACCGGCTCCTCCTCGGTGCCCAACATGCCGCGGGAGATGGCCTCGCGAGGTGCCATGACACGTATCACCTCACCTTCTATCGTATCAACGTGATCGTGTAACTCATTACCGTTCGCATCAAGAGCGACAATGGAATAGAAATAATTGCGTGGCTTAAGATCCAGGCGATCTTCGAAAAAGTTCTCTTCTGCGCCGGTTTCCTGCAATGGCAGTCCATAGGCCCGTTCAGCTCCGATCGGAAACAGGTTCCTGTAAACCCGATAACCTCCGGTCGCGACAGGGTTTTTATCCCATGTCAAACGAACGTATTGAGTGGTGGGTGGCTGCACGAAGTTGAGGCCAGGGCTGGACAATTCGCTGGACGGATACCAGGGCTCGTATTCCGGCACCAGTTGTACCGTTCTGTTGGCAAATGGCGGCTGACTGATCTGATCGACATCCTGCACGGAAGGGTCGATCTGCCAGAGCACAGGGCCAATAAATGTAAACAGGAGTAAGCCAGCAACCAGATACAGGGAATACAAAGCCCTCCGGTTGGCTTTCAGACGAATCCACGCATCCTGCCAGTAAGACAGCGATGGTCGGCTGATACCGTGTATCTGCTCGGTCTGTTCTATTTTCTCAAAGGCGCCAGGGGCCAGTGTTTGCTCTGTCATGGCGCTTACTCCAGCCTGACCCGTGGATCAACATAGCCGTAAATAATATCGACCAGAATGACCATGAAGACCAGGAACGCACCGAAGAAAACCGTGGTGCCCATGATGACGGTGTAATCCAGCTGTTGTACGGCCTGGACAAAGTAACGACCAAGACCGGGGATGGCAAAGATAATCTCAACCACAAAACCGCCGGTAGTAATCCCGGCGATAGAAGGCCCAAGCACGGTTATGACAGGCAGAATCGCGTTGCGTAACTGGTGGCGGGTAAATATTTTCGTTGCCGGTACGCCTTTGGCTTTTGCAGTGCGAACAAAATCAGAGCTGATGATCTCAAGCATCGACGAGCGCATCAGGCGCGTAAGATACGCCATGGTGCCTAGGCCAAGGACCATCGAGGGCACAATCATATGCCAAACAGTTCCCCAGCCGCCGATAGGCAAGATTGAAAAACCCGCAACGTCATTAATGTTTACGAGACTGAGCTGGCCAATCGCTGCGACAACAAAAGAAGGCACCGATATGCCGAGAATGACCAGAAACATAATAATGGTGTCAGGCAACCGATTTCGATACAGGGCAGTTAATGCACCCCACAGAATCCCGCCGGCACCAGCAAACAGAATGGCCAGAATGCCTAAGGTTGCTGATACGGGAAAATGCTCGCGGATGATGTCGTTGACCTTACGATTTTCCTGGGTGAAAGAGATGCCAAAGTCACCCCGGGCGATGTTGCTCAGATAAATACCGTATTGAGTCATCAGCGGCTTATCCAAGCCGTATTTGGCTTCAAGGTTTGCGCGTATTTTGTCGCTTAAAGCTTTATCGCCGGAAAGCGGATCGCCAGGCACAGCGTGCATGGCAAAAAAAGTGGCGGTAGCAATGAACCACACAGTGATAAGACCTTGAACAATACGTTTAAGTGCGTACTTCAGCATGTGGATGGGCGTAATAGTTTAGCGGGTGGCATCAGCTAAGATTCCGTTGTATCAATGTAGGCGCGGGTGAAGTCCGTAGACGCGCCTATAACCCGTTGCTTGACGTTTTTCAGATGCGGGTGGGTCACGAAGGTCACGCCTCGTTCATACATCGGCAGCTGGGCAACATCGTCGAATAGAAGCTGTTGAATGGCGGCAAAAATTTCCATACGGGCGCGCGGGTTTACCGAGTTCTGCGCCTGTTCAATGAGGCGGTCCATTTCCGGGTTGTTGTACAAACCCCGATTATTTTTATTCCAGGAGGCGTATAGGTCGCCAAAGGTCAGCGGATCGTCATAGTCCGGACCCCAGCCCGCAAGCACCATATCAAATTCACCGGCGGTCATTTTAGCCAGGCGTTGTTTGAAGATCTGTTTATCGATTTTCACCGAGATACCCAGTTTGGTGCGCAACACCTCCTGCACCCACTCTGATTGCAGGCTTGACAGCGGATTGTCGCCGCTTAGCAGAATCAGTTCCGGAATTTCTTCGACGCCTAATTCCTGCCTGGCGAGCTCCAGATGTTGCAGCGCTTGGTCGTGATCAAGGACAAGTTCAGGCGCCGGATATTCTTTGCGAAATTTATCTTCAACACCCTGCAGGAAGTTCGGGAACAAGGATTCACCAGGAATGTATCCTGGTAATTTAGTGACCTTGTAAACCAGCTCTTCCATATCCAGAACCAGTTGCAGGGCCTTGCGAAGATTGCGGTTACTGGTGACGTGGTCTGGTCGGTGATTGAAGTCCAGGAAGAAGACAGTGCCGTCCTGGGTGCGCTCAATATGCCAGCGTTGGGCCATGGCGTTGGTAAGGTTTTCTGCTAACAGGGTGGTGAACGCAATCCTGTTGTCTTTGAAGAAATTCAGTTTTGCAGTGCTATCAGAGGTGATGTAACCGATATTGATCTGTTGCAGAGAAATACTTTCCTGATCCCAGTAGTAGGGATTGCGTTCTAACAGGAGGCTGGAGCCATGGATCCATGAAGAGATCGTAAACGGCCCTGAATACAACATCTCCCAGGCGTCTGCACCAAAGCGACCGTTGGTCGAATTGTAGAAGTCTTCGCGGATGGGCAGGTACGTTGGAAATGCGACCAGTTTATCGAAGAACGCTATGGGTCGTTCAAGATCGACAACCAGGGTTTGATCGTCTATCGCCGTGACGCCCAGTTCGGTATATGGAAGTTCGCCTTCGTTGACGGCTCTGCCATTTTTGATGGGGTAAAGCAGGAACGCATACTCGGACGCGTTTTCCGGTTTCAGGGCAGTTTGCCAGGCAAACACAAAGTCGTGGGCGGTAATCGGTTGGCCATCACTCCAGCGGGCGTCGTCCCGCAGCCAGAATGTCGCCTGTGTTTCGGTGACTTCCCAGCGTTCGGCGATAGCAGCTTCCAGCTTATCGTCCATGCTGTTGCGCAGTAACCCCTCCATGACATGTCCTAGTACCATGCCGGAAGAGGCGTCTGTGGCCAGGGTTGAGTCCAGTTGAGGGGGTTCCGCTGCGATGGCAATCGTGATGCTCTGATTCTCTGCATCAACAGCTTTGGCCGATACGGTGCTAGAGCCCACCATGCTGGCCAGAATCTGCAGCCCCCACATGAGCAGCCCGAAGAAGATAACAGTGGCCAGCCCGAATCCTAAGAGCTGCTTACCGGCTGCTTTGGCAAACGATTCTTCGCCGTCGGGCTGGGTGTAGTTCACGTCGCTCATAGATCTTTATCGGGTCTTATGTCACCTGTTTCAGCAGATTACCTACAACGCGCTCTAAATGCATGAGTGAATTACACTCATCGACCTGATGGGAATAAGCGCCATATTTGCGCATTTCTGAGTCGCCGGTATTCCAGGAAACCCGGGATTCAGGATTCAACCAGATAACACGCTTACTGCGGTCGTACATTTCTTTCAGAATCTCAGCGTGAGCTTCGCCATAGTTGTTGCGCGCATCACCGAGAATAATGATTGTAGTGCGGTTATCGACGTCATCCATACACAGTTTACGAAAATCCAGAAACGCCTGACCGTAATCTGTAGAGCCGCCGGCATAGTCGCGCAACACTTTGGCAATGGCGTCTTCTATCTTATTTCGGTTGAAGAGGTCAGTGACTTCTGCAAGATCTGAGGAGAATGCAAAGCTGCGTACTTTAGGCATCACTTCATCGAGGCTGTATAAGAACATCAGCATAAAACGTGCGTAGGTGGCAACGGAGCCGGACACGTCACATATGGCAAAGACCTTGGGCCGGTCAATTTTTACCGACTTCCAATGCAGATCAAAAATGGCGCCGTCGTAGGACATGTTATGCCGCAAGGTGCGCGGTACGTTCAATGCGCCGCGTTTGAAAACTTTCTTGCGGCGGGAATGCATGGTGGTCAGCTTTTTGGCCATCTTGAACACCATTTCCTGGATCAGGCGGAAATTCCGGTGTTCTACGTTAGACAGTTTGACCTTGCGCAGCAGCTCTTCGCGCAACTTTCTGCCAGAGACATCGGCATTGAGTAGAAACTGCCGCTCGACATAGTCGCGCACCTGTTCCCGCAGCCAATCACGGCGGCGTTTTAACTCCTGCCCCAGTCGACGGGCGGGTATGGACGGGGCTTCGCGCAGGTTGCTGATCTCCTGATTGAGATCTGCCAGGCCCATTTCATCCATGATGCGCCGGGTGTACAAACCCTTCTGGGTGAAAATCTTGATTTCCCGCACGCCAATCGCTTCGCCAGCCTCTGCCATCGCGACGGTCAGTTCAACTTTGGAGTTGGACATGAGCAGTTGCGACAATTCGCCGCTGGCTTCACTCATCTCACCGGGGCCGAGATCCTCTTCGGGTTCTTCTTCATACAGATTGTTCGGCTTCTTGGCTTTGCTTTTCTTCTTTTTGCCGCTGGCAGGTTCTCCTGGCGGGCGTTGGCCACCACTACCACCTTCGCCACCTTCACCATCCTGATCTTCGCCGGCTTCGCCATCGCTATCTGCTGCCGCGCTGTCGCGGTCGCCGCTGAGCTCTTCGAAGGTGAAAAACTCGTCGAAGCAACGATCAAAGGTTTCTTTTTCGTCAGATGTTTTAGGCAACACCAGCGACAGCGAATGCTTCAGAAATTCACGATCACGATAGCCCACTAGCTCAACGGTATTCATGGCATCCAGCGTCTCAGCGGTAGACACACGTACGTTTGCCATGCGTAAGGCGCGGATGAAATTAGTAAGCTCGCGTTCCATTATTTATCTTGTTGGCAAATTACTTACGAATTTTGTTAGTGATGGAGGTCAGTTCTGACTCAACGTTTTCGATGTCTTCCTGGAATTTGAGAATGACATTCAGCGTGTCTTTAACCAGTTTGGGTTCCAACGACTCGGTGTGCAGCAGTAACAGCGTACGCGCCCAGTCTATGGTTTCCGAAATAGCCGGAACTTTCTTCAGGTCCAGGCCGCGCAGTTCATGAATGAACTCAACCATCTGACGACGTAACTCGTCCGACACCTCAGGTACGCGGGCACGAATAATACGCTGTTCCAGTTCCACATCTGGGAACGGGATATACAGGTGCAGACAGCGCCGTTTCAGGGCGTCTGAAATTTCACGGGTGTTGTTGGAAGTCAAAAACACCATGGGCGGTTCTTTGTTGGCTTTGATGGTGCCAATTTCAGGAATGGAGATCTGGAAATCGGAAAGAATTTCCAACAGCATCGATTCAAATTCGTGGTCAGACTTGTCAATTTCGTCAATCAGCAGGATGCAGCCATCGTCTTCCTGCAGTGCTTTCATCAACGGGCGGGGTTCTAGGAATTCTTCGGAAAAGAAAATGTCACCAAATTCATGCAGGCGCTTAACCGATTGAGTAAAACCTTTGGCGCCATCAAGCACCTCGTCTAACGCCTCCTTCAACACCTGGGTGTAAAGCAGCTGCTTGCCGTATTTCCATTCGTAGATTGCTTTGGCTTCATCCAGGCCTTCGTAACACTGCAGCCGGATCATAGGCAGAGCAAACATCTCTGCGGTGGTTTTCGCCAGCTCGGTTTTACCGACACCCGGTGGTCCCTCAATGAGGATGGGTTTATTCAGATGAAAAGCCAGGTATACCGCGGTCGCGATCTGGTCGCTGCAGATATAATTGTGTTTTTCGAAATGCTGCTTGAGCGATTCAACCGACGCCGCAATTGCGTTTACATCCGCCATCTAAAAAGATCCCCATAAGAAGTACAGCGCACACAATATTGCACACGCAAAGCCCGCCATTATTCCAGTGCGGCGGGGTATTGTATAGCCAGCTATCACCAATACATTGTATTGGTTTGGTGTGCGGCTGGCGTGTTTAAGGCTGTTCTACCGGCTGGCGAGGTGCGCTGTGCATGCGCATTAAGCCCTCCTGGGTGGTAGAGGCCACCAGATCACCGGCCTGGTTATAGATCAGGCCGCGGTTAAAGCCTCTGGCGCCGCTGGCAGCAGGGCTGTCCTGGGCGTAGAGCAGCCATTCATCCGCGCGAAACGGTCGGTGGAACCACATGGCGTGGTCAAGACTGGCCATCTGCACATTGTCCTGCATAAAACTGATGGCATGCGGCCGCGTTGCAGTATCCAGCAGCGACCAGTCTGACAGATAAGCCAACACACACTGATGTAGTCGTTGATCATCAGGCAATGCTTCCCGGGTGCGCATCCAGCACATCTGTGAGGGTGGTGCGGGAGCCGGATTCATCAGATCCTGAGGGTCTACCGGGCGCATCTGTATCGGTGACGTACTGCTGAAAGAGTCCTGAAACTCCTCTGGCCAGTCTTTGGCCTGTTCAGCGCGTAATTCGCTTTCGTCCACCAGTGCGTCCGGTGATGCGGTTTTTGGCATGGGAAACTGATGTGAGAGTCCTTCTTCCTCCACCTGAAAGGAGATGGATAAAGTGAAGATCGCTTCACCTCGCTGGATCGCCACCACCCTCCTGGTGGTAAAACTGCGGCCGTCACGAATGCGATCCACTTTATAAAGGATAGGAATACGGGTATCACCTGCGCGCAGAAAGTAACCATGCAGCGAGTGTGCATGGCGGCTTTCTTCAACGGTCCTCGAAGCGGCCACCATTGCCTGACCAATCACCTGGCCACCATAGACCCGCTGCCAGCCCTCATTGGGGCTGGTTGCGAGGTAGTGGTTCTGCTCTATCTCGGTGAGATCCAGCAGTTTGATAATGTTCTGCAGTGATTGCATGGCGCCGTGAGTTCCTTGGTCGGTGCGTTGCTAGTACTTGTAGCTTTCCGGCTTGAACGGCCCTTCGGTGGTAACACCGATGTATTTGGCCTGAGTATCGGTAAGTTGTGTAACCACACCACCAAAGCCTTTAACCATCAGTGCAGCCACTTCTTCGTCCAGTTTCTTCGGCAGTACTTCAACGGTGATCGGCGCGCGCTGATTCTCAGGCTGGTCAGCCCAGGCCTGCTCGAACAGGTGCATCTGTGCGAGCACCTGGTTCGCAAATGAGCCGTCCATGATGCGGGAAGGGTGGCCTGTGGCATTGCCCAGGTTAACCAGGCGACCCTCGGACAGTAAGACAATGTAGTCAAAGCGGTCATCAGAGCGGAAGATCTGGTGAACCTGGTCTTTAACCTTGTCCCAACGCCAGTTCTTGCGCATGTATGCAGTATCAATTTCGTTGTCGAAATGGCCAATGTTACACACGACAGCGCCGGACTTGATGGTTTGCAGCATGGCCGCGTCACACACGTCAGCGTTGCCGGTGCAGGTCACAATCAGGTCAGTGTCCTGCATTAAACGCATGTCGATGTCTTCGGTGCGGCCGGTATTGATGCCGTTTTTGTAAGCAGAGACAACTTCGTAACCATCCATACACGCCTGCATTGCGCAGATAGGGTCTATTTCACTGACCCGTACAATCATGCCTTCCTGACGCAGGCTCTGAGCTGAACCTTTGCCAACGTCTCCGTAGCCAACAACCAGTGCGCGTTTGCCGGCCATGAGCATATCTGTCGCTCTTTTCACGGCGTCGTTCAAGCTGTGGCGACAGCCATAGCGGTTGTCATTTTTAGATTTGGTGATGGCGTCATTCACATTGATCGCGGGCACTTTAAGTTGATCTTCGCGCATCATTTCCAGCAGACGATGAACACCTGTGGTGGTCTCTTCGCTGATGCCGTGAATGGTTTTCAGCATCTGCGGGTATTCGTTGTGGATGATCTGGGTCAGGTCGCCGCCATCGTCAAGCAGAAGGTTGGCATCCCACGGCTTACCGTCCTTCAAAATGGTTTGCTGAATGCACCATTCGTACTCTTCTTCGGTCTCACCTTTCCAGGCAAACACAGGTACACCGCTTTGCGCCATGGCTGCAGCGGCGTGGTCCTGAGTGGAGAAAATGTTACAGGACGACCAGCGCACTTCGGCACCCAGGGCTGTGAGGGTTTCAATTAACACAGCAGTCTGAATGGTCATATGAATACAGCCGATGATCTTAGCCCCAGCTAGAGGCTGTTGATCCATGTACGTGTTACGCAAAGACATCAGCGCAGGCATTTCGGCCTCGGCCATTGAGATTTCTTTGCGGCCATATTCAGCGAGAGATATATCGGCGACTTTGTAGTCGGTCATGTCAGTTTCCTTTATTCAGGGTTGAGGGTGGTTGGATTGAGTGAAAAGTTAAGCAGTGGGTGCAAATGCACTCACTTGAACGCGAAAACCATTTCGCTGGGCGAGAAATTGTTGATGAACAGGGGTCAGGCCAGCCTGTGCGGCCCAACGATTTAAATCTTCTGTTTCAAAACCGAGCCAGATATCGGCGCACAGTTCGCTCACCCAGGTTTGTTCGTGGCGACACAGTTCGGCGACCACCAGTAAGCTTTGATCCTTCATCAGTGCGCGGGCCTGTTTGAAAAATTCGGCAGGTGCCGGGATGTGATGTAACACCATGGCGGCGGCGATAAAATCGAATCGCTGGGTGTCCTGCATGGTGGAGAAGTCCTGTTCCAGCAGAGTGACATTCTTAAGGTGGTGCAGGTTTTTTCTGGCTTCACTCAACATTTCCGCGGCATTGTCGATGCCTGTAATCCTTTTGCACATCGGTGCCAGGGCCAGCATCAACGCGCCGTTGCCCGGGCCGATTTCCAGCGCATTGTGTACCGGCAGGTGGCTGTGATTGCGTAAACAATCCAGCACCGTGTTGATATACACCTCTGGGGCGCAGATCAGTGCGGTCTGCTGCGCTAAGGCATCTGCCTGGTGGGCAAAGAAATGTGCGGAACGTTGTACCCTTTGCTGGTAAATCTGCTGCACGTTATGCAGCAGCTCGCCCGCCAGCGTTTGACTGTCAATACAGGCGAACGCAGCCTGGGTGAGCGGGTCTTCCGCGTGGGCGCGCTGGTAAAAAACGCTGGTGCCTTCCTGACGTCTGTTCACCAGGCCTGCATCAGCCAGCTTTTTCAGATGGTGGCTGAGGGCGGGCTGAGGTTTGTCGAAGATGCTGCAGAGTTCCAGCACCGCAAACGAGTTCTGTGCCAGCACGGCAAGAATCTGGGTGCGTAAATGATCGCCCAGTGCTTTCGACAGGCGCACAACATCAACCGCGGCGATGTTGGCGGACTTAGCCTCGATGGTGGGCTGTGTTGGTATGGAGGAAAAGGTCTGCAAAATAGAAAAATGTCTTGGTCTGGATTGCGGGAGCGGCGCATCCTAACAGTCTTGACGGTCTAATATCAAAATATTTTGATATTGATTGCAGGCATGCCAGCTAACCCCTTGCGCATCAGGCTGTGTGTGCCAGTATTCGCAACGATTTTGTTACGGATTCAAGCCCATCGTGAGCCCCAGACTGGACAGTAAACTGCCTGATGTAGGCACCACCATATTCAGTGTGATGAGCGGTCTGGCTGTGCAGCACAACGCCCTCAATCTGTCCCAGGGTTTCCCTGATTTTGATGGTCCCGCACCTTTGCTTGAGCGTGTGCAGTACTACCTGACCCATGGCTTCAATCAATATCCACCCATGACAGGTGTTGATTCATTACGCTACGCCGTGCGCGACAAAGTGGCAGATCTGTATGGTGCCCAGGTGGATGGGGATACCGAAGTCACCATTTCGGCAGGCGCCACCGAAGCGCTGTTCTGCGCGATTGCTGCGGTTGTTCGTGCCGGTGATGAAGTCATTGTTTTTGACCCGGCTTATGACAGCTACGCACCCGTTGTGGCGCTGCAAGGCGGCAAAACAATCCATATTCCGCTGTCAGCACCCGACTTTAAAATCGATTGGAATCAGGTGGCGGCAAAGCTGTCAGATCGAACGCGCCTGATCATAGTCAACACCCCGCATAATCCAACCGGGGCAGTCTGTGGGGAAGCAGATATTGCTGCGTTGCGTACGCTTGCCGAGCATCATGATTTTTATATCCTGGCGGATGAGGTCTATGAACACATTGTGTTTGATGGCCAGGCACACCTGAGTATGTGCCGATATCCGGATCTGTATGAACGGAGTTTTGTCGTGTCATCTTTTGGCAAGACTTACCATGTGACGGGTTGGAAGGTCGGGTACTGTGTGGCACCGCCAGATCTCAGTGCTGAGTTCCGGCGCATACACCAGTTTGTGAACTTTACCGTCAACACACCTGTACAGCTTGGCCTGGCAGATTTTCTGCACGCTCATCCGGAGCATCATCTGCAGTTACCTGATTTTTATCAGCGCAAACGCGACTATTTCTTAACTCAGCTGCAAGGCTCAAAATTCACCTGGCAAGCCAGTGCCGGTACTTATTTCCAACTTATTGATTATGGGGCGTTGAGTGCTGAGCTGGATGTTGACCTGGCAAAGTCTTGGACCGAACAGCTTAAGCTGGCTTCTATTCCTATCTCGGTGTTTTATCAGGACCAGAACTGTGCGCCCAAGTCGCTGCTGCGATTCTGCTTTGCCAAAGATGATGCCACCCTTGCTCGCGCTGGAGAGATTTTGTGCAGCCTCTGACTTTGAGCCTGGTGCAGACTGAGACCTGCTGGCATGATTGCGCCGCGAATCTGACAGTGTTTACCGAGTTGCTGCAGCAGGTGCTTGACGAGAGTGATCTGGTCTTGTTGCCAGAAATGTTTTCTACCGGGTTCACCATGGCAAGCACAGAAGTTGCGCAGACTATGCAGGGTGACGCCGTTGCCTGGTTACACGATAGTGCGGTGGCGTTGCAGAAACACATCTGCGCCAGTGTGGTGATCAAAGATGCTGGCCAGTACTTCAATCGTTTTATCTGTGCGAGCCCAACCGGCAAGCTGTTTACCTATGATAAACGTCATTTATTTCGCATGGCAGATGAACACGAACACTACAGTGCAGGTCAAAATCGACTGGTATTTGAGGTTAACGGGTGGCGCGTATTAGCCAGTGTCTGTTATGACCTGCGATTTCCTGTCTGGCTGCGTAACAGCAACGATTATGACCTGATGGTCTGCGTCGCCAATTGGCCGGCTGCGCGGCAAAGCGCATGGAATACATTGTTGCGCGCTCGAAGTATCGAAAATCAGGCGTTTGTGGCCGGTGTCAATCGCGTTGGCACCGATGGCAACGGCGTTGTGTACGCGGGTGGGAGTGGAATTTATGCGCCAGATGGTGAAATTTTGGCGGAACAGATGGAGCATGCTGATATCATCACCAGGACGCTGAACCCCGCAACCTTATTGTCGTTGCGGTCTTCGTTTCCAGCCTGGCAGGACGCTGATGAATTTCGGCTTGTTGAAAAATAGGAGTACATAAGAAAAGCGATGAAAGTAACAGGAGTAGGCATGAGACGTGCTAAATGGGTGATGATTGCAGGCCTGGGACTTATTGCCATGGCGTGTGGTCAGGCAGATGGTCCGCCGGCATCCACTGGAGATGCAGCAACAACCTTAGCTGCGGTGGAAGAAACAGCCACAGCGCAGCCTGTTCATCCTGGCGAAAAGACTTACCAGAATTATTGTTTTTCATGTCACACACCGGGTTTGAGTGGCGCCCCGAAGACAGGTGATGCGCAAGCCTGGGCGCCGCGCATCGCCAAAGGCGCTGATTTGTTGCTTGCGACAACCATTGAAGGCATCCCACCCGCGATGCCACCACGCGGCATGTGTTTTGATTGCAGCGATGAGGACCTGGCTGCCGCTATCGACTACATGGTCGAAAAGAGCCAGTAGTGAAAAAGATCACCAGAAATTAGTGAGTCTGACCAGAGGGCTTACTGATATGGCCACTCATTGGTAGGAATAGCCCATTAAAATCAAAGGGTTAGCTGTTGGAACGATTCATGCAAAGATTACTCGATCAAACCCGTGGAGGGTTCGATCAAGGTAATTTATCTGGAGATGAGAATATGGCGTACGCGCGACCAGGGGATATCGTTTCCCGACGCAAAGGTCTGGTGATGCATCGAGGGGTTGCCCTGGGTGATGGCCGAGTCCTGCACAACACGCCGTTTCGCGGCGAGCACGTCTGCTCGGAACGTGAGTTTCGTGCCGGCAGGCGGATGTATATCTCAAGCCCTGGTGCAACTGAGCGGCACAGGATGTTGTCCCGGGTGCATACCCACCTGGACAGCGGGCGTGGCTATAATCTGCTGACCAATAACTGTGAACACACAGTTACGCGCGCTACTTCCGGAGATGCCCGCAGCCCACAACTGCATTCATGGGTGCTCGGCGGTGGCTTTGCCGCAGCAACCTTTGCTTTGACCCGTCACCCGATGGCGGCAGCTGCGGCTTACGCGGTGGGCCGCAAACTCAGCGCCAAACTGACCCGGGGAATTCATCGCCGTAAATGACTCAGGACTTTGTGATAGGTTCTAAGTGCCGATAAGACTGGTCATGACGTCTGGTTTCTGTACATTGGCAGCCAAATAACGCGCGGATTAAGTCATGAACCTTCGGGATTTACGCTACCTGGTTGCGGTAGCGGAGCACAAACACTTCGGTCGAGCAGCGGAAGCCTGCTTTGTCAGCCAGCCGACGCTGTCTACACAGCTGAAAAAGCTGGAAGAGACGCTGGACGTGACGTTGATCGAACGCACCAACCGCCAGGTGATGTTGTCCCCGGCCGGCGAGCAGATTGTACAGCAGGCACAGAAAATACTCCGTGAGGTGAACACTCTGACCAGCATGGCGGAGCAATACCGCGATCCGCTGGGTGGTGATTTTCGCCTGGGCATTATTCCCACCATAGCTCCGTATCTGCTGCCAAAAATCTTAAGCCCGATGCGTCGCGCCTTTCCCAATCTGCGCCTGCAACTCACCGAAGGTCAGACGTCGCAGATCACGCGGATGTTGAAACAGGGTGATCTGGATGCGGTCATCCTCGCATTGCCATTGCTGGACGATGCTATTACTGAGCTGGCGCTGTACAACGAGCCTTTTCTGTTTGCGGCGTCCAAAGATCATGCGAAGGCTAAAAAAACGTCGGTAACCCTGGCAGATCTGGAAGACGAAGAAGTGCTGCTGCTGGAAGACGGGCATTGCCTGCGTGATCAGGCTCTGGATGTGTGTAACGCACACCAGGCGGTGGAAAATACCAGTTTCCGTGCGACCAGCCTGGAAACGCTGCGGCAGATGGTCGCGTCCAACGCGGGCATCACCCTGATGCCGAAGCTCGCCGTTACTAAAGGCGGAGGCGTTCGATATATTCCTTTTAAAGATAAGCCGCCGCATCGCATTGTTGGTTTATGCTGGCGCAGTACGTCAACGCGAACCGCTTTGCTCGAAGAGCTGGGCGCCGTGCTGAAGAAAGCAGCGGCGCAGGAACTTACACCCTAACTGGAGAGATCTGCCGCGAGGCTTGCTGCTGTTTCAGCGCTCACATCGACGCTGTAGGGTAGTGCGTCGTGATCGATGCCCATCGCTATGGTTTTGCCTGCTTTGGCGTCAGCAACACTCTGCGCATCCAGTTCGAAGCGCATGAAGTGTACAGCGGATGCTTTTTCCTCATTCGATCGTTCAAGATCGTCATTGGCGTTAGCGTAGATTTTACTGTTATCACCCACCTTCACCCATACTTTATGCTCGATGCCTGGCATGGTGGTCAGCGCGACACGCCGCTCTTCCGCATCCGGGTATTCGATCATGAAGGTGGCTTTCCAGTTGCTGCCGTCAGGTATAAGCGGATTATAAGCGCCGAGTTCTTCTTCTATTTCCGGGCCCGTGAAAATCTTTTCTATACGCAACATTTCCTGCACCTGGTATTTCATGGTGAGGGCGTCTTCAAAATAGAGCGTGGCATGATCGCCCAGGCGTACCTGGCGGTTTTTCTTATGTGCGAGCACTTCTGTGCGAAAGTCACTGCGTTTCTCTGAGTACTCTTCCAGGCTCCATAAATCTGCGCGAGCCAGTTTTTTATTAGATTGCATAAGCTTTTCTTACCATAGATAGAGGATGTTGGGGTTCCTGCTCACCTTCCATGCCATGGGCTATCAGGCGCCCAGCCATGGGACAGTCAGAACCGAACGTATCGGGTTCTGCCTCAGTGACCCGGCGGACCACCGGGCGCGCAATTTTCATCGCTTTTTCGTAGGTTTCTTCTTTTACGGCGTAGGTGCCGTCATGGCCTGAACAGCGCTCTATCGCGGTGACTTCTGTATCTGGAATAAGTTGCAGGAAATCGCGGGTTTTCATGCCGAAATTCTGCACCCGTTGATGGCAGGCCACATGATAGGCAACTTTGCCGAGACTGTGACTGAAGTCTGTTTTCGCAAGCCCTGCTTTGTGGCGCAGCATCAGATATTCAAAGGGATCAAAAAAGTGCGCCTTGATGTTTGCGATATCCTTATCTTCCGGGAACATCAACGGCAGTTCCTGTTTGTACATCAGGACACAGGAAGGAATCGGCGCGATGATGTCATAACCTTCTTCAATGGCCGCGAGGAAGGTTGGCAGATTGGCGTCTTTTAAACTGGCAACTTTATTCAGGTCACCCAGTTCCAGTTTGGGCATGCCGCAACATTTAGCATCCTGCAGAACTTTGACGCTGACACCGTTGTGCTGCAGGACGGCAATCATGTCTTCGACGACCTGCGGCTCGTTGTGGTCGCCGTAACAGGTGACGTAGATGGCTACTTTACCGGTAGTCCGGTCAGTGCTGACAGGTGCTTGCCCGGCGCTGTGGTGCTCAGCAATGCGTTTGGTCAACGGCTTGGCTTCAAAATGCGGAAGTGGCGCATCGGCGTGTATGCCAATGGCCTGCTCGCCGATCTTGCGTAAGGTTTTTGAGTTCGCCGCCGCATTGGCAGCCTGTGCGACACCAGGAATCGAAATGGCGTCAAAGATAGGATCGGTTGAGGTGATTAAACGGTCACGCCACTTGGTGTCCTTTTCTTTAAATTTGTATGATTTGGCACGTAGCATCAGATGTGGAAAGTCTACCGCCCACTCGTGTGGCGGCAGATAAGGACACTTGGTCTCCGCGCACAAATCGCACAGGAAACATTGATCAACCACTTTCATGTAGTCGTCTTTGTCGACGCCATCTACTTCGAAAGTGTCGGATTCATCGACAAGGTCGAACAGGGTCGGGAATGAATCACACAAACTGACGCACCGGCGGCAGCCATGACAGATGTCGAAGACTCTTTCGAGTTCGGTGTACAAATTTTCTTTGTCGTAAAACTCATCGCTACGCCAATCCAGTGGCTGGCGGTTAGGGGCTTCTAAACTGCCTTCGCGCATGATCTATCCTTCAACGGTTAATATGGTTGTTCTTCCTGCAACGGAAAAAAGCCAGAATGAGAGGTACAAAAAGGGCTCGCGGGCGAGCCCTTTTATTTGCTGCGTCGGTGTTTTCCGATGCGCAGACTGCGTTACGCCATTGCGTCCAGGGCTTTCTGGAAGCGGTTAGCGTGTGAACGCTCTGCTTTAGCCAGAGTTTCAAACCAGTCCGCAATTTCGTCGAAACCTTCGTCCCGTGCGGTAGCTGCCATGCCCGGGTACATGTCGGTGTACTCGTGGGTCTCGCCAGCAATCGCGGCTTTCAGGTTATCGCCGGTGCTGCCGATGGGCAGACCAGTCGCTGGATCGCCGACAGCTTCCATATACTCGAGGTGTCCATGGGCGTGGCCTGTTTCACCTTCAGCGGTGGAACGGAAAACTGCGGCAACGTCATTTTCGCCTTCAACATCAGCTTTTGCTGCAAAGTAGAGGTAGCGTCTGTTTGCCTGAGATTCACCTGCAAAGGCGTCTTTCAGGTTCTGCAAGGTATTGCTGTCCTTTAATTCCATAGGATTGGAACTCCAATAATGAGTGGGTTTGTGTTTCTCGCGAGTCACACAGTTAAGTGACTGCTTATAAGTATATGCTTTCAGTTGATAGTGGCTATTTGATTGTCTGAATGGTGGTCATAGGCTGTACCTATCAAATGAGCCCTAAAACTATGCCGCGTCAATGATAATGATTCTTATTTACTTCACAAGAACCGGCTTGCGCCGCGGGTTACAATGCCCGGGTTTGTTGTTCACAGCCTACCAGCGGATACAGTTTATTGGACATTTATCGAGCCGAATTTGTGCGCTTGTTTCGGCTGGCGCTGCCGTTGGTATTAACGCAACTGGCGCAGATGGGTTTTGGTCTTGCAGACACCATAATGGCGGGCCGTGTGAGCTCTGTGGCGCTGGCTGGTGTGGCACTGGGCACGGTGGTGTTCTGGCCGCTGATGTTTCTGGTTGCGGGCATCGTTATGGCTATCACCCCAACAGTCTCTCAACTGCGTGGTGCGGGTCAGCTTGATGTGGGTGGTGAAATTGTTCGGCAGGCTATGTGGATCGCCCTCGTCGGCGGCATAGTTCTGGTTGTTGTGTTCCGCAACCTGGACCCTTTTTACCACTTGATTGGTGTTGATCCTGAGGCGTTGCCAGTCACCAGGGCTTATCTACTGGCGATGAGTTGGGGGGTGATCCCCGCACTGTTCTATTACTGTCTGCGCTATCTCTGTGAAGGTTCCGGCTGGACGATGCCTGCGCTTCTGATTACCGCATCTGCTCTGTTGCTGAAACTGCCATTAAATTACTGGTTCATCTACGGTGGGTTTGGTGTGCCGGCTATGGGTGGTGAGGGTTGTGGCTGGGCGACAGTGATTGCTCTGTGTTATCAGCTGCTGGGTATGTTGCTGGTGGTGCGTTTCTCACGGCTTCGCCAGGCCGGCTTTTTTGAGCGCTTCTCCTCTCCAGACCTTCGTGCCATCTGGCGCTTAGTTGTTTTGGGTGTGCCGATCGGCTTGGCCACTTTCCTCGAGTTTTCTCTGTTTTCATCTCTAACCCTGATGATTGGACGCTTAGGGGTTGAATCTGTTGCCGCGCATCAGATCGCCAGTAACGTAGGTGTGCTTGCCTTCATGGTGCCCTACGCTTTAGGCATGGCGGCGTCTATTCGAGTGGGAGAAAATGTTGGCGCGGGTGACCTTGCCGGTGCCCAGGTCAGTGGGTGGGTGGCGCTCGGTACCTCGTTAGTTTTTGCGTTAGTGGCTGCGCTGACCTTGGTCTTTGGTCGCGACCTTATTGCGTCCTGGTACAGTACTGAAGCTGCGGTTGTGGCGCTGGCAGCACAGCTGATGATCTTTGTCGCCATCTATCAGCCGTTTGATGATCTGCAGGCAACCGCCATGGGGGTGCTGCGAGGCTTTAAAGATACCCGTCGACCTTTCCTCATCGCCGTTATGAGCTATTGGCTCATTGCCTTTCCAGTCTCCTGGACACTTGGCTTTGGTTATTTTGAATCCCTGGATTACGGCGTTTATGGGTATTGGGTCGGGTTGATTGTCGGGTTGGCTATTGCGGCGGCAGCCCTGCTTGGGCGTTTCTTCTACCTGATACGTCGACCTGAAAGGGTCAAGGCATTGGCCGCGGCCTGATGGAGTTGTGGCTGGCCATCACTTTAGTCGCTGCGTTTCTGCAGAATGTGCGTTCTCTGCTGCAGAAACGGTTAACCGGTGCGTTGTCTGTGAATGGCGCGGCTTATGTTCGTTTTCTCTATGCCCTGCCGTTTGCCTGGATGTATGGACTGTGGCTCTGGCAGGGACAATTTGAAGGCTTGAATCCCGAGTTCTGGTTGTACGTGCTGACCGGTGCGGTGGCGCAGATTGTCGCAACTGCCTGTCTGCTGCAGTCGTTTACCACCGGTAATTTTGCCGTAGGCACAGCCTATTCAAAAACAGAAGCTGCACAGGCGGCATTGTTCGGGCTGGTTATACTCAGCGACACCGTTAGTCTGTGGGTTGTTGCCGGTATCTGCTTAAGCCTGGCGGGTGTGGTGTTGTTGTCCGGGCGGGTGGGTCTGGCGGATCTGCTGAAACCCAACAGGGCCATGTGGCTTGGTCTGGCGGCCGGCGCTGGATTTGCGATTTCTGCGATTGGTTTCCGCGGCGCAAGCCTTTCGTTGGATGCGGGCACAGTGCTGCAGCGAGCAGGACTTACCCTGTTGGTGGCGCTGACTTTGCAGACGCTGATTATGGGTACTTATCTGCGCCTGCGCGAGCCTGGTCAGATCAGCAAAGCTTTATCTGCCTGGCGGGTGGCGTTGTGGGTAGGGGTTATTGGTATGGTCGCTTCGGCTGGCTGGTTCACTGCCATGACGCTGCAGAATGCCGGCGTCGTGCGCGCAGTTGGCCAGATTGAACTGCTGTTTACGGTGTTCACGTCGATCTGGCTGTTAGGTGAGCGTTTGCATCGACGCGAAGTGCTTGGGATGATCCTGGTGGTGAGTGGGATCTGGTTGTTGATTTAGGAGAGATGATGGCGGTGCAAGAGACGGACCGAGAGGCAGTGGAATCAATTGTTCACGAAGGCTGGGCTGAGGTGGTGTTGAATCGGCCAGAACGTAAAAATGCCATCAATGGTCCGCTTGGACTGGCTCTGGCTGCACGCCTTACGGAATTGGATGAGCGCGACGATGTGCGCGTCATTCTGCTGCGTGGCGCGGGTGGCGCATTCTGTTCCGGTCTGGATCTCAAGTCGTTTAATGAAGAGCCGCCGCCTGCCTGGGTTGCTGAGTTCCAGCAGATCTGGCGGGGTGCACATCGAAGCCTGTTTAACTGCCGTAAGCCTATTGTTGGTGCGCTGGAGCGTTATGCGATTAATGGCGGTGCTGCGTTGGCGATCGCTTGTGATTTGCTGGTTGTGGGCGAGACGTCGTTCCTGCAGGTGGGTGAGGCGCAGATTGGCATGGCCGCCCCCTACAACCTGGCCTGGCTGAGTTTGCGCCACAGCGAAGCGGCGATGGCTGAGTTGGTGCTTGTTGGCGACCGACAGGCGGGGCCGCGTCTGGTTGAGCTTGGTTTTGCGCAACAGAGTGTGGCTGACGATCAGGTGCTGACTGCGAGTAAAGCATTGTGTGAGCGCATGGCGACCTTCCCGGAGGGTGGGCTTGCGCAGATTAAAAAAGGCATGCGCGCTCGCCTGCAGGTGGATGCGGATAGCTGGTTTGACCAGTTCACCCAGGCGACAGCCTCTGTGTCGGCGCCGAAGCCAAAATCCATGGCTCGGGATCCGCGCTGATTCAACTGGTCAGTTTGTAATGCTCAATGCCGCGGTTGTCGTGGCTGGTATTGCCCTGACCAACGTGATCAATATGGAATACGCCGCTGACCTCGGTAGTAAGTGCAACCTGATCCGCATCGTGCAGCCTGATATAGTCTGACTCAATAAGGTCGTTAGCATCTGCCAGACTGTCTGCAAAGCCAATCTTTTCTGCGGCCTCTTGCCAGCCTTCGACAAACGTCATGGGAATGATCTCAGCGGCATCGCCGCTGCCATAACCAATGGTCAATATGCTTTTGCCTGTCACATCCATACCGTTGCGTAACGCATGTTCCATGCCGGCCGCCATCCATGCGGGTAATGAGGCCGTGTACAGGTTGCCGACTTCTTTCATTTCCTGCTCGCCCAGGGCTGTCATCAGCTCACCAAATCGATCTGTGGTGCGGAAGTGTTTCGCCGTTTTGCTGGATATGGGGAAAAGCTCTTCGCTGATATTACCTTCTTCGACTAAGCGGTAAACATCCGTTTCTGTGGTCAGTTCGCTGATTAACTGGTCTGGATCAACATCAGCACCGTGGGCGTAGTGTAATAATTCCTTATGGTCGTCTGCGTCGCCAAGCGCAAGGGCTAACAGGAATGTGAATGCAAGACCGGTCTCTGCCATACGCTGATAAGGCCGGTGCAGAAAACTGGCCACCATGCCACGCATGAAAGCGCTCGGTTTTTCTTTAACCCTGCCAAACAGGTCCCGCGCGGCAGCCAGCACTTCGTCGATATAACAGGTTGTGGAATACTTGCCATTAAATACCGGAAAATCCCGCGGCTGCAGGTAAGGGCCCTGGCTCTGACCCATAAAACGTACAAAAGGTTTGCGGAAATCCGGGCCTCGATAGGCTGAAGCGCTGCCGCTGGTTTCCAGATCCACACTCAAAAGCTTGGCTTCGGGTTCAATAAGCATGGCTACCGCGCCTGCGCCCTGAGTGGGTTCGCCACTGGATGCGCGCTCGTATTCGGCGATATCTGAACAGACCACAATGGCAATACGGTCGCGGCCGTCGGTGGCCAGATAGCGCGTCGCTGCTTTCATGGCGTATACGCCACCCAGGCAGGCGTGTTTGAATTCCGGAACTTCGCAGGCTCGGCTGATGGGCGCTTGCCCCATGTCGCGCAGAGCCTGGTTCACCATGCCTTTAACGATAATGGCGCCAGCGGAATTGTCCGTGCTGGATTCTGTGCCAAGACCAAGAAAACCGATCTGATTGGCGTTGATGTCATATTGTTTGATGAGTCGCAATACAGCTGTTGCAGCCATGGTGTATGCGTTTTCGTTGGCGCCGCGCATGCGGAAGCTGTTGCCCACAACATTGCGGATTTTCTCAAATTGATCACCCGTCCACTGGCACCACTGGGCCAGCTGCACGCGATGTGGAGGCAGATAGCTGGCAAAACCGCTGATGCCGATACCACCAGTTTTACTGGGGCTGTTGCTATTGGAACGCGCCATGCATTCTCCTAAGGGGGTTGAGCAGAACAAACGCTGCAAAGGCTGCGATGCGCATTCTAACTGCGCTGCACGCGAATATCGAGCAGCCAGAGGTGTGTTGCGCGCAGGTCATGAACGTGCCGGAAGGGCATCGGCAAATTCTTCGTTCAGGCGTGTCCATTCCAACCTGAACCAGGGTGTAAACGGCTCGGAAGGGTCTGACAGCACGGTGTCCAGTTCACCCGGGTCGGCCCAGCGCCAGGCGTCTATTTCGGTGCTGTTCGGGTTTGGTTCGCCATCGTATCGCCCCACATACACGGAGCATAGTTCGTGCTCGCTGCCGAGATCCTGAAAATTTGCCTGATAGGTAAACTTATACAAATAGTTCAGTGGCGTGCTGAAGCCCAGTTCCTGTTCGCAGCGTCGTACGACCGCGACGTCCATGGTTTCCCCTTCACGCGGGTGTGAACAGCAGGAATTTGACCAGAACCCCGGCCACAGACGTTTGCCCGCTGCCCGTTGCTGAATCAAAAGCTGGCCTTTTGAATTAAATATAAACAGGGAAAAAGCGCGGTGTAAGATACCGTCTCCATCATGACAGGCGGCTTTGCTCAGGTAGCCGACAGGCTCGTCCTGTGCATCGACCAGAATCAGGCGTTCGGCATCGTCTGACACTATTGCATTGGTTGCTGCCGCGTTGCTGTTGGATGTTGCTGACAAGATGCGCTCGCCGAAAAAGTGCCATTGTAACGAGTTAGGAGGAGATTTATGAAATTAAGTGTAGCCATGGCTTTCAGTTCACATACGCCTGTGGAATTTATCCGCGATGCGGCGCAACTGGCCGAAGCCAAAGGCGTGCATGGTATCTGGATGCCCGAGCATGTGTTGTTCTTTCCAGATTACGCCTCAACGTATCCTTACAGTGAAAGTGGCCGCATGCCAGGAGATCCCGAAGGCCTGCTTGACCCATTTACCGCTCTGACCTACATCGCCGCACATACCAGGACCTTGCGCCTCGGCACCGGAGTTGCCCTGGTGCCACAGCGTCAGCCCGTCTATACGGCTAAGATGGTTGCCGATGTCGATTATCTGTCTGGTGGCCGGGTTGATTTCGGCGTCGGCGTCGGCTGGTTGAAAGAAGAAATGGATAATCTGGGTGTTGATTATCACCAGCGCGGACGTTTATGTAGCGAATATATCGACCTGATGAAGGCATTATGGGCGCCTGGTGTGACTGAATTCAACGGTGCAACCCAGACTCTCACCGCGTGTCATTTCAACCCTAAACCTGTGCAGAAACCGCATCCGCCTATTTATTTTGGTGGTGAAAGTGCAGCCGCGCTGCGACGCGTTGCCCGGCAGGGCGATGGCTGGTACGGCTATGACCTTTCGCCCCAGGGGTTGGAAGATCGGTTACCCGATCTGGAAGGAGAACTGGCCAATGAGGGCCGCAGCCTGGCGGATATCAACATCATCGTTGGACCCAACCATCATCCGGTGACGCCGGAAACTGTGGCCGCTTACAGTGCTCTGGGTGTAGACCAGCTGGTGGTGCCTGTGTTTGCTTCCAATATCGAGAAGTTAGGCTTGCGAATCGACGCCTTGCTTGAAAATTAGGCGAAAGTCAGGGGTAAACAGGCGTCCATGCAGTCACTTAATTCTTACAAACGTCACATTCTCTCGACAGACACACCTGCTCAGAGCGCTACCATGCGGTGCATCAGAAGTTGGATGTAGTCGTATGAAAGTAAATCGTGACAACGAACAGGCTCGAGTCTGGTTCCGCTCCGAACGAGTGTTCCTGTCCGGCAGCAGTGATTGGTACTTCCAGACCCGCGAGGGCGTGGATGTCGGACCATACGAAAGCCAATTTGAAGCAGAAATTGAAGCAGGTTTGCTTAAAGAGCTGCTGTCTGAGTGTGCCGACGCGCGCGCTGTGCGCGAGGCGATCCGCGAATTTGTGCTGGATTCATACGCCATGGGTCGACCACTGACGCCATTGTTCCGTGATGACGTCAAGTTTGCCGACAAGCTGGCGGTGGCGTCCTGACGCCACCCGCAGCCTCCTCTACTGGCTGATTGTTCCTGACGTATCGAACAGCTTTTGTCTTCGTGCTAAGGCGCTCGCTCGCCAGACCTCGTTTGCGCGATAATACCCTTTCGATTGTTTTATGTTTTCAGGCAGCGTTACGCCGGCTTGCTTCGAGTCGGTGTATATATGCACATCTGGTATTACTTGTTTGGCTTCCTCGAGCGTGTTTACCCGAACAAATGCTATATGTTCACCTATTCCGGCGTATGCATAGTGGCTCCATAGTGTTGTCTTGCACTCAGTGCAATTCACGAGAATTTGGCCCTGACCACTTTCGGACGGAATGGTTTGCTCAACGAGACACCCGGTTAGAACCTGCAGATTGCTGACTTCGATGAGTGCATTAATCGCGAATGCCTCTCCTGTTTCCTGCTGGCACCAGGAACAATGGCAGCAGTGCACAACCATCGGTTCATCCATCATTTTGTAGTGAACTGCCCCGCAACGGCAGCCCCCGCTTTTCGGTAAGAAAGCGTTCATGCTAAACCTTCGCCTCCATAACAATGTTGAATGGGCTGCTTGTCGCTACACGGACCTGGCTGAATCCTGCGTCTGCAAGGATTTCGGAGAGCCTCTCTGGCCCTGCTTGTGCGCCCAATGCCAGACCCACCTCCTGGGATTTTGAACACGGCGTACAGACCGCGGTTGAAGCTGCGTAGTACATTCTACTCACGGGATTAACGTTTTGCGAAACGCAGTCGTTAGCGGCCGGTTCGACAAGTAATAAAGTGCCATCTTCAGCCAGCAGTTTCCGCGCATGCCGTGCTGCTCCGACAGGGTCCCCCATGTCATGTAGACAATCCATGAAACACACCAGGTCAAAATCTCTCTCATTGATGAGCTTTGCTTCGCCAACAATAAAGTTAATGTCGTGCTGGCCCAGTTCAGAGCTCGCCCGCTCTTTCGCCGTGCGTACCGATTTTTCATGATAGTCGTACCCATAAAACGAAGAGTTTGGAAATGCTTTTGCCAACGCAATGGTAGATGCGCCATGGCCGCACCCTATATCTGCAATGCGCGCACCCTCGATCAGTTTTTCTTTTACGCCATCAAGGGCATCGATCCACTCGCCTGTCAGAAACGTTTTGTAGCCTGGACGAAAAAGCGATTCACTGCCGCAAAACAGGCGGTGATTGTGATCTCCCCAAGCCATACCTTCACCAGTTCTGAATATCCTCTCAAATTTGGACTCATCCAGCCAAAGCGATGCCGCAACCTCCAGTGCAGGGATTAAGAAAACCGGACTGTTCTGGTCAACCAGAACTGGAATGTGAGCATCCGGGAGCAGGTAGCAATTCGATTCCGGGTTGTATTGCACGTATCCACCGGCAACCTGGTTGTTCAACCACTCTCTTACATATCGCTCATCTGTCTCGGTTTTCTCAGCAACGGCGCTGCTGGACAGTTCGCCCGCATGCGCCATGGCTGCATACAAACCCAGTTTGTGGCCCAGGTTTGTCATGACACCCGAAAACACTGCGGCAACATCTGCTACCACTTGTCCGGCAAAATCTTCAGTTGTTTTAGTCATGGGTGATCTCCTTATTCAGTTAAATATTCTGGTTACGTTTGGGGCGTCTTCGATACAGAGCTGTTCGATGATCTCCTGCGCTGGTAGTACGTCGTTTATTCGGGCGGAACTGGTGCCCGCATAGAGAGCAAGATCAAGTACCTCTCCGGTTGTCGTATTTACGGGCGATGCGATGTGATACCTCGGAATGTCCCAGCCCGCCGACGTTGTCGCAACGATATCCCCTTCTCCGGGACGCCTGCCGACAGGAGGGCAGCCATGCGCTTCCCATTCCATCAAAGTACGATTTCGAAGTACCCGAACACTTGAGTATGGCCAGTCGCCGTCAAAACACGGGGTCAGGACAGCGTCGTCTTCCACAGCGTTGGATATGGCTTGCTGGTAGCTTGCGTGGGCGTTGCTCTCGCTGGCGTTGACGAACCTGGTACCCAGGGCGGCCATGGTTGCTCCAGCATTCAGTACCTCGGTTACGTCTTTCGCGTTGGCGATACCGCCGGTTGCAACAACGGGAATCCTGTTGTCCATGTTAAGAACGGCTTCGAGTAGCGATAACAAAGGCGTTGATGATTGAACGTGGCCACCCGCTTCAACGCCCTGGCAGATTAAGAAGTCTGCGCCTGCATCTAAGGCCATGCGTGCGCCCTCAGCTGATCCGATCTGGATGCCGAGTATGGATTTAGACCTCTTTATCTGCCTGATCTTGTCAGTTGGCATACCCCACGACAGAGTGATTATCGGTACACCTTCTTCTACAGCCGCCTCGATACCTGGGCACTCAAACGTGCAAACAAAATTTACCGCAAATGGACCGTTACACTTTTCAAGTAAGTAGCGAGCAGTTGTGCGCGTTTGCTCCGGGGAGTGCCATGTCAGGGCGATCGACCCCAGGGCACCTGCGTTGCTTACAGCGTTGGTCAATTCAAGGGAGCATGCGCTGCCGATCGGGGCTTGCATGATGGGGTACTTCAGGTTTTTGAATAGGGACACAGCCAGATCTCAATGTTGTTAAGGCGGCCCCAATTTAGGTTCTGGCGTGATATTGTTCCAATCGAATTAATCTCTATGAGATATTGATAAATTGAATATCAGAAATGTGGATCTAAATCTGCTTTATGTCCTGCACATCCTTTTGCAGGAACAAAATGTCTCCAGAGCCGCAACGAGACTGAATTTAACCCAACCTACGGTCAGCGGTATGCTCGCTAGACTGAGGGATACGTTCAACGATCCCCTTTTCATACGTGTAAGTCACGGGTTGGAACCCACAACTCAGGCGTTGGGGCTCCAGGCTGATCTGGCTAAAATACTCCAGGATATTGATCTGCTGATTCAGCGCAGCCCGTTTGACCCGGGTACAAGCACTGCAACGATTCGCTTGTCTACAAACGACTACATGCAGTATGTGTTTGTGGTGCCGGCATTAAAGAAGTTAAAACAGGCTGCGCCGTTTATGAAGTTTGCAATTGTGCAGCCCGAAATTGGCACGCTCCATAACAAGCTCTTAAACGGAGATATAGATCTTGCCGTTACTATCCCTGAATTCACTGATACACGACTGCGCGAACAGGTGCTTTATTCGGATCAATACGTAGCAGTACTTCGCATTGATCACCCGCTAGGCAAAGGGCAGTTAACGCTGGAGAAGTTTATTGAAATGGACCACGGGATTGTTTCCCCAACTGATGCGGACTTCTTTGGTCCAACGGACGAGGCGCTCGCCAGGTTGGGAAAATCCCGAAGGGTTACGGTTTCGACGTCGAGCTTCTTCAGTCTTATACAGATTATTGCTACAAGCGATCAGGTTGCCCTGTTACCCAGGCGTCTTGCAGAGCAGTTTACAGACCGGCTGCAACTCATAGAGCCGCCTATTGCAGTAGAAGGCTTTAGTGCAATCCTAAGCTGGCATCAGCGCACTGACCTTGATCCCGTGCGGCTTTGGGTCGCGCAAGAGTTAACCGCGTTCGCTGATCAATTTTGAGAGCGATGGTTCGCCGAGATCCAAGAACTACAAATTCAGCCGGTAGTCCTGGTCGATAGAGTCATCAATCGCCTCGGCAACTGTGTTGTCGAGGGATTTGCGCTGTGCGTACATTTCGCCAAACGAAACACGATGACGTCCTTTCCATTGGTCAGGGTTCCACAGCTCTGAGCGTATGAACGCCTTCCCGCAATGAAAGAAACATTCCTCGACGGTGACTCGGATAGCCAGCACAGCGGGCTTGCCGCGAGCCGCCAGTTTTTCTAACACAGACTCATCAGAGGTTAATTCTGCGCGGCCGTTCACGCGCAACGTTTCGTTGGTTTGCGGAATCACAAACAAAACGCCGACATTCGGGTTGGCGATAATGTTCTGGTGGCCGTAAGCCAGCTTGTTGCCGGGTCGATCGGGGATAACAATTGTTTTGTTGTCCTCAACCCAGACAAACCCCGGGCTGTCGCCTTTAGGCGAGGCATCAACACGTCCTTCGGCGTCTGCTGTGGAAAGCACGATAAACGGGCTATCGGCGATAAACGCCGCAGCGAAGTCGTCGATGTGGTCGATGTTTTTTTCACCCAGTTCGGGATGGGGCTCTCCCACAATTTCGCGCAGCTGTTCAATAGTTTTTATTGTTGTCATCGTTGTTCCTGTAGGTTCTGCAGGGTAATTGTTTATCTGTTGCAGGGACATTTGCGCAGCGGTTGCCGCGAGCAGTAAGTGCCAAACCAGGTCCTTGTTGCAGGGATAAGTGCCAAGTCGATGATATTGCCGCGGTAGTGCCCCAGTTGAAATAAGGTAACGCAAAATATCTGCTCCCCAGCGTTTCATTTCAACGCCCGCTTCTTGATCGTAAATCACTAGCGCGGGCGCTGGGCTGAGGATAAGGAAATATCTCGCATTCGGTGTACACGAATTTTTATGCAGAGGGAGTTCCGGTAAATTTGACCGGGCGTGTTCGTGATCCAGGAACCGTTGTATGGAATTCATGTCTTTATCGTAATGAGAATCATTCTCATTAATACTAGAGGCTTTAAGTACAGCACTCAAGGGATGGATGGATTGCTAAACGGAAAACATGAAAGAAAACCGTGGTAACTGGTAGTTTCGGCTGAAGTGATTCTTCGTGGGCGCTTAGTTGGAAGCCATCGCGGTTGCGGAAACTGCCAAAACGACTTTTTCGTCACATAGTTTGTACGTACAGATCGACCTCAGCTGGTTGAGGCTTTATAACGTTTGACCATGTCTGGGTCTGCAAAATTGAAAATATAGGCTCGTCGTGGTCGATCCGAGTGATTGGCAGTTGTGAAGTGCAGTGTCCCAGAATCGTGTATCGTCGCGCCGCCCGCTTTGATCGGACAGGGGACGACCTTACTGTTATCGATATGCAATCCTGGATCAATCAAACCCAGCAGGCGATTTTCATCTTCCGGATCGCCATCCGTGACGCAATGCGGAAGAAGAGTGTCGTGCTTTGGTGATGGGTGAAAGTGCATACACCCATTGTCTTCGTCGGCATCATCGATGGCTAACCAGAATTGCAAGCTCGCGTGCCCTAACGGTGTGCCTGCAGGTGTAAACGGCATGGCCCCGTAGGCATCATCCTGATGCCAGGGTGTTTCGTGCGGGTGGCCGGGTGGTTTGTATAGCAACTGAGAGTAGAAAAAAGCAGGTTCCTCCCAGTCTCTTAAACGAGCGGCTATTTGCTTACCCGTTTCAAGTGCCTTGTTAGCTGCAAAAAGTGGATGGGCCTTCTCCGGGAACACAATCTGGCGCGTTTTACCGCCGAGGTACCGATCGCTGGCCTCGCCATTGTCGCTACTAGTTAGAACTTGATCGTAAGCACGTCGCAGTTCCTGCAAGGTCTCATCATCGATGAGGCTTGGCAGGCTCACAAATCCATTGAGAAGGAAAAAATCCACATCTGTGTCGGTGATCATGTGTTGCTCCTTTGGTTGCTAGATACCAACCTGCAATTTGGCTGAGATGGTGCCCGCAGTGGCTTTGACCTTTTCGATGGCAGCTTCAATGTTGATCATCGAATTTTTGAGTTTCATGAACGGCACGGTAAGGCTGGCGATAGCGCCCGGGTGTGTGGCATCAAAAATAGGTGCGCCGATATCTACCACGCCATCAACGAAATCACTCTCGTGGGCGATGCAACCTTCTCTGCGAGCAAGATCAGCATCCGCGGCAAATTGCTCGATATCAACACCGTCGGGCACAGTGGAAAGTAACTCGTTGAACAGGGCTGTTCTAACCTGTTCCGGCTGGAAGGCATAGAGGATACGCCCAGATGTGGATTGCATAATATGTCTTCTATAGCCAATTTTGAGTGAAAGCCCAACATCCCCAGGACTTTCCAGCCTTGCCACAACAACCATTTGTGTGCCTGTTCGGACGACCAATTGGCAGGATTGCTGCAGTGCATGTGTAAGCTCATGCATAAGGGGTAGGGCGACGTCGTACAGATTCCTGATTGGAGGGTTGCGCATACCCAGCTCAAATAGTTTGTTGGTCACCGAAAAGCGCTCATCCAGTGATCTTTCGATATACCCTTTGTTTTCAAGCACGTGCAGCATGCGATAAATTTCATGTTTGGATCGATCGAGCGCCTTAGCAATGGCGGCCATGTTGAGGGGCTCATCAACCGAAGACAGAAACTCTATAATCTCCAGGCCTTTTTCCAGGGCAGGCGCTTTGTATTCAGGTTTTTTTACGGCGGTTACCAATCTGAGTTCTCCTGGAGGTGCAGACGAATAAATGACCGTAATCCAGACGACCTAAAAATCCGTATCAAATTCTACTGCGATGGTCGTGACGTGTTCACTCAGGCAGCGTTCGGGTATGGTGATTTTCAGATCACCGAGCGGATCGGTCGCTGAAATCATGTCCATAATAGCAATATGGGTTTCGAAGGGTAAGTCGTTGCCCGTTGCTAGATGTCTGATAGATTTAACTTGTTTAACCGGCACACCTCTAACCGTCACCGGACACACTGGGTGCATCAGCAGATGTAGATAGAGGGTTTTGTTGTTGCGTGTGCTTGGGCCGTAAAACTGCCAGGGTTGCAGGCCAGGGCGGGTGCCGAAAATACTATCGCCGTTGTCCTGGGTCCATAAAGTTATGTCTCTCCAGATATCTGCCTGTTCTTTCCTGAGGTCCCCCTGGCCGTCCGGGCCTACGTTCAGCAGCAGGTTTCCGCCACGCCCTCGCACTTCGCACAGGGTTTGAATCAAGTCGGTGGACGATTTGTAGTTAGTGTCTTCGCAGTTAAATCCCCAGCTATCGTTCATCGTTAGGCAGGTTTCCCATTCACCTTCAGGTGGTGTGGGTGGGATAAACTGCTCCGGGGTTGCATAGTCGCCGTATCCGGGTAGCCGATCGTTGATAAGGATGTTCGGCTGTAAATCGTGAATCAACTGCTCAAGTTCGCCGCAATGCCAGTCTTCCTGGCTGTGTTCCCAGCCGCCATCAAACCAGATGATATCAATTTCACCATAGTTGCTTAGCAGTTCCGTTAGCTGTGTTTTCAGGTAGATGATGTATCGCTGCCATTGCTCGTTGGTCGCCGCGGGATATTGACCAAATTTATAAGGTTTATGCGCTTCTGTGAATGCTGGATAGTCTGGATGTTTCCAGTCTGGCAGAGAATAGTAGAACCCCACGCGCATGTTGTATTTTCGACACGCTTCGACAAACTCCCCAACAGGGTCGCCCTGATACCCACCCATACGAATGGAGTAGTCTGAGCAGGATGTTGGCCACATGCTGAAGCCGTCGTGATGTCTGGTTGTCAATATCGCATAGCGTGCGCCAGCCGCTGCTGCAGCGGAGACCCATTTTTCCGGAGAGTTTGGTTCCGGGCAGAATTTTGCTGCATTGGTGTGATAAACATCTACGTCCAAAACCTGGCCGCGGGGCAGTGAAAAGATACCGCCAACCAATGGCCATGAGGCCTCCCAACCAGCGTGTGCGTAGTGACCCCAGTGCACAAACAACCCAAGGCCTGCATCTTTAAACCAGTTCATCTACTTGCTCCTTAATGTTGCACATGTTCCTGCCAAGCCACGGTTCGCTGTTCCTGGGTGCCGAGAGATTCAATGCCCAAGCGAATTGTTTGAGCAGGTTTCAGGTAAATCGGCTCGGGTTTCTGACCCAGCCCAACGCCTGGCGGTGTACCGGTTGAAATAATGTCACCAGGTTGCAGACTCATGAATTGTGATAGATAGCTGATGAGATAGGGCACCTGAAAAATCATGGTGTTGGTTGAACCGTCCTGATATCTATGGCCGTCCACGTCTAACCATATGGCCAGATTGTGCGGGTCGGATATTTCGTCCCGGGTTACCAGCCACGGTCCAATTGGCCCAAAGGTATCTGCGCTCTTTCCTTTCACCCACTGGCCGGTTCCCTCCAGTTGGAACGCGCGTTCAGAAAGATCGTTGATGACCGTATATCCTGCGACGTGCTGATATGCAGATTCAGGTCGCACATGGCGTGCTTCTAGGCCGATAACAACGCCGAGTTCCACTTCCCAATCGGTTTTTTCCGAATTTCGAGGAATAATGATGTCGTCGTAGGGCCCACAAATTGCGCTGGTGGCTTTCATGAAGACCACAGGTTCTGCAGGCGGCTCAACCCCGGTTTCTCTGGCATGGTCAGAATAGTTAAGACCGATGCAGATGAACTTGCCTACGTTAGCCACGCAGGGCCCAATACGAGTGCCTTCGTCGAAACGAGGCAAGCTATTGAGATCCAGTGCGCTTATCAATGCGATGCTGTTGTCGGAAAGCGTTTCGCCAGAGATGTCGCTGATTACGGAACTTAAATCAACCAGACTATTGTCCGCTGCGATGACGCCTGGTTTTTCTCTGCCGGGATCGCCACATCTAACCAGTTTCATTGTACGTCTCTCCTGTTCATGCGGGCGCTCTTTTGTTTGCTGACCTAATTTGACCATCCACCGTCGATGACGTGGGTGGTGCCTGTTGTGAAGCTGGCTTCGTCGCTGGCGAGGTAAACTGCCAGTGCAGCAATTTCTGCTGGCGTACCGAGTCTCCCCATAGGCTGTCTGCTGATGAAGTTTTGACGAGCAGTTTCGGGGTCGTCGAATTGCTGTATGCGCTCATGCAGAGACGGGGTTTCTACGGTACCGGGGCAAATTGCATTGCAGCGCACACCATGTTGTACAAAATCAGCGGCAATCGATCTAGTTAAGCCAATCACGGCTGCCTTGGTTGTGCCGTAGATAAATCGATCAGGTACGCCGCTAACTGAAGAAGCCACCGAGGACATATTGACAATTGACCCACGCCCCTTTGAGAGCATGTTGGGTAGCCATTGTTTGATAGTGCGATACATGGAAATCACATTGAGATCGAACGAGCGAGACAGCGCGTCTTCTTCTGTTTCTAGCAAGCTGCCGTGATCTACGAACCCTGCACAGTTGAACAATATATCGATATCCGGATATTTCGAGGCAACTGCGGAAATGTCGACGCTGCTGGTTACATCCATTTGCTCGCAACGCATGTCCGGAAATTCATTCTGCAGCGCTGCAAGCAGTTCCGGGTTGATATCCGTTGCGATGACGCAGGCGCCGTTGGCATGAAAGGCTGCCGCGGTTGCGCGGCCAATACCCTGTCCCGCCGCTGTGACCAAAGCTGTTTTATCCTGTAATCGCTTTGTCATTGATGGTTTTCCTGAGTGCTAAGGTAAAACTCTGCAGCATTTGTACCCATGATCTGGTCTCTCTCCTCCTGTGGAAATTGTTCGAGCCAATGGCTCATGCAGCGCCACCAGCGATCGTAATTACCTGCAAGATTCAGCACCGGCCAGTCGCTGCCCCAGATCAGTCTGCGCGGACCAAACCAGTTGTAGAGCTGGTCCATAACGGGATAGATATCTTCGTCGCACCACTTTGGGCCAGCCTCAGTAATCAAGCCGGATACCTTGCAGTAGGCGTTCGTCTGTTCTGCGATCAGTTTCATATCCTTAGTCCAGAGCTGAAAGTTGCCAGCTGCGATATCCGGCTTGGCGCCATGATCAATCACTGTTTTCATATCGGGATAGCGGTGCAATAACTCAAGCAGATAACTCAAATGAACCGGCGTCACCAAAGCATCGAACGTGAGTTGCAGAGATTGCAGCTTCTTAAAAGATGGGTGCAAAACATCGCTGAGCATCCAATCCCTGTCCTCGATGTCTTGAATCATCGGCCTTATGCCTAGAAAAGCGGTGTGTTCTGAAAGCGCTTCCAAGTCGTTTACTGCTTCTGCAGAGGTCATATCAACCCAACCCACTACGCCCGCTATGGTGTTTGAAGCTTCTGCGAGTTTTAAGAGAAATCTGCTCTCATCAACAGTGGGTGCCGCCTGCACAACAATGCTTGCATCAATCTGATGTGTCGTAAGCATTGGTGTAAGGTCCGGAGGCAGATAGTCGCGGTACAACACCTTGTCAGCAGGTGACAGCCAGCCATAGTCGCCTCGATCCAAGCGCCAGAAATGCTGGTGTGCATCAATTACAAGCGGTTGTGGTTGGCTCATTGTTGCCAGGCACTCCCGTTTGGAAATTCGTATGTCCGAATACTTTCCGCGTGCATTTCAACGCTGTAGCCAGGCAACTCCGGCATTACGTAGTGCCCGTTGCTGATCCTGATTGGATCAATGAAATGCTCGTGAAGATGGCCGGCATGTTCAATCATCTGTCCGTTGTTGCCGCCCGATATGGCAATAGTGTCAAAGTATGAAAGGTGTTGAACGTATTCGCATAGGCCGACCCCGCCTGCATGTGGGCAGACGGGTTTGTCATAGGCTGCCGCCATCAGGAGGACGGCAAGTACTTCATTGACTCCGCCCAGGCGGCAAGCGTCAATCTGTACAAAGTCGATGGCGTCCGCCTGCAGAAATTGTTTGAACATGATCCGATTGTGGCAGTGTTCCCCAGTGGCAACTTTTATCGGTGCGACGGCTTGTTTGATTCTTGCGTGGCCGAGGATGTCGTCAGGATTTATCGGTTCTTCGATCCAATGTGGTTTGTAGGGTGCCAACGTATTAACCCAGTCAATGGCCTGGTCTACTTCCCAGACCTGATTGGCATCGATCATGAGTAGCAGGTCGTCGCCCAGTATTTTCCTGATCAGAGCGCAGCGGCGAATATCGTCCTGTAGGTCCCGGCCAACCTTAATTTTAATGGCTCGCCACCCTTCAGCCGCTGCCTGCCGTGCGAGTTTTTCTATCTGCTCATCAGGATAGCCAAGCCACCCCGCTGAAGTTGTGTAGGCAGGGTGACCTATTCTGGCAAGTTCTTGGATACGTGCCTCTTTATGCGGCAATTGTTGCTTGAGAATATCCAGTGCTCGATCAGCGTCCATAACATCGCGGATGTTGGTAAAGTCGACGGCACTGACCAACTGTTCCGGCGACATATCGGTCAGGTAGCGCCACAGAGGTTTGTCCGCGCGTTTTGCGAGTAAGTCCCAGACTCCGTTGACCACAGCTGCCGCAGCCAGATGCACAACACCTTTTTCGGGCCCCAGCCATCGCAGCTGGCTGTCACCTACAATTGACCTCCAGAATCCCGCGAGGTCTGCTTCGATGTCGTCCAGTTTAAGGCCGATAACTCTGGGTGCTAACGCCTGAATTGCGGCCACACATAATTCTGTACCACGTCCAATGGTGAAGGTAAGTCCACATCCATAGAGCGTGTCGTCTGATGTTCTGATGGTGCAGTAAGCGGCGGAATAGTCGGGATCAGGATTCATGGCGTCTGAGCCGTGCAGGAAGCGCGAGGTTGGGAAGCGGATATCGTTAACCTCGATGGCGCTTATGCAGGTAGTCATGCTGAATCTTCTCTTTATGAAATATTATTTTGCCAGTTAAACATAACATCGATTGGCCAACCACTTGGTGCCAGATGACTGTCTGAAGCATGTTTTGGGCTTCAGACAGCGCTCCATAACCATCTGCGAAATCAGTTATTACCGATTATGATCACATGGAAAGTCGATCTTGACAATATGGTTGCAATTATGAAACGCTAATTCACTAGCGAATGGTAGAGAGATATGCCCGCTTGTACTGGGGCACCAACAATAGGTGAGGGGAACCAGAAATGTTGAACTGTAGTGGGGGTTTTAACCGACTCATAATCACGAGCGTGGCTTTTATCGGGGCTTTTACTAGTCAGCCGGTGATGGCCGCAAGTGATTCCGGTCCGGCGGTACTTGAAGAAGTCATCGTAACCGCAACAAGGCGAGAGGAGAGCGCGCAGGATATACCGGTTGCGGTTTCGACCTTCAGCGGAGCTTTTCTTGAAGAGCGGCAGGCCTTTAATCTTGAAGATCTTGAGGGTCTGGCGCCCAATCTGCTTATCGATCCGGTGAATTTCCAGTCAGGTGGTGCGTCTATCACGATCCGCGGTATTGGCGTGTCTGATATTGATCGAACTTTCAGTCCAGGTGTCCAAGTCGTCGTTGATGATGTCACCTTTGGTTCATCTACTGCCAACCAAATGCTGAATGTGCTGGACGTAGAACGCATTGAAGTACTGCGTGGGCCCCAGGGAACGCTTTTTGGCGCTAATACGATTGGCGGCGCCATCAGCGTTACCCGTAAGAAACCCACCGGAGAATTTGGTGTTGAGGGTAAGGTAACCATGGGTGACGACGATCGACGGGATATCCACGTGTCGGTTGAGGCACCTATCATCGATGATATCTTAGCGGCTCGGATCTATGTCGCTGATCTGGAAGATGATGGTCCATTTACCAATGTATTCAATGGTAAAAGCCGGGGTTTCAGAGATTTTTTTGCAGTCTCGCCCAGCGTGCGATGGACACCCACAGATTCATTCGAAGCAACTCTGACCTACGATTACTACAAAAATGAAAGCGACTGGGGGATGGCCATAAACACCTCCGGGCCAAGTGAACTAGCCTGTCTTGGCTTGCTTTTCCCTGCAGGCGCCATTTCTGGTGCTGTGCCAGGTGTGCCCATTTGTGATGACCCGAACCGAGATCTGGAAGAGGTTAACCAGGATCATCCGACCGGCCAGAAAGTCACTTTGAATGCCGCGACCATACATATGAAACTCGATGTTGACGCCATTACGTTTGAATCCATTACCGGCTGGAGTCGCAGCAAAGAGAATCGAGAAACAGACTTTGACGGCGCACCACAACCGGTATTTGCATCAAAACAATTTGCTGATGAAGAATCGATCTCCCAGGAGTTTCGCCTCAGTTATGATCATTCCGAAAATCTGAATATGCTTTTTGGGTTTTACGGGGCTGCTTCGGACTGGTTGCGCGGCGCAAACTCTCTGTTTGTGTTTGACCTGTTCGGTTTTCCACCAGGCACCACGGAGATTGTATCTCGCGAGCAGGAAACCAAGAATATGGGGGTTTTTGCGACAACCAATATTGCCCTAACAGATCAACTCGAACTGTCTTTAGGCGGGCGTTACTCCTATGAGAAGCGCGAATTTATCTACCGAAACGGTTTTAACCAGGTCGGCGGGGGATTCTGGCCAAATGCTCCAGGTTTCGATAATTTTGCCGCAGGCAGCGAATCCTGGACCGAATTCACGCCTAAGGTTTCTGTCCAATACACCGTGCGCGATGATTTGATGGCCTATGTGTCGTTTGCACAGGGTTTTAAATCCGGTGGTTTCAACGGTCGTGGCAACTCTCAGGATACTATTGGCCCTTATGATCCAGAACTGGTGGATTCCTATGAGATCGGCATAAAAAGTCAGTGGTGGGGCAATCGGTTGCGATTCAATGCAGTTTACTTCCAGACAGATTATGAAGATAAACAGGAAGAGATTATCCGCAATAATCCAAATACCGGTGCGACAATTACAGCGGTTGATAATGCTGGTAACGTAGAAATTGATGGCGTGGAAATTGATTGGGCCTTGTTGATTAATAATCTGACGCTTTCCGGTTCGGTGGGCTACCTGGACGCTGAGTACAATTCGTTTGTATCTGATGGGATTGATAACGCGCCTTTTATTATTATGCGTCGCGCGCCGGAATGGACGTTTTCAGTGACTGCACAATATGCGATGGAAGTTGGTCCAGGTGAACTCCGCGCGCTGATCAGCTACCGCTATATTGATGACTATCAATCGAATCTGAGTCCGGGCGCTAACGCAGGCGGCACGCTGTTTAATGATCCGCGCGGTCTGGTTGAGCCGGAGCCGATTCTGGATGCATCAGTTACCTACGCTTTCGAAGTCAGTGATCACGAGGTTTACGTGAGCGCCTTTGGTAAGAACATTACCGATGAGGTGTACATTAATGGCCACACTAATGTTGGCAATCTCTGGTCAATGGGCAGTGTCCACCCTGGCAGTGTATTCGGCTTTGAAATTGGCGGTAAGTGGTAGTGTTGAGTGACGTAAAATTGGGCAGAACTGATTTGCGGGTTGGCCCTCTGAGTTTGGGTGGCCTTTTCGTGTCTTCTTATGGGGCCGAATTTGAAGACGCAAAAAAGGCGGTTCAAAGAGCCGTAGATCTGGGCGTGTCCTACGTAGACACTGCGCCGATGTACGGTAACAGTGAACAAGTCTTAGGTCAGATACTGCCGCAGATCGATTCGAAGATGGTGGTGTCAACAAAGCTTGGCGCCAGGCCTCAGCCTTTTGACGCCAAAGACGCGAGAGCGCTTCGTCAGTCGTTTGAAGAAAGTTGCCGTCTTTTAGGCCGCGATGAAATCGACGTCCTGATGATTCACGAACCCGATAGGCCCAGACAGTTTGATTGGTGGGACGACTTCAGCAGGGCCGAAGGTCCTGTCATGGAAGTGCTTGAGTCACTAAAGGCTGAAGGTAGAATTCGATACCTGGGTCTTGGTGGAACAACCGCCTATGAAATGGCAACGCTGTTGCGAACCGGCAAGTTTGACGTTGTCCTGACAGCGTTTAACTACAGCATGCTGTGGCAGGAAGCTGTCCATGAGCTGTTACCCGCAGCGCGTGACCACAATGTAGGTGTCGTTATTGGGTCGCCTCTGCAGCAGGGTGCGTTGGCGCGCAAGTGGGACGAAGTCGATACCGGCGCAACATGGCTATCAAAGCCGCGTCGCGAACAGTTTCAAGCGCTTTATGCGCTGCTGGATGAAATTGATATTCCATTACCCGAATTAGGTCTGCGTTTTGTGCTCTCCAATCCGGATGTGCATACGGTTTTAAGTGGTGTGCGTAGTGCGGCTGAGGTGGAGCAGAATGTCGCGGCGGCCGAGAAGGGTGCGTTGCCAGAAGATTTGTTAGGCCGTATCAACGAGATTGCGGCGATGGTGCCATTCAGACCGCATGATGAACCTTTTGCTTTGCCGTTTGGCCGCGCTTATCCAGGCTCGCCACCGGCTGGACCGATCTAACAGATCTCAGGAAACAAATATGAAAGCAGCCATAGTGGTTGAGCCTGGTTCACTGGAGCTTCGTGAGTTGCCCGTGCCGGAGACAGAGGATTATCAGGTGCTTTGCGAAAACCTCTTCGGTGCAGTCTGTGCAGGCACGGACGGGCATCTTATTGCCGGGAATTTGCCAATTCCTGGCATATCTTACCCACTTATTCTTGGGCACGAGTCCATCGGACGTGTTGTAAAAGTGGGCAACAAGGTCAAACACTTCGAGATAGGGGATCTCATTACACGCACGGGTTATCCGGGTTCTGATGACCTGCCTGCGTTCTGGGGTGGGTTTTCTGAATATGGTATCGCTACAGATGGGCTGGCTATGCGCGACGATGGCGTCGATGAGGAGCAGTGGTCTGCACACATGATTAATCAGGTGCTGCCAGAGGGCACCAATCCCGCCGCGGCAACAATGATGGTGACCTGGCGCGAAACCTACTCCTATATCTCAAGGCTTGGTGTCAAGCCTGGTGCATCTGTGCTTATCATTGGGTCTGGTGGCAATGGATTTTCGTTTGCAGTCATGGCCAATGCGCTTGGCGCTGGCACTGTCACCATGATCGGTAATCCGCACTGGCAGACGACTTGTGAAAAGGCTGGAATTGATGCGTTACTCGACTACAGGGCATCTTCATTAGAGCAGGATGTAGCCGCAGCAGCAGGTAGTGGTTTTGATTTGGTCATAGATGCGGTAGGCAGGACCGGTGCACTTGAAAAAATGATGCCCTTTCTTGCGCCTGACGGAAGGGTTGGGATCTATGGAATAGAAGATCTGGGTGATCGCATGGCTTATCTCAAAGTGCTTGCAGATGCCGGTGTTACGGTCCACGGCCCTGGCGAGTACAGTGAAGCTGAAGCGCACACAAAGGTTGTTGAGCTCCTGCAGGCGGGTCAGCTGGATGCGAGTATCTGGTTTGATGTCACTGCGCCGAAATTGCTGACTGAGTTTCAGTCTGCAATTGACGATATCAATGCAAAGCGTTCGCTCAAGGCAGTGATAAAAATAAAGGATGCAGCAGGCTAACCCGATTGCCCGCTAGTCCAGGTGGAAGACCTCTTCCATCGGCGCCCACCATTCACCTGGTTCCGCGGTGTCGACAGGCTCCTGGCAGGGGTCTGTGAGTATCCACCAGCGCTTTGTGGCCTCGTTCGCGGCGACTTTGGCCATATCAGCTTCATAGTCGCTGCCCGTATATTCCATATAGCTGAATAGCCGGTCATCGCGTAGGAAAATAGAATAATTCTGCACGTTTGCAGCCTTCAGGGTGGCAAGCACCTCTGGCCAGGCATCTGCGTGCAGGGTTTTGTACTCTGCGATTTTTTCGGGTTTGACTTTTATAATGGTTGCAACGCGTTGCATGTCATTCTCCTCTTATCAGAGCCGTTATGGTTGGGTGGGAACTGATGCATCTTTGTGGAGCAGTTTTTTTTCTTTCAGTGTCGTCCACAGCGCCGTGGGAATCGGCTTGGTTAGAAATTCGTTGTTCTGCTTCACTTCCGTTGCACTTCGCGCACCAGGTATGACGGATACAACCAGAGGATGCGCCAGCACAAACTGCAAGGCGGCTGCAGCCAACGGCACATCGAATTGCAGGCAGACTTCCGCCAGTTTATCCCTACGAGCCATAATGGCGTTAGGTGCCGCTATGTAGTCGTAGTGACTGCCGCCGGCGAGGAGGCCGGAATTGTAGGGACCGCCAATCACGATGCTGACACCTTTTTCGGCGCAGAGGGGAAATAATTTCTGTAACGGCTCTTGCTCTAACAAACTGTATCTGCCGGCTAGAAGTATTACATCGATATCGGTTTTTTCCAGAACTTCCAGGCACACATCAATTTCATTGACGCCAATGCCAATCGCATTTGCTCGGCCTTGTTCCTTCAATTGAGCAAGCGCCGGAAAAGCACCATCCAGCGCCTGTTTCATTATTCTGGCGTGAGTGCTGCCGTGAGTGAGTCGGCCTATGTCATGGACATATAGTATGTCGAAGTTTTCAACACCCAGACGTTGCGCGCTTGACGCTACCTGTTCAAACACGCCTTCTGCGGAATAGTCGAACACCTGTCGAAAAGGTAGTGGGTCGATAAAGCCGTGGTCTGGCTCTTGCCCGGCTTCAACCGGAATCAGCGTTCTACCCACTTTGCTTGATAGCGCAAACTCATCTCTTTTCTGGTTTTGTAAAAAGTGGCCCAGCCGCACCTCGCTGCGGCCGTGCCCATAGTGAGGCGCCGTATCGAAGTAGCGCATGCCGCTGCGCCATGCTTCGCTCAGAGTGTCAGCGGCGTCTTGATCGTCGATGCGTGTATAGAGGTTGCCGAGTGCCGCGCAGCCCATCCCCAGTTCGCAGATTTTGAGCCCTGTGCTGAGGATGTGCCGTGAATTCATGTGGTCAGGGTTTGATGGCCGCATTAGCTGTCACTTCTGTAAGCTTGGCGTCGATCTCGCCGCGCAAAGACTGCTGTACTTCTCTTGAAATCGGATAGTTCCAGAAGAGCGCCATCGCCAGGAGCGCCAATGGCGCACCTGCAAAAGAAAATACCGCTCTGAATCCAAGCATGGCTTCTTCAGTATGCACCGGGTCCGAAGGCTCAAAACCAAATAACGGAGGCAGTGACGTTCCAACCAGTATGCCCAGCGCGATACCTGCTTTGTTGATCATGCCGAAGACCGAGAAGTACAGGCCGGTTCGCTCCTCGCCTGTTTTTGTCTTATCCAGATCAACAACGTCAGCCAGCATGGAAGGCGCAAGGAAAAACCAGGCACCCAACCCTACACCTTCGAGCGCAATCAGAATGACCGCTGGCACCACATCACCTTCTTCGAGGAAGAAAAACCCTGCACATATCATTATCAATAGAGGCACAGTGGCTGCGAATGCTCGGTGTTTGCCATAACGTTCAGAAACCTTAAGCCATACAGGTATTGCTGCAATGCCAATGATGTTCTGCAGAAAAAGTGCGATTGGAAATGCATCTGGCCGAACAATGACTTCGGTCATAAAGATCAGGTTTAGTGAAGCCGCGATAACCAGTGACATCATGAGCGCTGTGAAGCCGATGGCGAGCCTGATCATAGGGCCGTTGTTGACCAGCACCATGGCTTTTTCTTTCCACGTACCTTGCTCCTGCGTAATCCGCTCCGGTTCGGCCTCGGGTAGGAGTTTCAGTGTCAAACCGAAAGATAGCGGTTGAAAAATAAGGAAGATGACCGCCAGTGCAAGCATGGTCGTTGCCGTGCCGGGATAACCCATCTGCGTCAGGATAATTGCAACGGTGAGGGCAGCTAATGTGCCAGCCATCTCGAAGCCACCTCGCCAGGCTTTAATAACCGAGCGGTCATCGTAGTCTTTGGACAATTCCGCGCCCCAGGCTCGGTAGGGGATGTCGATAAGTGTGTAGGCAAAATAGAGGATGAAAAACCAGACAAACAGGTACATCCCATCGGGGTTGTCGCTAGGCACAAACAACATCCAGACTGCGAGCATGAGTAGCGGAATGCCAGCCGCAACATAGGTCTTACGTCGACCGAATCGGGATTTAGAGTTGTCGCTTAAAACGCCAATGAGGGGGTCGGTGATGATGTCGAAAATGCGGGTGGCAAAAATTGCAAAGCCGACGACTGCGAGCGACACCCCTAGATCGTTTGAGTAAAAACTCGGGATGAAATTAACCACTGGCATGTAAGCGATGGAGTAAGGGAGCGCTGGTAAGGAGTAAAGGAGTAAGTGTTTGCGGCTGATATTCATCTGATTGCCCCCGGTTTCATTGGGTAATTGGTGAATACGCCAATTCCATTTATAAAACACTAATTTAAGTTTGAATAAGATAAGTCAGGTGCAAGGGAAGTTCAACCGCCATATAGGGGGATATTTGGCTATGGTCGACTCATACTTATCGGAGCTAATGCTTGTTGTTTGGTTTATGCATAAAATAATGTTTCGCAAGTAATTTGGAGTTGCTCAGTGCTTACCGTTTCAACGCAGATAGTCATCACTGCGCCGATAGAGAAAATCTGGGACGTGCTGACTGACCTCCCCGGTTATAACCATTGGAACCCTTATCTAAAGCATTCCCGTGGTACTTTGGCCCAGGGTGAGACGTTTAGGGTTATTGCAACCAGCGCTGCAGGTGATGTGACGCCCCTGGAGGTCAAGGCCGAGCGTGTGGAACCCTATGAGATGATATGGATCGGCGGGCTGGAGGACTTGAACCTGTTCCGCGGCGAGCACTGGTTTGTCCTTAAGGATCAAGGAGATCGCGTTTTTCTAGAGCATTTTGAGCACTTTACGGGTGAATTAGCCGACGATATTCTCGGTCGCATCCGCCCCGCGGTGGAAGATAATTTTTCCAGAATGAATAGCGCGCTAAAGAATTACGTTGAGCAGGGCGGCTAATCGCGCTAATTAATGATGCTGCACCGCTCCCTGATCCAGGGTTCTTTCAGTATCGTTGACCGATGCGCTGCTGCTTCCAGCCCTTGTTGTGGTTGACCGCGTCAGGTGTTCGCGCAGCACATTCCTGTAAATGTCATATCTGGGCAACTGCGCGCTGGTCAGGAATGCGCTCATTTCATGGTCCATTTTCTTAAATTGCCGGTTGGTCACGGTTGTGAGCTTGCGCTCCAGGTCCGCGATGTTGTTTTGTCTCAGCAATTTGTTCGTTGCAGAGGTTTGATTCTGCGCAAGGTGAGTAATGGCCTCTCGAAAAAGAGGTAGCTGCTCGTCGGTAAGGCCAATATTAACAGCTGCCTTGAGAACTTCGGGCTGCAGCCAGGGTGCTGTGCTCTGGGCCGCGTGGCTCATGATCGGAACAGCCATCGATAGCAGTATCATGAAAAAGCGGTACATTGGGCTTCGACCCTGCGAATGATATCCGTTGTACGCTACCAGAACCCGACTCGGGCTAAAAGAAGTGATGAATTGCCAGGCATCTGACTTAGCGGAAGGGTTTTTATGGCAGATGCAAGTTGGCCATCCCATCGGTAAGATACGCGCCTCTTTTATCCGGCGTAATTAATTCCAATGTCGCAGTCAGGTGATCAGGCGCAATTCTCGTTCGTCTCCATGGAGCACGACATCCTTGAATTGTGGGAAACCACAGGTGCGTTTGCACGCTCTTTAGAAAACACCAAAGATAAAAAGCCTTATATCTTTTATGACGGCCCACCCTTTGCAACCGGGTTGCCGCACCATGGTCACCTCGTGGCCAGCACGATTAAAGACATTGTGCCGCGCTACTGGACCATGAATGGCCGTTATGTGCAGCGGCGTTTTGGCTGGGACTGTCACGGTCTACCGATCGAACACGAAATTGATAAGCAGCTCAACATGTCCGCAGCCCAGGCGGTGGAAAAGCTGGGTGTTGCCGGCTACAACAATGAGTGCCGTGCAATTGTGCAGCGCTATGTGGCGGAGTGGCGCCATACCATTACCCGGCTCGGGCGTTGGATTGATTTTGATGATGACTACAAAACCATGGACGCCTGGTATATGGAATCCGTGTGGTGGGTCTTCAAGCAGCTGTGGGATAAAGGCCTGATTTATCAGGGTGTGAAGGTGATGCCTATTTCCACCGCCCTGGGTACGCCACTGTCGAACTTTGAGGCGACCTCCAATTACATGGATGTGCAGGATCCGGCGGTCACCGTGCTGTTCAAAATCAAGGGGCAGGATCGTTATCTTGCAGCCTGGACAACCACCCCCTGGACCCTGCCTTCCAACCTCGCTCTGTGTGTAGGTGATGATATTGATTATGTGCTGGCGCGCGATCCGGAAACCGGCCAGGAGATATACCTGGCAGCCGAGCGTCTGCCGCACTATGGCGAAATGGAAATCCTCGAGCAGGTGCAAGGTAAAGACCTGGTGGGTTTGGGCTATGAGCCGCTGTTTCCATACTTTGCCGGGCTGGGGGACGACGGCGCTTTTGTGGTGGTGAGTGACGATTACGTCACTGCGGACAGCGGTACCGGCATTGTGCATCAGGCGCCAGCGTTTGGTGAAGACGACTACCGGGTTGCACGGGCGCATGACATTGAAGCGTTTGTCTGTCCGGTGACGCTCTCCGGCGAGTTCACCGATGAAGTGTCGGATTTTGCCGGCCAGCATGTTAAAGAAGCAGATAAAGACATTATCAAATACCTCAAAGACAGTGGCATGCTCTATCGTCAGGAGGTGATTCAGCACAGCTATCCTTACTGCTATCGTTCCGACACGCCGCTGATCTACCGCGCTATTCCTTCCTGGTATGTTGCTGTCACTTCTATCAGTGACAAGTTGCTCAAGGCCAACCAACAGATCCGCTGGGTGCCGGAGCACATAAAAGACGGGCGCTTTGGAAACTGGCTGGAAGGCGCTATAGACTGGTCTGTCTCGCGTAATCGTGTGTGGGGTACGCCGCTACCCATCTGGATCAACGACGTCACTGGTAATGCCGTGTGTATGGGTTCGATTGAAGAGCTTGCACAGTATAGTGGTGTGACGGTGGACGACCTGCATCGCGAATTTGTGGATCCGCTGACCTTTCAGCTGGATGGCGAGGAAGGCACCTATCGCCGCATAGAAGAAGTGTTGGATTGCTGGTTTGAATCGGGCTCCATGCCTTATGCGCAGCTGCATTACCCTTTTGAAAATGAGAACATGTTTGCAGCGGGCTTCCCCGCAGAATTTATTGCTGAAGGACTGGATCAGACCCGTGGCTGGTTCTATACATTGACCGTGCTGGCGGCTGCAATTTATGACAAGCCGGCGTTCCGTAACGTCATTGTTAACGGCATGGTCATGGCCGAAGACGGCAAGAAGATGTCGAAGCGGCTGCGTAATTACACGCCGCCAGATGAGTTGATGGAAAAATACGGCGCTGACGCGCTGCGCCTGTATCTGATTAACTCAGGGCTGGTGCGAGGTGAAGAGCAGCGGTTTGCAGATTCCGGCGTGCGCGATATGACCCGGCGAGCGCTGTTGCCCTGGTACAACGCGTTTTCTTTTCTGCAGACCTATGCGGCCATTGATAACTGGGCGCCGGATAAAGGCATGCACTTTGGCGACAATGTGTTGGACCAGTGGTTAATGTCACGGCTGCAGACTTTGAAGTTGAACATCGCGACGCAGATGGAATCCTACCGACTTTATAATGTTGTCCCCGAATTGTTCGCCTTCATTGAAGACCTCACCAACTGGTACATCCGTCTCAATCGTGCCCGGTTCTGGGGTGAACAGGTAACTGCAGATAAAATCTCAGCCTACAGTACCTTGTACACAGTGCTGATGGAGTTATCGCTGGTGATGGCGCCATTTACACCCTTCCTGTCAGAGTACCTCTATCGTGCATTGTCAGGACTGACCGGCAAGAACCCGCAGCCGCATTCTGTACATCTTTGCGATTATCCGAAGGCCGAAGAAAGCTTTGTGAAGCCCGGTCTGGAAACAGCGGTTGATCGTATGCAGCAGGTTATCCTGTTAGGCAGACAGAAACGCGAAGATGTGAAAATTGGTTTGCGCACACCTTTGTCGAAACTCATTGTGGTGCATCGTGATCAGAACCTGTTGCAGGAGATGGGTGCGCTGGAGGGTTACATTGCGGACGAGTTGAATATTCGGGAAGTCGAATACTCATCAGATGAGTCTGCTTTCATTGAGCTGGTGGCTAAACCGAATTTTCCTCTACTGGGTAAGCGTCTGGGTAAGCAAATGAAGACCTACCAGCAGGCCATCAATGCAATGGATGCTGATGCAATAGCTGCGCTGCAGGCTTCCGGAAGTGTAACCCTGTTGGGTGAAACCTTTGATCTGCAGGAGATACAGGTGCTGCAGCAGGCGCGCGAAGGTACAAATACGGTATCTAATAGCCGCATTGCTGTAGATATTGATTGTGAGCTGACACCCGAGTTGGTGCGCGGCGGCTATGCGCGGGAAATGGTGAATCGGATTCAGCGGGCACGAAAGGAGCAGGGCTTCCAGGTCAGCGATCGTATCGATGTGCGTTACCACGCCCAGGAAGATTTGCTGTTGGCAGCGAGCGAGCACCAGGCGTACATTATGGCTGAAACACTGGCGCTGACTTCTGTTGCGCAGGACGAGCCCTGTGCCACCGTGACAGAAATTGATGGCCAACACTTTTCATTTTCGCTGAGCAAAGCGCTCAGTTCAAATAAATAGACGCACCGAGGCTGGTTTGAGGTACTTGTTTAGTCCACCCAACAAAGATTCAAGAGTGGATCATATGGGTACCTATACGCGCTCCTTGCCGGTTTCGCTGGATCGTATGTATGAAAACGCGCTGGACTGGGAGCACCTGCCTCATCTGCATGACTCAAGTTTCACAGACATTGAGTGTCTGGATGCAGGTGGCTGGGGTTGGCGCGCTCGGGTGAAAGATCCCCGCGGCCGCGAAAGTTTGCTGGAACTGCGACTGGATCGAGACTGTCGGCGCTGGATTACCCGCAATATTGAAGGCCCCAGTCAGGGTGCGGAGATCTGGACCCATGTGTTTGTCACCGCACCTCATCAACTTGATCTGGTCATCGATTTTTTTGTGCCTGGAGTGGAACCTGAGGCAAGGGAAAAAGTAGGGCGTGCTTACGCTACTGCATATGAGCGTCTGTATGACGAAGACGTGGAAATGATGACCGAGCGCCAGCGCCAGCTGGATATGCGTGTGGACGGCCCGCGTGTGGCAGACACATTATCCATACCGCTGCCTGACGACGCGCAATTGCCTTTGCCTGTGAGCTTATCTCAGCGTGATTTTCTGGTTAATCGAACCGGCGGGCAGTGGGTTGTTTACCCGGCGGCCTGTCCTCATCAGATGGGCCCGCTTGCCTCAGAACTCAGCCCTGCAGGTGAAGTTCGCTGTCCCTGGCATGGCTATACGTTCAGTGTGCACACCGGCGAGTGTACCAGCGGCGCAAGTTGTCGTTTTGGCCGGGTGCCCAACCTCTCGGTAGGGGCTGAGGTCTTGACGCTGTCCTGGTGATTACTTGCTGAAAGTATCAAAATAAGATTCTCTTTGTGGCCAATAAAGCTACTTTTCTCAGAATAGTACCGTAAATCGCTTCTTCCTCCATCATCAGCACTCCTTCAATAACGAGTGTAAAGATGATGAACCTATTTCAAAGAGTCACCGCCACGGTCACCCAATCTATCGATAAGGTGGTCGATCAGCTTGAAAATCAGGATGCCGTGGCACAAGCCACGCTGCGACAGGTCCGCAAAAATGCCGCTGAGGCGAAAGTCAGACTTGCGGCGCTGGCCCGGGATCGGGACGAACTCGCGGCGAAACTCGAGAGCCTGCAACAAGTAGCCCGGCGCTGGGCTGAACGTGCGGCGAAAATCGGTCACGAAGATGAAGGTAAAGCGCTGGAGTGTCTGCGGCGCCGGCGTCACGCTCAAACCCAGATCTCTCAGACCGAAACTGTTTTGGCAGAGTACGACGCTCGAGTTCAGCAGCTGGGTGCCAGTGTTGCGCAGATGGATGAGCGGCTGCTGTCTCTGACACAGAAACGCGACGTATTGCGCACGCGCGATGCGGTCAGCAATGCGCAGGGTGCTTTACGTCGCCTTCAGGATCAGGACTGTGATGGACTTGATGCGGTCTACGCGCGTTGGGAAGCTCGCCTTCTGGCGGATGAATACATCACCCCGGTGGTTGCGCCAACAGATGATTTTGAGCGCGGCCTGAATGATGAAGAGGAGCAGTTGTCACTACAGGCAGAGCTGGCAGCTGTTCTAAAAGACGCTACTGAAGCTGATAAACCCTCTGACACGGGGGTTTAGCGATGACTTCTTATATAAATCAGCTGAAGAGGACGTCCCTTGCGGGCGTCCTGCGAACATTGGGTGCGCTCGTGGTCGTTGCGGGTTTGTGCTCGCATCTGCTTGAAGGCTGGAGCGCCTGGGGTGACCTGAGTCGATTGTATGTTCTGCTGGCTGTCACAGGCGCGTTTGCCTTCACTGGTTTTGCGATCAGTGCGCAGCTGCGAGAGCAGAAAGGTGCCCGTGTCTTTGTCAGTCTTGGTCTGGTGGCGGTGGTGGCCAGTTTGACAACCTTAGGCGGTTTGTTGGAAGAAATTATTTCCTTCTCCGGGTCGCAGCCTGGCGGCGGATGGTGGGTTGATACGGTTGCTCTGCAGTCTTACACGCCTGGCCAATTAGGGATGATGTTCAGCATAGTGCTGCTCACCCTTGCCCCCGTTACCTGGATGGCCTATCGGGTGCTTGCTCGCGCCCGGGCCAGGCAATTGTCTTTGCTGTTTGCGTTCAGCAGTCTGTTGATCTGCCTGCCTGCACGAGAGTCATGGCCGCTGGGGCTGACCATTCTCATCAGTCTGGTGCTGCCATGTTATTACACTATCCGGGCGCTTAGGAGCCATATTGTCTTTGCAACATCGGAAGGTCGATTTGCGCTGTTGAGTTTGTTTTTTCCAGCGATTGTCATGCTGGCTCGGTTGTTCTGGCTTTATGAAGCGGACGTTCTGTTGTCCTGGATGTTGCTGAGCATAAGTTTTGTGGGTATCCACCTGCTGCGGCTGCAGGACTTGTCGAAATCGTTTTATCGGCCGCTTTTAAGTGTCGCCGGCCTTGCTGTTTTTACGGGCGTGGGAATGGCGACACTGTCGCTGCTTGATCCTTTGCTTGCTGATGAGCTGATACTGTCCCTTGGCGGCTTGCTGATCGGTTTTGCATTGTTCTGGAGCGGTAGCGTCCATCCCAGAGTGAAATCTGGTTTTGAGGTGCTGGCCGGTCTCTGTGTAGCCATTGCCGTGATTGTGAATCTACTGTTCAGTGATGCCTGGCTCGCCGCTGGCGCGGGCGTGTTTGCAGGACTGTTTGTGGGTCTATGTGGACGGCAGTTGATCAACCCGCCGGTAATTGTGATTGGCGCTGGAATGATGCTGGCATCGGTTTTAGCACAGTTGCCCGAGTTAGGTCGTTACATTGACTTTACGCATTGGATTACCCTTGGGGTGTTGGGCATGTCTCTGCTCGGCGTCGCCGTGTATGTTGAGAAGCGACAGAACATATCTGTGGACACCAGTCCTGACGATGTGCTTTAGGATCCCTTGAAAGTAGGTTTTTCTTTCTTCAAGTAGGCTTGTACAGCGACCGTTCGGTCGTCTGTACTGGCCGCCAGCAGGTTTTGATCAGCGTCCATATGCATCAGCGCGCCATTCAAGACGTTGCAGATCTGATTCGTAGAGCGCTTGATCATTTGCGCCGCGATGGGTGGCTTGTCTGCGTAGTGCTGAGCCATTTTATCTGCCGCATCGTAGAGGTTTGCAAGTGGCACCTGTTTGTCCAGGATGCCCCAGTTGAGCAGTTCGGGTGCTTCGATGCGCTCGCCGCCGATGACCAGTCTTTTTGCGCGGGCGGGGCCAGCCAGATGGATAATGAGCGGCAGACTTTTCCACATCAGATTCAGACCAATGTCTACTTCCGGATACTGCATAAAGCAGTTGTCAGAGCCGATTCGAAAATCGCACGCGCTGGAGATACATGCGCCGCGACCCATGGCCGCACCTGAAGAGAAATGTTTGCCTGCGCCTGTAAATACCACCACCCGGGTTTGTGGATCGTCCCGCAGAGACAGTACAGCGGTTTCTATCTCAAGCAGGTGATCGTAGTGCAGGGCATTGGCTTTGCCTGGACGGTTGAAGGTGAGCCATGCGATATGGCCACTTTTTGTCAGGGTCAGGTGCTGGTAAGTCATGCGCACAATGAATGGTAGCGCATTTTATTGTCGGGCTAGTGGGGTGGCTGGGGCTGGTTTTGTTTGTGTAAATGAGAAGAGTAGAAGGGCTGAGATCTTTCTAAGGATCTCCAGCCACTTCTACTCTTGAAGATAAGAGGGGCATCCGAGGAGGGGAGGGGAGGGGGGTATCGGATGACCCTCGCGGAACTGTTTTTGTTCGATGGGGAGTATGTTACTTTGGGTAACAATAAATGCAACCCTAAGTAACGCAACGTAACGTTGCGTTTATGCAACGATGGCCCTACTCTTGGGCTGTCAGAAGGATCTGAAAAACAACAGCTGCCGAGGGGTATATGTCATGAACTGGGACGACTTTCGCTTTTTTGCTGCGGTAGCTCGAGCGGGTAGCGTCCGTGGTGCAGCTGGCGAGTTGCAGGTGAATCCGTCAACGGTTACCCGACGTCTGGAAGCGCTTGAGTCGCGGTTGGGGGTTATGTTGTTTCTGCGCACAAATACAGGTTTGCAGATCACCGCCGAAGGCGCTGACGTTGCCAGGCAGATTGATGTTCTTGGTGAGCAGCTTAATCAGCTGGATGCTCAGTTACAGGGGCGAAATCAACGTTTGGAAGGCAAGATTCGCCTGGCTGTGCCTGATGTACTCGCGGTAAGTTTTGTGTTGGCCGATCTGGCGCAGTTCTGTGAACAGTATGATGAAATTGAGCTGGAAATCATTCCTGTACATGGCAACCTCGATATTGCCAATGCCGACGTTGATGTTGCTATTCTGGCGACGGAAACCCCGCCGGACACAATGGTTGGCAGACCCCTGTATCAGGTGGCTGTGGCGGTCTATGGCAGTCGTAAATATATTGCCGAGCATGACGTCTCCTCAGAAGATGCTGCTGGTCTTGCTTGGATTGACTGGGCAGCACGTGGCGAGGTGATGGGTTTCTACGCCAGCCTGCGAGAACGGTATTTTGCTCAGAGTCGGGTACGTATTCGCTGCGATCAGGTTTTTATGCAGCAGACCTGCATTCGGGTGCATATGGGCGTTGGTGTGTTGCCTTGTTATCTCAGTGCTGATCAAGGGCAATGGCCTGAGCCTGAGCAGCTGCAACGGTTGCCGCAGATGCCTGTGCAGAAAAGTCCGACTCTGTGGCTGCTGACCCACCCGGAGTTGCGCAATGCCCGTAGGGTGCAACTGCTGGTGAGTTTGCTTCGTGATGTTTTTGCCACCCGTCAGCAGGCTTTGCTGGATGACTATTTATAGGCTTGGATAGCGTCTTTATCCTCGACAATTCTTGCGTGTGGCAGATCGCTGGCGCAAACTAGCGGCTCCATATTGAACGGGGAATCACAGCGACAATGCCAAGCGCTCCGCTCCGGCTTCGCTGCGAGTTCATGCAAAATCCATTGGGCGTGGATGTCACATCACCACGCTTTTCATGGTGGGTGAACGACTCACGGCCTGCTGAAGTTCAGTCGGCCTACGAGATCCTTGTCGCTTCCAAACTTGCGCTCCTGAATCAGGACCAGGGTGATCTCTGGCACAGTGGCCGCGTTGAAACCCATCAGACTCTGAACGTTGAATATCGCGGCATCCGCCTTGCTGCCGGGCAAAAAGCCTGGTGGAAAGTACGCACCTGCGACAGTGATGGCGTACCTGGCGACTGGAGTGATCCAGCCAGCTTCGAAATGGGCCTTCTGCAAGACGCAGACTGGCATGGACCCTGGATTGCCGGCGCGTTGCAGGGCAGTGCTCGACGGGGCGTCCACGCTGTGGGTCTGCGTCGAGATTTCCTGATTACTCAGCCGGTAGCCAAAGCGCGACTCTACATCGCCGTAGCGGGTGACTTCAAACTTTATGTAAACGGCGTGTCTGTTGTTCCCGCGGGCAGTCACGCAAGCTGGACCGCATTCGGGGAAAAAGTTTTTTATCAGAGTTTTGATGTCACTGAACGGCTTCTGGCCGAACCCAACGCGGTGGCTGTGTTGCTCAGTGATGGCTATTTTGCCGGTGCTTTACCCGGTTTGGGTAGAGCCCGATATGGCAATCGACCTTATCTGCGTCTGCGCCTTGTCACCACGCTGGCGGATGGGGAGCAGTTCGAAGTCAATTCTGATGAGCAGTGGCGCTGGGCACCCAGCCATCTGCTGGCTGCGGATATCAACGCTGGGGAGCATGCTGATGCTGCGCAATTGCTTGAGGGTTGGACGGAGCCGGGTTTTGATGACGCGGGCTGGCAGCCGGTAGAAAGAATCAGCTTCAACCCGGATCTGAGAAGTCTGCCGCATGCTTCCTTTGGCGTGACACAGGCGCTGCGCCCCATGACCGAACCGTTGGTCACTAAGGCTGCGGGACGCAGTACGGCATTGTTTGATTTTGGGGATCAGCTGGTTGGTCGGGTGAATTTGTCTCTAAGGTGTCGTCAAAGTGACATGCTGGTGCTGCACTACAGTCTTGATAAGTCGTTTACCAATGCCAGCGAGGATAGTCTTATAACAGTTGCGGATGCGACTACCAGTCATGAAGGACTGTTTGCGCTGCATTCGTTTCGTTATCTGAAAGTGGAGTTCACGCCCCACTTGACCGAGGTCAGCCATGCCACAGCGTTGCGCATTGCTGCGCTGGAGTCGAGTCCTGTGAGTGTGCGCACTGACCATGCCACTTTGAATCAGTTGTTTGAAATCATTGATAACAGTTTTAGAAGCGCAGCATTTACTGTGCCGATGAAAGGTGTTGCGCTGGCAGATCGCTTGCCCGACTTTACTGCTGCGGGCACCTGGATGCCCTATTTTGCTGGTCAGGACAGAAGTCCCGCTCTGGTGCTGAAGTGGCTTGAGGACGCGCTTGCCAAGCTGATGCCCGCGCGCGGTGCGCCTGCGAGCAGTAATCCTTTGGTACCTGCAGTAGTGGGTGCAGACGAATGTTTACCCTACGACGAATTTGCTGAGTTCGAAGCGCTGGTGGCGACGGTCTGGCAACATTACCGCAGCCACGGCGATGTGCAGGTACTTGAACGTGCGTATCCACAGTTGCGAGCCATCGCGCTGAGTTATAGGCATGCCAAAACACATCTACTGCGCGCCCCGAGCAACACCTCTCTGTATGGTGACGGTGCAACAAACCCGCTGGTGGCCAGTTGCACGATTTATGACGCGTTGCGTTGTCTGGCGCGCATGGCCAGTGTGCTGGCTTTGCTGAGTGATCATGAGTTGCTGCACGGTCTGGCGAGCGAGGTGCGCCAGGCGTTTCGCCAACGCTATCTCACCGGAGATGGGCATTTGGCGTGTGACTCAGAATCAGCTTATATCGCAGTATTGCACTTTGGTTTGCTGGAAGACAAAGAACGGCAGCGCGCCGAGCAACGCCTGGTTGAACTGCTTCAACAGCAGAATTATCACAGTTCTGCTGCACCCCTTGTGCTGCCACACCTGCTGCCGGTATTAACTGCAGCCGAGCGTCTGGATATTGCGTATATGGTCTTGTTACAGACCAGTTCGCCAAGCTGGTTAGCGGCGGTTCATGCCGGAGATCGTCTGGTCGCTCGGCAGCCAGGCTGTCCCGAAATGGCTAACGTCGGGGTTCTGACCTGGCTGCTGGAGTCGCTGGTTGGGATTAAATTACAGGATGATTATGCAATAGATAAAAATGCTTTCCGTGCGGTTCGTGTACGTCCTCGACCGCCTTTAGGGAAACAGTTTCTGGCAGGTGCGCCGGTACAATTTGTAGAGGCATCGTTGCGCACCCCGATGGGGCGTTTTGATGTCAGCTGGTGGATAAAAGAAGATCGTTTTGAACTGGAGTTGCTGGTTCCACCAGGGTGCGAAGCGCAGGTGATCATGCCGGACGAAATAGAACAGAGAGTGCACAGTGGCCATCACCGTTTCATGATGGATTTCAAGGCGGGTGGTGATGGCGTACCGACATTGCTTGAGCTGGTTGGCGGGAGGCAGGCGTAGATGGACGGCATACACGATCTGGGTGGCAAACATGGTTTTGATGCCGTTGATCCCGATGACCCTGGGCAGGGGTTTTCCCAGCGTTGGCACGGCAGCGTATTCACAATGATCAATAGCCTTGCTGCTGCCGGTGTTATGCATAATGCCGATCATTTCAGGCATGCCGTTGAACGTATAGACCCCATCAGCTATCTCGATGACGGTTATTATGGACGGTGGCTCGGCGCTGCTGAAAACCTGCTGGTGGAAGGCGGTGTTCTCGAACAACAACAGATTACCGACCGCGCCGTGACTTTTGGTGCGCAGGGCAACGAGCGGGTGGCTGCGCGGCCAATGCATGATGATGGTCTGGCGCGGACTGAACAGAAAACCAACAACGCCGTCAGTCCGGCCCGTGAGTCTCGGCCAACGGCAGAGCGAAACTCGGATGCCCCCGCGCGGTTTTCCATCGGTGACTGCGTGCTGACAAGCATGTTCCCGGTACCCGGGCATACCAGGCTGCCGGCTTATGCGCGCGGTAGATTGGGTACGGTAGTGGCACTGCATGGGTCCTGGGTGTATCCGGACACCAATGCCCACGGTCAGGGCGAACAGCCTCAACATCTGTATACCATTTGTTTTGATGCGCAGGAGTTATGGGGAGAGGGTGCAGACGATCTGGAAGTGTGTCTGGATCTGTTTGAACCTTATCTGCACTTAGTCGAGGAGGCGTAAGCACATGAGTCAGACCACTGCGGCTATCCGTGCCCAGGCGCTGGAAAGTCTGTTGATTGAAAAAGGCCTGCTCGATGCGGATCTTATCGACGATGTCATCGTGCGTTACAACGAACGCGTTGGACCTATGAACGGCGCCCAACTGGTTGCACACGCCTGGTCAGATGAGGCCTTCAAGAAGCGTTTGCTGACGGATGCAACTGCTGTTGTGAATGAATTCGAGTTCAGCGGCGGTCAGGTGGATAAGCTTGTTGTGCTTGAAAATACGTCGCAGATTCACAATGTGGTTGTCTGTACATTGTGTTCCTGTTACCCCTGGGCGGTGCTTGGGCTGCCGCCAAAGTGGTACAAAGACCCGGCTTACCGATCCCGGGTGGTGCGCGAACCCAGAGCGGTCCTTGCAGAATTTGGCACAGATATCCCGGCTGAGAAAAAGATTCGCGTCTGGGATTCCTCGGCAGAAATTCGCTACATGGTGTTGCCAGAGATGCCTGCGAACTGGCAGGGGCGTGATGTAGAAAGCCTCGCTCAGTCAGTTTCAAGGGACAGCATGATTGGTGTGTCGGTGCTGGGAGAGCGCCAGCATGAGTGATGGCAGGCCGGACACCCCAGCATCCTCGTTGGAGAATGTGTTGAGCGAAAGCCTGCAGCCGCCGATGGCCAATGGTGAAGTGCTGTTTGAAGCGCCCTGGCATGGCCGTGTATTCGGAATGGCGGTGGCGCTGCACGAAGCTGGTCTGTTCAGCTGGGATGAATTTCAGAATCAGCTGATCGAAGTCATCGGTCGCTGGGACCGCAGTGCTCAGGACGTTGACGAATATCAATATTACGACCATTTCCAGGCCGCGTTACAGCAGCTGATGGTGGATAAAAATCTGGTGTCCGCAGAAGACCTGGCCCATCGAGAAACACATCTGGCGAATCTGCCTCACGGGCATGATCACTAAGTCGTTGCAGTATTTTTAACAGTTCTTCTCTGTTAAGAAAGCCTGTACCTGCGGGAACGTTCCCGTATAGATCACCCGGCTGGCTTTGCCTTTAAGTTGATAGTCGTACATGGGGTCATAGTAGTCTTTCAACAGGGTGCGTACCCACTGTCGGTGATCAGCCTGGTTTTCAAAAGCCAGGCGGATCATGTCATCAATCTGCTGATATAGAACACCGCCCAGTCGGCGGGCAATGCGCTTCAGCGCGCCACGGTAATGTGCTTCCAGTTCGGTGGCAGCATCACCCTGGGACAGGCGCGTGTCGACATACTCCGCAACGATGTGTTCAACGCGTTGTTCAAGGGTGGCTTCGAGCAGGACCAGAGGTGATTTCTTCATCCGCAGGTGCCAGCTTTCCGGTACGGCGATTCTGCCGATCATGCGGCTCTCGTCTTCCAGTACCAGGGTAGCCTGCTGATGTCTGAGGTAATGTACCGCCAGGTTGTTTTCAAAGCTTGGCAGGCTCGGTTGCGGGCTGGTTTGGGCGCCAAAAGCTGAGCCTCGATGGTTGGCCAGACCCTCCAGATCGATACTGTTGGGCAGGGTGTTCAGCAGCACGGTTTTCTGCACGCCGGTGCGCCCGGCAAGCACAAACCACGGTTTCTTTGCCTGTGCAGCGTCTTCCAGGATATCTATGCAGGCCTGCCGACAGGCTTTGTAACCACCGGATATGCGCTGGATGTTATAGCCGCTGCTGGCCAGCCAATTCTGTGCAATTTGCGATCGTTGGCCGCCGCGCCAGCACATGACTAAGGCTTCAGGTTGTTCGTCTATGTAAGTTTGCCATTGTGCAATACGAGCCGCTTTGACCGCGCCGCTGACCAGCTTGTGACCAAGTTTTGTGGCTGCAGCCTGACCCTCCCGTTTGAATGTCAGGCCCACCTGGTGGCGCTCTTCATCATTGAGAATAGGTAGATTTATGCTGTTGGGCAGGTGACCCTTGGCAAACTCAGCAGGTGCCCGCACGTCCAGAAAGGGTTTCTGGTGTGCAAGCAGATGGATCAGTTCATCGTGTTCAGGGTGCTTTTTCGATGATGGTTGCACCGGCTTCAAATTTCTCAAGATGGGTTTTGAGTATACCGATGACGTCGTCTCTTTGTTGGCTTGTTGCTGTTTCGATGGCGACATTCTGCAGCCGGATGGCCTCATCGAAGTCTCCGTTGGCCGCATGTGCTGCAGCCCACGTGTCGATATATTCCGGACGCTGTGCGGCATCAGCATTTTTGGTCATGAGATTGTCCATGATCTTTTTGGCGAAAGCGCTGCGCTGCAGACCTTGAATATCTGATACCGCCAGAGTCCAGGCAACTTCGTTAACGATATCACCATCTTCCGGGTTGGCTTTAACGGCCTTCTTGTACCAGCTCACCGCGCGGCGGTTGGATGCTTTCTGGCCCAGGCCACGTGCGTGCAGGTTGCCCAGTAATACCATAGCCTCTGCATTATTGTCCTCAGCCAGATTCTCCAGCCAACCATGTATGTCTGCAGCAGCGCTGAAAGTTTGCGGCTCTTCGCTGGCACTGGTTAAGAACCGCCCGTAGCTGAGTATTGCCTGGGCGTCGTTCAGTGCAGCCGCTTGCGCAAAATACTGATCGGCCCGGATAAGGTCCTGCTCGACTTCGCGACCGACACTGTACAGGTGCCCCAGATACAGGAGTGATTCGGGATGTTGCAGATCGGCGGCACGACGCAGCAGGGGCAAAGCCGCTGCGCGGTTTTCTTCACCGTACACGTCGTTGATGTACAGATTGGCAAGGGTATACATGGAATCGGCTGAACCCAGGGCTATTGCGTGCAGGTAATTTTCCAGTGAACGCTCGCGCAGTTCCTTCTTAATGCCAGGGTCTTGGCTGTCTTCTGCCTGACTCCAGTAAATAGTGGCGAGCAGAACGTTTGCCACAACATTTTCTGCACGGGCGGCAACCTCTAACCAGCCCGCAGCGTCTTCGAATTTCTGCACTGAGGCCAGATATCGACCAATCGCAGTCTGGGCAGCGCTATCATTCTGCGCAGCCAACAGTCGGATTAAGATCCACGGATTATCGCCCGCGGCATGGGGTTGACTGGACGGGGTGTCGGTGTTGGTATCATGGGCATTGTGTAAGCCCTTCATGAGTGGGCTGATGTCGAAAAACTCGCGCTGCAGGGGTCCGTTTTCCGGGCGGCTGACCAGTTGATAGCCAAAACCCATGATGGCATTGCTCTGGTAAATCGCCCCAACAGCAGAACGATTGTTGAGCCTTGCCAGGGTGTGGCCGTCAAATAACGTCAGTCCTTTGTAAGGTTTGCTGCGCGTGCCGTCAGCGTCACTCTTCAGGGCCTCTATCAGTTCCGTCAGCGCCTGATCGTGAACCGCTTTTGCATCTTCAGAGTCGACATGGTCGTAGAACTGGCGCATTGCGTAGTGGCCCGTCAGGCTGCCAGCATAAATATCCAGGATCGCTGAGCCGAGGCTGCCAAGTTTGAGCGGCTCATCGGCAGCTAAAGCCAGCGCCTGCTTCTCAAGCTCCATCAGACGTTGCAGGCGATCAGAAAAATCAGCACCTTCGACAAACGCCAGCTGCGCCTCGGTCAGGTTCAATGCACCAGGACTCGCGCTCGCCTGGGCTGTGTTGTTAATAGAGTCAGATGTCGGAGTTGCACTCTGGCAACCGAGGCTGATGGAGAAAGCAGCCAGTAAAATCAGTGTTCGCATGAGGGTGTTATAGCATCCGCGTTGCAGGGTGTGAACGTTGAAGGTCGATAAATGTGTCGGACAGCCCGTAATGTTGGACAACAAAAACTCGGATTCGTTTGTACTGGCCAGGCGACGCGCTAAACTTGCGGCTCGGATAATACAGGTTTTAACGAAATCAGGAGCTTACCATGGGCTTAGGTGCAAAACTTTTAATGCCATCAGAACAGCAGGCGTTGCCAGGTCGTGACGCGGTGATGCCTGTACCTGAGCAGCATTTTGTATCGGGTCGCTCACTGCAACCCCCATTTCCGGCTGGCATGCAGCAGATTCAGTTTGGAATGGGATGTTTCTGGGGCGCAGAGCGTCGTTTCTGGCAGGCCCCCGGTGTTTATGTGACTGCTGCAGGATATTCCGGCGGCTACACGCCAAACCCGACTTATGAAGAAGTCTGCAGCGGCGCTACCGGGCACAGTGAAACAGTGCTGGTGGTATTCGATCCGGCGGAAACAACTCTGGCGGCGCTGTTGAAGCTGTTCTGGGAGAGCCATGATCCAACCCAGGGCATGCGCCAGGGCAATGATCTGGGTACGCAATACCGATCAATTATTTATACCTATACAGATGCCCAGGCTGAGGCTGTCGAAACATCCAGGGCGACCTATCAGGCGGCTCTGACGGCGGCAGGTTATGGCGAAATCACGACAGAAATCAAAGCAGCGCCGGCTTTTTATTATGCAGAGCATTATCACCAGCAGTACCTGGCAAAAGTGCCCAACGGTTATTGTGGTTTAAATGGTACCGGGGTGGGGTGCGACCTGCCCACGCTGGTCACCCTTGATGCAGACAGCTAGCTGATTTTTGTCCGTGTGAGCTGGCAACGCTCACAGCGTTCTACGCTGATGAGCTTGCCCTGCTTGACGTCGAACTGCTTTTTCTCCGAAAACACCCACTTGTGGAATCCGCTTTTACACAAGGTGGTGTTTCTGCCCCGTTGTTGACGGCGCAGTTTCTTAAATTTGTTTAGATCGGTTGGTTCGGACACACGTCTGCTCTGTTTGAGGCACTAGTTTAACCTGCTTCAAAGTGTTTTTGGGTAGACTTGCGTATACACTGCCCGGCGGAAAATAACCGGGTGAATTGTTATGCAGCCGCCTTCAACGCGGGCCACCATAAAGCGCAATGCGAAACGTGCGCAATACGACCTGAATGTAATCAAAGACATTCTAGCGGCCCAACAGATATGTCACGTGGCGTTTGTTGAGGATGGCGAGCCGCGCCTCATTCCAACCCTGTATTTTTATGATGACAACTATCTTTACCTGCATGGCAATCGTCAAAGTGCCTTGCTGAAACATATGGCCGCAGGCGGCGACGTATGTATCAGCGTGATGCTGGTCGACGGTTATGTGATTGCGCGCAGTGGTTTCAATTGCTCGATGAACTATCGTTCAGTGTCCATTTTCGGCCAGGGCGAAGCAGTAACTGGTAGCCGACACCGGGAGGCGCTGGATCAGTTTGTTGCGGTACTTGTCCCTGGTCACGAACAGGCTGTGCGGGAACCCACCGCCCAGGAACTGGCGGCCACCGCTGTGGTGCGGGTCAGTCTGGCTGAAATGGCTGCCAAGGTGCGTGATGGTGACCCGGGTGATGATGAGCAGGATAAAGCCAGCGATGTCTGGGCGGGTGTTATTCCAGTGAGTTTACAGGTGGGTACAGCGCAACCCGCTGCAGACCTCAAAGCAGGGATTGAACTGCCTGATTATCTGCAGCGATTCAGAATTTAGGGGCTTTTAAGTGAAAAAGTTAGGCGTAGGCATCGATTTTGGAACCACAAACTCTGCAGCGGCGGTGTTTGATGGTAAAACCGTGACCTTAATTCCCCTGGAAAAAGACTTGCTGGAAACAGCGGCGCTGCAGAGTGTACAGCTCGACAATGATGTCGCGATCATGCCGTCGGCAACTTACATTGATCGCAATCTGCAGACTAAAACCGGCCAGGCGGCGATTGAACAATATATTGCGGACAATACGGGCAGAACCGTTGAACTGATTCCAGAGGTTATTGCGGAAGTCAGTCAGTTTGTTGAACACGGCGATGGTGCAGAGAACAACGAAGTAGATACGTCTACCGAGAAAATATACGGCGCGCCGGTCACCGACAGTGGTCTGCAGGGGCGTCTGTTCAGGGGTACAAAGAGATTGTTGGGTGATTCCCGCGTTCGGCGTTTGCTGGTGTTCGATCATCCTTTTCGGCTGGTTGCGTTGATCACGCCGTTGCTCCTGCGCATGCGCAAGGCGCTGGAGGCGGAGGTAGGTACAGTTTCTGCGGCGCATCTGGGTCACCCGGTTAATTTTGAAGGCAGAGACCCGCACAGGAATCAGTTGGCATTGTCGCGTCTGGGCGAGGCTTACAAGTATGCCGGGGTGGCGGAGCAGCATTTTTATCCTGAACCAATTGCCGCGGCTGCCAGCTACCTGCACAACAATCCCGGGGTTTCCGGGGATGTGCTCCTGACGGTTGACTTTGGTGGTGGCACGCTGGACCTGTGTGTGCTGAAAAAGCATGGTGATACTTTTGAGGTAGTCACCACCTATGGAGTTGGTCTTGGTGGCGATCACATTGACCAATTGTTGTTTCGTAAGTTGTTGTTTCCGCTTCTGGGTGAGGGCGAATTGTGGCGGCGTCCGGGGTTTGACCGTGAAGTGATCGAAACCCGTTTCCCATTTGAAGACTTTGCAGATCTGCTGTTGAACTGGGCGGTGACGTATACGCTGAATCAGAATAAGTACACCACGCCGGTGATGGAGTGTATCGAGCAGGGTGGCCCCGGGCAGCGAAAGTTCGAACGCTTGCGTGAGGTGATCAAACATAACCTCAGCTACATGCTGTTTGCGCGTATCAAGGCTTTTAAAGCGGCGTTGTCGTCGCAGCCTTCAGCGCGATTGGATATCCCGGAAATAGACGTGGATGTCACGCTGACACGGGCGGAATTTGAAGCGCTGATTGCTCAGCCACTGCAACAGATCAGCGAAGCCGTAGAGGTCACTCTGCAGCAGGCACAGCTGGCGCCTGAAGAGATAGACATAGTGCTGCGCACGGGCGGTTCGAGCTTGATTCCCGCCGTCAGGTCGCTGCTCGAAAGACGCTTTGGTGACAAGGTGGTGGATCATGACCCCTTTACAAGCGTTGCAACCGGTCTGGCAATTGCCAGCTATCACGGTCTGCAACCCTGACCTAATCCCGGTCGATGGGTTGCCAGGCGGGGTCCAGCGTCCAGAAAAATGTCTTCAGAATGCGGTAGGTTAAACCCCAGACAAAGTGACCCTGCTCGAGGCGATAGCCGTTGAAGACCGTGGGTGTGCCGGCCATGGGTTTTGTTTCCGTGTCATGCAGATCGTTGCGTAACATCGGATGTAGTGGCGCCCAGACAACCTCCGCGACTTCGTAGTTGGGCGTGAATTGTGGTTCACCGGAAATCTCGAAGACGTGGGGTGCTATCAGCATGTCCAGAGTCCGGCCTTTGGGCTGGGCGCGTTGATGGTCCAGCGCGCCGAGGTGGCTGTCTCCGGGTAGTTGCAGGCCTGTCTCTTCCCAGGTTTCGCGCATCGCCGCATGCTGCAGAGAGGCATCGACCGGTTCCAGATGGCCGCCGGGAAAAGCCATGTGTCCAGACCATGGATCACCCTCTTTGATGGCACGTTTGATGAACAGCATCTGGGGACCCTGTTCGGTTTCGCGCATGACAATAGCAACGGCCGCCTGGCGGGTTTGCGCAGCGGGCGTCACGAACTCAGGCGTGTGCTGAGAAAGGCTCTGGCGGATATGTGTTAGATCAACCACGGATGCTTGTCGGACCAAAAACATGCATGATACCCCAAACCAAGAACAATCAGGTGAATGATGGAAGACGGTGCACAATCAGCGGACGCAAGCCGCGGTCGTGAATCCCTGCTGCAATCTCAGGGGAATCAATGTTTTGTCTGCGGTCCAGGCAACCCCAATGGGCTTGGTGTAACGTTCACACTTGATGCAGACGTGTGTCGAGGGTCGTTCACCGCGGGACCTGAACACATGGGCTACGACAAAGTGACTCACGGGGGCATTGTGTTCAGCCTGCTTGATGATGTTATGGCGAACTGGCTCTGGTTGCAGGGGCAACAGTGTTTCACTGCGCGTGCGGAGATCCGCTATCGAAACCAACTGCCCATCGGTACCCCGGTTCTGCTTGAAGGCCGTTGTCTGAAACGTAAGAGTCGTCTGGCACAAATGGAAGGGCGGGTCATAGATGCAAGCGATGGCCGCGTCTACGCTGAAGCCACTGCTGCCTTTATGATTCCCGTTGCCTAGGGGAGGTACGTATGGCTTATGTCACCATAGTGGTCATGTTTGCGCTGGCCGAATACCTGTATTTCGGCGTGGCCGTCGGACGGGCGCGTGCGCGCCATGGCGTTGCCGCGCCGGCAGTCACCGGTGATGAGAAATTTGAACGATTTCATCGTGCCCATCAGAATACGCTGGAACAGTTGGTAGTGTTTGTACCTGCGATTTATGCCGCCGGTTACTTTGCCAACCAGTGGCTTGCAGTGGGCATGGGTATCGTCTTTGTGGCTGCTCGCGCGCACTACTTCCGCAGCTATATTGCCGATCCCGCCCGTCGCGGTGCCGGCATGATTGGCAGCATGTTTGCGGTGGTTACGCTGATCGCCGCTGCGCTGGTGGGCGCAGTCCGCTATACACTGGTGGGGTAGTGGCGCTTCAGCCAATCCAGCATGGCGGCGTTGGTTGCAGCCGGCTGTTCCTGTTGTATCCAGTGCCCACAGGGCAGATTCACAACTTCCAGATTGCTGACAAAATCGCCTAGCGAAGGTGAGCTGGGCACCATATCGTGGTCGCCGTAGATCATCAGCGTTGGCTGATGAATGTGTTGCTCATACTCACCCATAATCTCCCAGTTGCGGGAAAAATTGCGGTACCAGTTAATGCCCCCGGTAAAGCCTGAATGTGCAAAAGCATTGCTGAATACCTGTAACTCAGCTTCGCTCATCAGGTCATCACCTGGCATTTTTTCAGCCTCTGCAATGCGGATCATGTTCATGCCCGGCGGCAGATCTGCTGGTGGCGAGAGCCATTGGTTGGTGCGATACAGATTGCGTAAGAATTGTTCCCGATGTTCGGCAAATGCCGCGTCTGCCACGCCAGGCTGGCGATTGAAGTGAACGATATAGAAGTCGCCGCCCAGATGCTGCTCCCAGAAGCCGACCCATTCGGTTGGACCGCGCTCCATGAATGGCACACTCATGTTAATCACACCGTTCACCCGTTTGCGATGCATCATTGCCAGGTTCCAGACAATAATGGCGCCCCAGTCATGCCCGACAAATAAGGCGTCTTCATACCCGAAGTGATCCAGCAGTCCCATCAGGTCGCCGGTCAGATGCGTGATGTCATAGTCGGTGACGTCTTCAGGGCGGCTGGAATGACCATAACCGCGCTGGTTAGGGGCAATGACATGGTAGCCGGCATCGACCAGGGGCTGGATCTGATGGCGCCAGGAGAAAGCATGCTCAGGCCAGCCGTGGCATAAGACGATAGGTCTGCCCGAACCTGCGCTGAAAACTTCCAGTGCCACGCCGTTAGTCTCGATCATTTGCGGTTCGGGAAAGGAAAATGCCTGGGACATGCTCATAGCTCATAAGAAGGTGCCTCATTCTAAAATGAAAAAAGCGTCATGTCGTGAGGTCATCATTGTGCAGCAGGTCGGGGTGTTAACCTACCGGGTTGCATTGGCGGGTGGGCTAGGATTTACGCCTCTTATTTTTTCGGAGTGCTGTTATGGAGAATCGCAAATCAGACCAAACGCCAACTTTTGGTCCGTTGAATAATCATCAACTGCAACAGGTCAGTGGCGGATGTCATCACTGTCAGCCGCAGATATATGCGCCGTCGAGCCTGTCAGCATTTGCACCGTCGATGCATCTGGCCGATTCAGGTGCTTCACTGACCGCCAATTTTCAGCAGCCGGCGGATTACTTTCGCGTGTTTTAGAGCGTTTTCAGTTGCAGCAGGCAAACTTTTCTGCGCGTAAGTGCGACAATGTGAGTATGGATAGACACAACGATACACACAGCCTTTTTGTCGGCTACGTTTTATGGATTTTTGGTTTCCTGGGCGCGCACAGGTTTTATTTTGGGCGGCCCATCAGCGGTACCATTTATCTGTTTACCCTGGGTTTGCTGGGTATTGGCTGGCTCATTGACCTGTTTCTGATGCCGTCCCTGGAACGGTCAGCCGATCGGCGTTACGCCGCTGGCGAACTCAGCTACACCATTGCCTGGGTGCTGCTGACCTTTCTGGGGATTTTTGGCCTGCATCGGTTTTATCAGGGCAAGATCGGCACCGGTATTCTCTATCTGCTGACGCTGGGGTTCTTCTTTATCGGCATTATCTACGATTGGTGGACACTGAATGAGCAGATCTCTGCGGGCAATCTCGAGCGAGAAGCCCGCTTCTACCGCAGTTGATGCTGCTATCGGCCAGCGCTTGATTCGCGTTGCCAAACCCGCCACCCTGCAGATTGTCAGCAGGAGTGGTCATGGATAAGAAAGAACATCGGGGTCCCGCCCCTATCGGCTTCGATACGCTGAGTCTGCACGCGGGGCAAACACCGGACGAGACCGGCGCGCGGGCAACACCCATCTATCAGACCGCATCGTTTGTTCTCCCGGATACTGACTTCGCCGCCGGGCTGTTCAATATGGAACGAGCGGGCCACGTCTACTCGAGGCTGTCTAATCCTACCAATGCGGTACTTGAAGAACGTATGGCAGCACTGGATCAGGGTGTGGGCGCCATTGTGACGGCCAGTGGTCAGGCAGCTACGCATCTCGGTGTGTGCACAATTGTCAGCGCGGGCGATCATATCGTAGCGTCTCGCTCGCTTTATGGTGGCACGCATAATCTATTCAGCTACACCTTAAAGCGCTTTGGGATTGAGACCACCTTCGTAGATCCCCGCGATCTGGATGCTTTTGCAGCGGCGATAAAGCCGAATACAAAACTGGTGTTTGCAGAAGTCCTGGGTAATCCGGGCCTTGAAGTGTTGAATATTCCAGCCCTGGCGCAGCTCAGCCACGATCACGGTTTACCGTTAATGGTCGATGCGACGCTGACAACACCGTATTTATGCCAACCTATAGCTCTGGGGGCAGACCTTGTCGTACATTCGGCGACCAAGTTTCTCAGTGGCCATGGTGTGGTTATTGGCGGCGTGCTGGTAGACGGCGGCACCTTCAACTGGGCAGGTTCAGATAAGTTTCCCACATTGACCGAGCCTTACTCCGGTTTCCACAATCTTGTTTTCACCGAAGAATTTGGTCCCCAGGCGTTCATCACCCGCGCGCGTAAAGAAGGCATACGTGACTTTGGTGCCTGTATGAGTCCGATGAGTGCTTTTCAGATACTGCAGGGGCTCGAAACCCTGTCCCTGCGCATGGACAAACATGTCAGCAATACCGCGCAGCTGGTTGAGTTTCTTGTCTCACATCCGCAGGTGCAAAATGTCAATTATCCAGGTCTTGAACAGCATCCTGACTATACCCTGGGCCAGCAGCTGATGCCTCGGGGTACCGGCGCGGTGTTCACGCTTACCCTGCAGGGTGGGCGGCGAGCGGGGCAGCTGTTCATTGAATCGCTGGAGTTATTCTCCCATCTTGCCAATGTCGGAGATGCAAAATCGCTTGTTATCCATCCGGCCAGCACCACGCATCACCGTGTGGACGCGCAGGCGCTGGCGGCAGCAGGTATTGGCGAAGGTCTGGTGCGTATCAGTGTCGGGCTGGAAGACCCGCTCGATCTGATCAATGATCTGGGCAAGGCGCTGCGCACGGTGGAGAAGCGTTTATGAAGACAGTACTGAATGGCCACACCGTTGCCTATGGCACCGGCGGCAGCGTGCTGCAGGCACAACGTGAAACTATCGTATTTGTACATGGTGCGGGTTTTGATCACGCGGTCTGGACGCCTATGGCGCGTTACTTTGCGCGTCATGGTTTAAATGTCGTTGCACTCGATCTGCCCGGGCACGGCGGCAGTGATGGTCCCGCCTGTACAACTATTGAAGCGATGTCTGACGTGCTCAGCGCGTTGCTTGATCACTTGAACGTCACTCAGACCACTATTGTTGGTCACAGTATGGGTACCCTCGTGGCGCTCGCGATGGCCCAGCGTTATCCGCAGCAGGTGCGGCAGATGGTGTTGCTGGGTACCTCAAGCCCGATGCCCGTCGGTCCACCGTTGCTGGCTGCCGCGGCTGATGGGCATTATGCCGCAATCGATATGGCCAACGCCTTCAGCCACAGTCGCCAGGGTATGTTGGGGGCTTCAGCGAATCCTGGGATGCATAGTTTTAATGCGGCCGAGCGCTGGATGGAACATCTGTCTGCGGGAGTTTTTCATGCGGATCTGGCTGCCTGTAACGATTTCAAGTTTAAAAGTGAAAACTGCGCAATCCCGACGCTGGTTGTGGTTGGTGAGGCAGATAAGATGACGCCGGCAAAAGCAGGTCTTGCGGTGGCAACGCAGTTATCAAATGCGCGTGTGCACTCTCTGCAGGGGTGTGGACATGCCATGCTGACCGAGCAACCGAATGCGGTGTTAGATGCAGTGTCTGAATTTGTTCTGGGGTAAATGATGGCAGAGTTATGGCTGGCGGCAGGTCTGTGGGTAGGCACCCATCTGGGTATTTCGAGTTCACCGCTGCGAGGTGTGCTGGTGCGGTTGATGGGGCAGGGCATGTATATGCTGTTTTACTCGCTGGTGGCAGCGGCTGCATTGACCTATTTTATCTGGGTTTACGTTCAGGCGCCCAGGTTTGACTATCTCTGGATGCCTGACCCTGACTTGTACTGGTATGCAAAATTAAGCATGCCGCTGGCGATGATGTTTTTGGTTGGTGGTTTCATGGCGCCAAAGAACGCTGACCCCCAACTAAGTGAGGTTGAACTCGTCCGCGGTGTCTTCAGAATCACCCGCCATCCCATGCAGTGGGCCATCATCATCTGGGCGGTGGGCCATATTATTGCCAATGGGGATACCGTCTCTCTGCTTTTTTTCAGTGCTTTCCTGTCGCTGAGTTTCTTTGGCACTTTGCTGATGGATCGTAAACAGGCTCAGGCGGATCCGGAGAAGTGGCAGCAACTGGCTCGGGTGTCGTCGAATATTCCGTTCGCTGCCCTGTTAACCGGTCGCAACCGCTGGGCGATCCGGGAGTGGCTGTTGCCTGTTGTGGTTGGCTCTGTGATTTATGCGCTCGCCTACTACTTCCATGAATTTTATACCGGTGCGGTGGTTGTTTAGCCGGTCTTTGCGATTAATCAAAGCGCCGCGGCTTTTTATCAGGGAGCCGCGGCGCTTTCGACCCATTGGCTGATGGCCTGGGCCAGCAGATGATGCTGGCCGGAGAAAAAATGATCCGCGCCGGCAATCCGGTTGGTTTGAATGCCAAACGCCTGTTGCAGCCCTTCGGCGTCTACATAGTCGTCCGCCTCGCCGGCGATTGCGCTGACGTAGCCAGAATGTTTTGCCGCTGCAGGTATCTGCATGACTTTGTTGGGGGGTGCAATCAACAGGCTGCGTTGAGGCTGCTGACTGGCCAGTGCACGTAAGGTCATTGCTGCACCAAATGAATAGCCAACCCACCAGATGTCGTGGTCGGGATAAGCGTCACTGCAACCTGCAGAGACTGCCAGCAGGTCTTCTGCTTCAGCGTTGCCATCAAAACTACCCTCGCTGGCGCCCACACCGCGAAAATTAAATCGCAGGGTGGAGATGTGGTGTTCCTGCAGAACCTGAACGGCGGTTGCCAGAACCGCATCATTTAGATTGCCACCATATTGCGGATGAGGATGACTAAGAATCGCGACAATTCTGAGCGGGCTGCTCGCCTGGTCCAGACGATGTTCAAGGTGACCTGCTGGGCCGGATAAATTCATGTTAGATTGTGCCGAACTTTTTGCTTCGCTAAAGGTTGAGCTTCTGGTAGCAATTTGCAACAAATTTGCGCTCATCTGCTCTTGAAATTTTTCTCCAAATCAATATTTTTGCCCACCGAGATCTATTGTCTGCCAACCGTTTAGGAGTCTTTATGATCGAAGCGAAAAACCTGGTGCGCCGCTATGGAGAGTTCAAAGCGGTCGACGATGTATCGTTCCGCATAGAACCTGGCGAGGTAGTTGGTTTGCTGGGTCATAACGGGGCGGGTAAAACCACCATTATGAAAATGCTGACCGGGTTTCTTGAACCCTCAGCAGGACAGACTCTGGTGGATGGCGTTGATGTCTTTGCAGCACCTGATCTGGTGCAGGCAAAGATGGGTTACCTCCCTGAAAGTTCGCCTCTTTATCCAGAGCTCACTGTGCTTGAGTACCTATCTTACGCTGCAGAATTGCGTGGCTTGCAGCCTGCACATTGTGTGCCGCGGGCCGTTGAGGCCACTCAGCTCGAAAGTCGCGCAATGGATCGTATTGACACACTCAGCCGCGGGTACAAGCAGCGTGTGGGTGTTGCGCAGGCCATACTGCATTCACCTAAATTTGTCATTCTTGACGAGCCCTCCAACGGACTGGATCCAACGCAGACGCAACACATGCGTGAACTCATCCGTCGCTTGGCCGAGAACGCTACCGTCATTCTGTCGACCCACATCATGCAGGAGGTGAAAGCGGTGTGTGATCGGGTGCTGATTCTGCGCGCCGGACAGCTTGCCTTGGATGAACGGCTGGATGACCTGCAGCAGGCATCAGCGGTGCATCTGAAGACCGATGTTCAGGCCGATATAAAGGCCGCGGTGGGTGGTTTGGCTGTGGCGGCCGAGATATTGCCTGAAGCTGCTGGCCACTGGCGGATCGAGCTGAAAGGTGATCTTGATGCGGGTATCGGTGCCCTTGCCAGCACCCTGGTGCAGGCCGGTGTGCCTATCTACAGCCTGATACCCGCAGCCCAGGATCTGGAGAGTATTTTCAAGCAGGTCAACGAAGCTATGCTGGATGAGGTCTCTGATGCCGCTTAAAACTATTTCTCAGATTCAGCGCAAAGAGCTGATACTGTTTTTTGTCTCGCCTATCGGCTATCTGTTCCTGGCTGCCTTTCTGGCGGTTACCTTGTTTGTGGTGTTCTGGGGGGAATCCTTTTTTGCGCGCAACATTGCTGACGTGCGGCCGATGTTTGAATGGATGCCGATCCTGCTGATATTTCTGAGTGCTGCACTGACCATGCGTATGTGGAGCGAAGAGCGTCGGTCCGGCACGCTGGAATTTGTCGCCACTATGCCCGCGTCTACCTGGTCATTTGTGCTGGGCAAGTTTCTCGCCTGCTGGAGCCTGCTGGCGATTGCCCTGTTGTTGACCCTGCCGCTGCCGTTAACGGTCAGTGTGATAGGCGACCTGGATTGGGGGCCGGTGTTTGCGGGTTATCTGGCTGCTATGTTGTTAGGCGGCGCCTACATCGCGATTGGCTTGTATATCAGTTCGCGTACTGACAGCCAGATTGTTGCTTTGATGCTCGCGAGCTTAGTCAGTGGTCTGTTCTATCTGGTAGGCAGCCCGGTTATCACCGAACTGTTTGGCAGCGGTGTCCAGTCCTGGCTCGCCGCCATTGGTAGTGGTGCCCGTTTTGAATCGATCACACGTGGTGTGCTTGATATTCGCGACCTGTATTACTACGCCTGTATCGCGCTGGTGTTCCTGAGCCTCAATGTATTTGCACTCGAGCGAGAGCGGTGGTCCGCTCAGGGTGATCTCACTCGGCATCGCAGCTGGCGTATCGGCACGGCACTGGTGGTTGCAAATCTTCTGCTTGCAAACGTGTGGCTGCAGAACGTGTCGGCACTGCGTGTAGATGTGACCGAGGGCAAAATCTACTCTATCTCGGATGCAACCAGAAGTTATCTTGCGCAGTTGCAGGAGCCGTTGCTGATACGAGGATATTTCAGTGCTAAAACACATCCGGACCTTGCGCCTCTGGTGCCGCGGCTGCAAGACCTGTTACGAGAGTATGCTGTGGCTGGCGATAACCGGGTGCGGGTTGAGTTTGTTGACCCCGCGATGGATCCGGAAATGGAAAACGAAGCCAACAGTAAATACGGCATTCGTGCGGTCCCGTTTCAGGTTGCAGATCGCTATCAGGCGAGCCTGGTAAATTCCTATTTTGATGTGCTGATTGCCTATGGAGATGAATTTGAGGTCCTCAATTTTCAGGATCTGATTGAAGTGAAAGTGGCCGGCGAAGGCGATTTTGAGGTGCAGCTGACCAATCCTGAGTTTGATGTTACGCGCGGTATCAAGAAAGTGTTGTACGGTTTTCAGGGTGGCGCGAGTGTGTTCGACAACATGGCCGCGCCGGTTAACTTTGTCGGCTACATATCGGCAGAGAGCCAGTTACCGCCTGAATTGCAGAGTCTCAAGAGCAGCCTGGAAAATGTGCTGGAGACTCTGGCTGCGGAAGCCCAGGGCAAACTGAAAGTTGAAGTGATTGATCCTCAGGCCAATGGAGGGGAAGTGGCTCAACAGATTGCAGAACAATATGGTTTTTCGCCTATGGCAGCGAGCTTGTTTGACGAAGGCAGATTCTATTTCTATCTGACGCTTAACGACGGTGACACTGTGGTACAGATGCCTATACCCGATGGCGACAGTGAAGAAGCCATACGACGCAGCCTGCAGGAAGGACTTAAGCGCTTTGCAACAGGGCTGTTGAAGACTGTGGTGCTGGTTGCGCCGGAACCTGTGCCGCCTTACATGCAGCAGCAGGGCATGCCGCCGGGCAACGAGTTCAATTCTCTGCGGGATTTCCTCTCCGCAGATTTCAACGTGCTGACAAACGACTTGAGTGATGGGGTGGTGCCTGCACAGGCAGATATGGTCATTGTCGTAGACCCGAGCAGCTTCACCGATAAGCAGGTATTTGCACTGGATCAGTTTCTGATGAAAGGCGGTACGGTATTGGTCGCAACGGCCGCCTATGCCGCGCAACCCAGTCAGAGTGGTCTGTTTGCGTCCGAACGTGATAGTGGACTGCAGAACTGGTTGGCACACCATGGTGTTACCGTGGGTCAGAATCTCGTCATGGATAGGCAGAATTCCGCATTTCCGGTGCCGGTTACCAGGCAGGCGGGCGGTTTCAGCTTCCAGGATCTGGTGATGCTCGACTATCCCTATTTTATTGACGTGCGAGACGAGGGTCTGGATGACACAGTGCCGATTAATGCGGGTCTGCCTCAAGTCACGCTCTCATGGGCATCACCTCTGAGCCTTAACCCGGCAGAAAATATTGTGGCGACCACCTTGTTAAGGTCCAGCAGTGCCAGCTGGTTGTCTAATGACACAAACGTCATGCCGCAGATCGATGAGCAGGGTAATTCCACATTCACACCGGCTGCGGAGCAGACGGCTTATACCCTTGCAGCAGCTCTGCAGGGGCGCTTTGAAAGTTTTTATTCAGGGCAGACTTCACCGCTACTTGTATCAGCAGCGGAAGATCAGGGTAGCGATGCGGAAACGTCTGCTGATGGCGCTTCTGAGGGTGCAGAAGACGAAAGCAATCTGGGCATCGTCAGCAGTGTCATAGAGCGTTCGCCTGAGTCAGCGCGACTGCTGGTGTTCGCTTCAAACGATTTTGTTGCCGATCAGACCCTGCGTATGGTCGGTGCTGCTGATGGCACGATCTACGGCAACTCAATACAAATGGTTGCGAACGCGGTGGATTGGTCCCTCGAAGATCAGAACCTCATCGGTATTCGTGCCAGAGGAAACTTCAACCGCACACTGCCGGGTATGGATGTGGCGACGCAAAGTCTGGTCGAGATCGCAAACTATGTGATGGCCCTGGTTGGGGTTCTGTTTGTCTGGTTTGCATTCCGCCTTCGTTCTCAGGCGCGTCGACGCCAACATATGCTTTGGATGTCTAATCCAGCGGGAGGGCAGTTGTGAGCAGAAAATTGAGTCTCCTGACAGTCGTGCTGGTGCTTCAGCTGGTTCTGGTGATGGTGTTTGCGATGCAGAACCAGCCTGCGACGGAAAATCAGGATGCGCTGTTGTCCTTTGGGGTTAACCAGGTTACGGGCATCAACCTCAGTGATGGTGACACAGAGGTGTCCCTGACGCGTGTTGACGATGGCTGGCAGGTGGGTGGTTATCCGGCGGATACGGCCAAGGTGGCTGCCATGCTGGAAAAACTCGCCGGGCTTAAAGGGCAATGGCCTGTGGCAACTACACCCGCCAGCGCGGTTCGCTTCGAAGTAGCGCAGGACAATTTTCAACGCCGCGTGGTGTTAAAAGGCGCAGACAAAGTGCCGACATTGTTGCTTGGTACCTCGCCGGGGTTTCAGAAGGTGCATGGGCGGCGGGCAGACAGCGATGCGATTTACAGCATCGGCTTATCGAATTTTGAATTGCCGGTCAATGTTGACGGCTGGTTGGATAAAAAAATGTTTGCCCTGGCGGCGGCTCCAACGTCGATTACATTGAACCCTGCTGATCCGAGCCAGCCGCCAGAAAGTCTCTTGTACGGTGAGGAGGGGTGGCTCTACAACGGCGTCGCCGCGGATCAGAACACAGCAACAACCTACGCAAATCGATTTACTACGCTGCAAATTGTGGGTGTTGTAGAAGAGGCACCGGAAGGCCTGGTAGAGCAGGCGAGCATTGATTTGCGGAATGATATGGAACAAAAGCAGGTTACAATCTCACGCCTGGGCGAGAGTGATGACTACTATATTGCAGTGCAGGGTGAGCCAGCTTATTTCAGTCTGGCTACTTATATTGCCGAACAGCTGTTGATGGCTGATGTAGATTTTTCTGCCGCTGATATTAACGAAGAGGCTGAAAGTCTGCAGGGGGAAGGTTGAGATTACTGTTAACGTGGATGTGTCTGTTAAGTCTGGGTGGCTGTGTCGGTCAGGGAGAATGGGGAGGTTCAGTTCACTGGCCAACGGGCAGTCAGTTTTCCGCAGCGGCTCGAACCGCGGCAACGGACCCCACGGTTTGGGTGCCGGTGCTTACCGCAGGTGTCATGCTTGCTGCGGATGTGGATGATAAGTGGTCAGAAGATCTTGCTGAAGATCAGCCGCTGTTTGGCGACGATGCGGAAAAAATCAGCAGCACGCTGCGTGATGTAGCCAGTGGTGCCTACGTGCTCACCGCATTGATTGCACCCAGTCCTACGCTGCAGGATAAGTTTAACGGCGTCAGTGTCGGTCTTGCGACAGCGGCGCTCGATGGCGCTGTTTCATATGGCCTGAAAGAAGTTGTCGGGCGCGAGCGGCCGGATGGATCCAACGACCGTTCTATGCCTTCAGGACATGCTTCCAAGGCGGCCTCCCGTACAAATATGGCGCGTCGTAACCTTGCCTACATTGATATGCCCAACTGGAGCCGTCAGTCGTTGAACTTGTCCCTGCATGCGGTTGCAATAGGGACGGGACTCGCACGGGTTGAGGCTCGCAAACATCATCTGGCAGATGTATTGGTCGGCTACGCATTAGGAAATTTTCTGGCTGGCTTCATGTATGAAGCTTTTTTCGAAACTGACCTGGATGGCCCACGTATATCTTTCCAGGCGGTTGACCAGGGCGGGGCTTTTACACTGACAATGCCACTGCACTGAACACGCTAGTCGTTGCTGATGCATACCATGTTGCGACCGCCATCTTTGGCTTTATAAAGCGCACGATCAGCCGTTTTCAACAGGTTTTCCGGTGCCTGATCTGCCTGCGACAGTGTGGCGACGCCGATACTGGCGGTAACCTGAACATTGTGACCAACCTTGGTGGCATAAGGGTAGCTTTCGATGCTTCTGCGCATCCGCTGCGCTAAGTTGATGGCACCTATCTTGTCGGTTTCCGGCAGCAGCAGGGCAAACTCTTCACCACCAAATCGGCAGGCGATGTCTGTCCCGCGTTTCACCTGGTTGACCACATCAGCAATCGCGATGAGCACAGCGTCACCAATGTCATGGCCGTAAGTATCATTAACTTTCTTGAAATGATCCAGGTCGAACAGCAGAACAGACAGCACGCTGCCGTGGCGTTGGATGCGCTCGAACTCAGTCTGCAGACGTTCCATGAAATAACGTCGATTGTGCATATTGGTCAGTGCGTCAGTATGCGCCATGCGCTGCAATTCTGCTTTTGCATTCTGCAGAGCGGAAATGGCTGCTCTGCGTTCCGTGACGTCGCGGAATACAATGGCTACCTGGGTTGCAACGTTGGTGGGGTCTAACGGCGTTGAGGCAATTTCGTAAGCGCGTCCGGCGATAGTTGTTTCGCTGTTGCTGTCAGGGCTGAAGAGAATTTCGCTAGGTATCCTCGGAATCAGCTCGTCGATGGTATTGCCAAGCAGGCTGAACTCGTGATCCCAGGCAGACAGCGCCGATTGATTGGCGTCAATGATTTCGCCATCGTGATTAAGGACCAGCACCGGATCTTTGAGGTGCTCAATAACGCGCTCTCTGGAGACTGGCGCGTTGCGCAGAAGACCGCGGCGCATGATGCCGACATCAAGAATAAGAACCGCGACAACAAACCCGACCATGGTCAGGTCCAGCCAGGGATAGGGGTTCCAGGGAGACAGTGATAACAGGTTGGTGGTAACTGCAACAACCGGTGCGAATACCGCCGCCAACAGACTCTGGTGGTGTTGTTTGTATTGTGTGAGGGCAAAAGCCAACACGGCGGTGGCAACCAGGATCAATGCGTATGAGTAGACGGCATGTACATAAAACCAGAAGCCATGTTCTGTGATCAACCCGGTGAAGCCATCTGCCGAGACGAAGCGTAGATCAATCCAGATCAGGTGATGGGAGGAGTTCGAAAGCGCAAGCAACATGGTGATTAACGGTAGCGCCGAAATGGTATTCAGCGCATGCCGCGAAATCTTTAAAACACGTTGGCTGTACGTCACGGCAAAAACAAACCAGGCCACTGGAGCCAGCGATACGCCCAGATAGGCGAACTGGGTAGCCAGAAAAATGGCTTTTTCAGAACTCACCAGTGTTGCAATCGCGTTAAAAGCAGACCAGAAGAAGAGAGTTAAGAAGAGGAAGCGTAATGCGTACCCGCCAGGCACTCTGCGTTGTGGGCGCGCGCGCAGAAAGGCTGCGAACGTAATCGCAGCGGCGGCCAGCGGCGGAAGAGACCATATGGTCAACTGGAACACGTACAGCGGGTCCTTTATCTGCGAAGCGCAAGGTGGCGCGTGGATGAGTCCACGCTTAGCATCGCAGTAGTCGTCAGGCGGCTCAAATACAAACCCGGTGAAACGTGATGTGTGTCACGCGGGTTGGTGGCACAATCTTCTTTTCCTGGTACTCCATACCTGGCTACAAGAGGTTTGAAGCTCAGTATGTCGCGAAACAGTGATCTAACAGATGCCCTCAAGCGAACGCTGAAAAGGGCAGGGCTGACCTACGCAGATGCGGCACAGCATCTGGAACTGTCTGAAGCGTCAGTGAAACGACTTTTCAAAGAACAGAGCTTCTCCGTTGAAAGGATGGAAAAGCTGTGTGAGCTGGCTCAGGCTGATCTGCTGGAACTGGTGAGATCTGTAGACGATCAGAAGGGCCGCATTCAGGAGCTGAGTGAAGATCAGGAAGCGGAGCTTGCTGCCAACCTGCCGCTTTTTATTGCCGCTATCTGTGTCTTGAATCGTTACCGCTTTGAAGATGTGCTGACCAGCTACCAGATTGATCCGCTCGAATTACAGCAGCTGTTTGCGCGCCTGGATCGCCTTGGTGTGATTGAACTGCTGCCGGAAAATCGCTATCGCCTGCAGGTCTCGCGGAGTTTTCGCTGGCGTAAAAATGGTCCCATAGAGCGTTATTTTATTGGTCATGTGTTGAGCAGCTTCGTCGATCGCAAACTGGTGCGTACTCAGGATAGTTTCAGGTTTGCCTGGGGCACTGTCAGTGACGCCACTGCGCAGCGCTTCATTGAACGCCTGCGTTCGGTCTACGATGACTTCAACGATGCCGCAGATGCAGACGCCCAACTGCCCCTTGAACAGCGTACGGGAGCAGGTCTGCTGCTGGCGTTCCGTAATCAGTGGGAACCTGAAGATATGCGCGCGCTGAAAAAATGAAACCTGGCTTAAGGACTGTTGATGATTGATCTGTATACCTGGAGTACCCCGAATGGCCGCAAGATTTCGATTGCGCTGGAGGAGTTTGGCTTGCCTTACACAGTGCACGCGGTAAATATCGCGAAAGATGAGCAGCTTGAGCCCGAGTTTCTGGCCATCAGCCCCAACAACAAGATTCCAGTGATTGTTGACCGTGAAAAAAATCGGTCGATTATGGAATCCGGCGCCATTCTGATTTACCTCGCCGATATGCACGACCGGTTCTGGGGGGATGATCGCTATCAGACGCTGGAGTGGTTGATGCTGCAGATGGCGAGCATTGGGCCTATGTTAGGGCAGACGCATCACTTTCTGAAATTTAATCCGGGAAAGGCGCCCTATGCTGAGGATCGATACGCGGCTGAAACAAAGCGTTTGTATGGCGTATTGAATAAAAGGCTCAGTGAATCTGAGTATCTGGCCGGCAGCTATTCCATAGCGGATATCGCCACCTGGCCCTGGATTGCTCGCTATGAATGGCAGGGTGTTGATTTTCCAAGTTATCCGCACCTGTTGCGCTGGTATAAAGAAATTGCTGCCAGGCCGGCTGTGCAGCGTGGCTTTGATGTACCGGCGATCGGTGCGCAGATACCTATGCCTGGCTAGCCGTTTGGCATGAGGAGGTAGGTTGCAATGTCTCTAACAGCTGGTATGGCTACCGATCTTTTGCTTCTGCTGTTGGCAGCAAATGGCTCACCTATACTGGCAAAACGGTTGCTTGGGGACAGATTTACAAGGCCTGTTGATGGCGGCTTATTGTTCTTTGATGGACGGTCGCTGCTTGGTGCCAGCAAAACATGGCGAGGTGTGGTGGCAGGAGTGGGTGTCACTGCGCTGTTGGCGGTGTTGTTAGGTTATCCGGTTTTTGTGGGTGCTTGTTTTGGCCTGACGTCTCTGTGTGGTGATGCGTTATCGAGTTTTGCAAAACGTCGTTTCAATGTGCCTCCCAGCGGACAGGCATTTGGTTTAGATCAGATTCCTGAAGCGTTCCTGCCACTATGGGTTTTACGCGATACGCTGGAAATTGACCTCTTCGCTATCAGCGTCGTAGTTGGGCTTTTTGTTGTGGGTGAACTGCTGTTGTCTCGGGTGATGTACGCAATAGGGGTTCGTGATCGTCCCTACTGACTGGGGCTGGTGAGGCGGTGCAGGGTTACTTCAGGTGGGCAGTTAATGCGTACATCCACAATAGATGCGCCCGCGCCGGGTGAGGTGTAGCCGATCATGTTCGCGTAACGCCACGCGCCATTGCCGAATCTACGCGGTATACGTGCATCGAGTGTCAGCGGAAAACCGCCCGGCAGACAAATCTGGCCGCCATGAGTGTGGCCGCATAACAACAGGTCGGCACCTGCATGAGCCGCTTTACGATATACCTCCGGAGTATGGGAGAGCAGTATTGTGCACGCGTCCGGCGGTATATCTGTCATGGCTTTTTCAATGTTGTCGACGCCAAAAAAGTGGGCGTCGTCGATCCCCGCCAGGTACAGCGGGTCCTGCTTAGCATTGGCAAAGATGACAGATTCGTTCATCAGCATATTGATATCGAGGTCTTCAAGCTCCGGTAGCATTTTAATGCTGTCATGGTTGCCAAGCACCGCATAAACCGGGCTGTGTAAAACTGCCCTAAGTGCGCTCATACCCTGCAGTACAGGTTGCACATCACCGAAGGTGCGAAATCGATAATCGCCGGTCAGCACGCACAAATCGTATTGCAAATTACTAACACACTCGATCAGGCGAGCGACGAGCTCTTCACTCATGTCGATATGCAGGTCTGACAAATGCAGAATGCGTAAGCCATTTAGACTTGCAGGTAAGTTCGGTAGTTCGATCAGGTTGTGTACCGTGCGAATCTTAAGTGCGTTGCGGCGTGCACGGTTGTACATGCCGACAATTTTCAAGCTGCCACGAATAACTGCGTGGGCTGAATACCAGTTCTCCAAATGAAAAAAACTGCTACCGCCGCCAAACACATGTGTTTCATGTGCGGTCTCAATGCCAAGTCGCTGGCGTGCGTGGACAGCGCCAAGACGCCCCTCAAGACGTCGGAGAATGTCCTCGTCATTCAGAATCATTTGTCTCGCTGCAAAACAACAGGCATTGCTGCTGATCTTAATGAAGTAGGGTTTGCAGCTGGTTCAGGCGCGCCTGCAGATCAGCTTGACTGTACGCGATTGGAGTACCCTCACCCCAGACAGGTCCTGGCCAGGCTGGGTCATCCTGCTGCCGTGCAATGACATGAATATGTAGTTGCGGTACCTGATTACCCAGAGCAGCCACGTTAATCTTGAACGCATGGTGAAGTTTAACCAGCGCGCTCGAAGTCTGATCTATTTCTTCGAACAGGGCCAGCCTATGTTCGGCGGGGACCTCGTGCAGGTCACGCAGATCAGCTATTCGCGGTACAAGGATCAGCCACGGATAACGGGCATCATGCATTAAAAGGCAGCTGCTCAGGGGTAGCTCACAGACCAGGGATGTATCCGCTGCCAGGCGTTCATGCAGAGTGAACAGGCTCATTTTGGCGCGTGTCCGCCAATCCACACAGGGCTTGACCACGCTATGGCATCGTTGGACTGGACAACTCGAATGAAGTAGTAGTCACCTTGTCTGGTGTCTGTGTCGGTGAATTCGAAGCTCACTTCTCGTTCTCCGTCTTCAATGATGCGTCGAAGTGTAGTTGTGTCTACGTAGTCATCTGTGGTCTGTTCGTGCGCCAGGCGGCCTTCCTCTAAATCTTTAAAATTCAGCGTGAAGGTGTCAGCGGGTATGCGTTGATGCGGACGATAGATTGTCGGTGCACCACCGGTTTCCGCTGCTTCAATGAGATCAAATCTCAGCCTTGAAGTGCGTTGCACGTCGCTCAAACGCAGCAGATACGAGCTGCCGTCGCCACGGGTCTTGGTCGAAAACGTCAGCCGATTGGGGTTGTCTTGCGCCCTGGTTATTCGCTGTAGGGGAAAACTGGTATCAACGGGTGTTATCTCGTCGAGGGTCGCATTTTCAATCTCAAGCGTACCTTCCCAGGTGCGCCAGCCACGTGGATTATCATGATGATGATGTGGATGGGAAGCAGACGCAAAAGTCAGCAGGTAACTGCCGCGTTTAGACAATTTGTCTTCTTTGTCGTGTAGATAATCTTTTTCCCACAGCACCTTATCGTTTTTAATCAGCGAGATGGTGTCGATGGGCGCAGTGCCGATGACTTTACCGCTGATCTGGCGTGTTTCTGAAAAGTCGCCGCGCTGGCCCATCGGGGTGCCATTCACATTGAAATCGAGAATGATCCGGTCGCCGGTGGTGGCGTAAGCCTGCAGGTTTTTCATCCCATCAAATATGGCATCGGTGGTGCGCGCCTTGGCTAACACCGCACCTAATCCACCGCGTTGGGAGAGGGAGCCGCCAACGGGTGCAGAATACCCCGGCTGGCTCAGGTGGTTATCTGAGGCGGCCGTAAATCCGACCTGATGCCCATGCTCAAGATACATACGGCCAAACCATTCGAAGTTGCCGTGTTGCGACATGATTTCAACCAGTGGTTCCAGTTCAGGATCGCTGATTCGATAGTCGCCAGCCTGATGCGCATGGGGGATCACCACAACATCTTCGGGCTCTGCAGTTGAACGCAAACCCTGATAAAGCTTCGATAAAGTCGGGTAAAACTGTGCTGGGATGCGGCTGCGCTGCTCTGGTGTACGGAACAATACATTGTGGTGGCCTCCACTAGTGGTGTTTACGCTCCACTCGTAACCCAGGTAGGCAATGAATTCACCTTCTTTAGTGAATGCCTGCACATTGTCTTTAAGTGTTGTCCATTCTGAATCGTCGAGCCAGATATCGTGTTCAGAATGGGTCACGTAGTCCAGGCGGGCATCATCTCTGGCCCATCGCATGAAGCGATCAGGGGTGCCAATGCCTTCGGCAAACCCGGAGTGGCCATGGGTGTCTCCCCAGAATATGCGCGGCAGATCGTTGCTGGTTACAACAATCGGATTTACCTCGCCTGAGACGGTGCCGTCTGAACTCTTAATACTCAGGAAGTAAGTGCCAGGTTCATCTATACCGGTTTCAACCAGTGTGATCGCGCCGGTACTTTCAACATTGATCCAGGCCTCGCCGTTTCTGGAGATCTGCCAATCGGGAATGCCACCGGTTGCACGGTTAAAAAAGCGGTCTCGGGCGCGCAGGGATAAGGTGAAAGGTTCACCAGGTGCAACAATAGAAGGTGCAAATCCTGCAACGCCATCAATGCTGCTGCCATTGATCTGGATAGGTGCAATGGGCAGGCTGTAGTAGGGCGCGTCATCGCTGAAAGCGAGGTAGATAGGCAGGGGCATGGCGTCACTGGCAAAAGAGGGCATGCTTAAACCACGACTGCCACCTGATCGATCACCGTAGGTTATGGTGACAATATCTCCCTCTGACAAAGTCCCGGAAGCAACGCTAAACAGCAGTGTCGCGCGCGTATTGCGGAAGCCCCCATGCATGCCACTCATCGGGGCGGTAGTGGTGACAAATCTGACCCGTGAGTTGCTGCTGCTGATGCTGATGTAGTGGTCTGCAGCAGGGTCGTTGGCCTGCCATGTGCCAAAGTTCGCCATGAAATGGCGTGCGATAAGAAATCCGCCACCTGTCTGTATATCCTGGGCGCCTACCGTGTAGGTTTGCGTGATGGTATCCATCTCCCCAGCTGTGAAAGGTCCGGGTGTGGCCTCTAACGGCCCCAGCGCGTTTGGGTTTTCGTCCAGGAAAATGAATTCGGCTATCGTGGCATCCAGGGCGCTGAACCAGTTCTGGCGCTTGTCATCCTCACTCAGAATCCTGGCTATGATCTGAGTGCTGTTAACAGGAATATAGCCACCGTTGACAGCGTAGGCGTTGATCCACTCCCAGGTGAGGCGCGCACGTGCGTCGGCGTTGGTTGAGTTGGTCGGCACCCGATTCACGTCGAGCTTCAACTGCTCGATGCGACTGCGCAGATCGCGTGGCAGATATTGCTCATCTACAGCGTGAACCGCCTGGGTGCACAGCAGACTGAAAAGCAGGGTTAGAAGCGTGATGCGCTGGGTCATGGTCTCGAAATCATCGTATTTATTGCGCAAGACTGTTGCACAAAAATAGTGCTTTTGCGAGCGGTGAACCTGGCTCAGCGCTGGGTCAGGCTGGTGCCGTTCCAGCAACTGTGGTGCGGTGCATCACGCGCTGGTAGCCATCGTATCCACCCTGGGCACAATGTAAGGCTGAGCGGTTATCCCACATGGTTAACATATTCGCAGACCACTTGTGTGTGTAGATAAATTCTGGCCTAAGGAAATGTTCAAACAGTTTTGCCAGCAGAGCTTGTGCCTCGGTTTCTCCCATACCGTCGATGCCGATGGTGTAAACCGGATTAACCCATAAAGCTTTGCGTCCGGACTCAGGGTGGGTGCGTACCAAAGGATGAAGCTGAGTGTCCCAGGCATTGTCGTTGGGCAGGATTTTCATACCTTTGCGTTTGTCACTGCCGGTTTTTATATATCCTTCATGGCTGTAAGGCATGCGTGCGGAGTGCACGGTCATGTGTGTCTCAAGCTCCGCAGCAAAGACGGGGTCCAGTGCTTCAAAGGCGCGAAACCCGTCTGCGTACAGGGTATCTCCACCATGAGGTGGCACAATTTTGGCGTGCAGAATGGTGGCTGCGGGCGGCTCACTCTGGAACGACCAGTCTGAATGCCAGCCGCTACCAAATGGGGCAACTTCTTCATCTGGTTCGCGTCGAACTTCGAGAATATGCTGGTGGCCATCAATGGCTTTCACATAGGGGTCGTTGCCGTGCTCGCCAAAACAGCGAGTGAACCGCTCCAACTGGTCATGTTCGAGTGGCTGATTTGGTAGATAGATTACCTGGTGGTCGAGCCAGGCCTGCCTGAGGGCCGCAACCTCATCCTGATTCAGTCCGGCGGCCAGATTCAGACCTTCAACGCAAGCACCGAAGTTGTTGGCATGAGGGGTGATGGTGAGTTGGGTCACATGCTGTTCCAGTTAACTTGCAGAACAAATAGAGTAGCAACAGCGACCACAGCACCGATCACAAGAATGGTCAGAAACACGGCTGCGCCGTCTTCCTGTTCACCGTGTGGGTGCTGGCGTCGCCGCGATACGGCGAAAATGACAGCGAGAAATATGAGAGCTGGAATGGCAAACTGTATCAGGTAGCGCAAGAGGGGTTTATCCTTATCGCTGGGTCGATTTGCAGCATAACCATGGAGACCGGCAAAAGTCTACTTGTGGAAAACGCGCAGATCTGTGGGATTGATTGGGGAGATTTATGGAGTGGATGCAGCAGCACTGGCTGGCTGTGGTATTGCTGGCCGGTTATACCGCAATGCTCCTCTATAACGCCTACCTTGGCAATCGTGCCAGTGAGAGCCTGGACGGCTATTACGTCGGTGGCCGGAATATGGGCGGAGTGGTCATCGGGGTCTCTTTTTTTGCCACTTTCGCATCTACCAACAGCTACATTGGCCACGCCGGCAAAGGCTACGCTTATGGCCTGCCGTGGCTGGTGATGGCGCTCGCGCTGGTTGTATTCACCTGGGTGTCCTGGCGCTGGGTGGGACCAAAATTGCGGCGGTTTGCCAGCCAGTGGGATGCACTGACGATTCCCGACTATCTGGGCAGCCGATTCCTGCCACCGGAGCAGGATCGCAGTAACCACCCGTTACGGGCGGTGGCTGCGCTGGTCATAGTTTTTTCCAGCCTGCTGTACCTGATTGCGATTTTCAAAGGCGCCGGACACCTGTTCCAGATGTTCCTCGGTGTACCTTATGAAACAGCGGTGGGTATTACTCTGATCATAGTCATGCTGTACACCTCAATAGGGGGGTTTGTCTCCGTGGTACGCACCGACGTGGTGCAGGGGCTGTTGATGGTGCTGGGCTCGATGACTATTTTCTATTTTGTGACCCGAGCGGCGGGTGGTGTGGGTGCGATAACCCAGTTGCCTGCGATGCCGGACAAAGAGTTTCTGTTCGAGCTGAACGGCGGCATTCCGTTTCTGGTGTTGTTGGGTATTTCTTTATCCGGCTCGTTAAAGCTGCTGGTGGATCCGCGTCAGATATCAAGGTTCTACGCGTTACGTGATGATCGTGCGGTAAAGCAGGGCGTCTGGGTCGCGGTGATTGGTCTGGCGCTGGTGCAGTTCTGTATTTTTCCGGTTGGGGTTTACGCGCACCTGATAATGTCTGGCGTCACAGATACAGATCTGATTGTGCCCACGCTTGTTAGTGACCCCAACGTATTTCCTCTGTGGGCAGCTGATTTTCTGATTGTTGCCATTGTTGCTGCTGCCATGTCATCTATGGACAGCGTGCTGCTGGTTGCGGCATCAACACTGTATAAGAATCTGATTGAGCCGTTGCGCCCGTCTATCCGTCAAGTGGCCTGGACGCGTGGTTCGGTTATCGGTTTTGCCGTGGTGGCTGCGGCGCTTGCGCTGAATCCACCCGGCGATATTGTCGAGATCACCATATTTTCTGGTTCTTTGTATGCGGTGTGTTTCTTTCCAGCGGTAGTCATGGGCCTGCACTGGCACAAAGGCTCCGCAGCCGCGGTATTGTTGTCTATGGTTGGCGGGGTGACAGTTTTGATTGCCTGGATAGGGTTCGGTTTCCGAGGTGGGCTACACGAAGTCTTCCCGGCCCTTTTAACCTCAATAGTATTGTATGTCGTGATCTCGAAAATGACCCCACCTGTTCACGCCGCGGAAGTCTATCTGCAAACAGATTGACCAGCGCGTTCCGGGTATTAATAAAAAAGCTGAAGGAGTAGATGGTTCGATGAGTGATACAAAAGATCGCAGTGGTGCAGAGGCTCTGGTGCAAACTCTGGTTGATGCAGGTGTAGACGTCTGTTTTGCCAATCCAGGAACGTCTGAAATGCATTTTGTGGCCGCGCTGGATTCCAATCCTGACATGCGTTGTGTGCTGGGTTTGTTTGAAGGTGTTGTCACCGGTGCAGCTGATGGTTATGCGCGCATGGCGGGCAAGCCCGCAGTCACCCTCACCCATCTGGGGCCTGGATTGGGCAACGGACTGGCCAATCTGCACAACGCTAAGAAAGCCCGTACTCCGGTCGTTAATGTTGTAGGAGACCACGCCACCTTTCACCGTAAGTATGATGCGCCGCTGACCAGTGACGTCGAAGGTATCGCTAAACCGATTTCCGGTTGGGTGAAAGTATCTCAATCCGCTGATGACGTTGCCGCTGATGGGGCTGAAGCTGTGCAGGCGGCGATGGCGCCACCCGGGCAGGTGGCGACGTTGATTCTGCCGGCGGACACGGCCTGGAACCGCACCACGGCAGCGGCCGCGCCCTTGCCGGCTCTTACACCCAAAAGCTTTGTGCAGGGCAATGTATCTGAGGTTGCTACTGCGCTGCGCAGCGGTAAGCCGAGTGTGATTCTGATGAATGGCATAATCACGCAAGAACGCGCCGCCTGGGCAGATCAGATTGCGCAAGCCACGGGTGCCAGAATCATTATGGACACCTTTGTAGGGCGGGTTCAACGTGGTGCAGGTAGAGCTGAGGTGCAACGTCTGCCTTATTTTGGTGAGCAGGCGGCGGAACTGCTTGCGGGTACCGAGCATCTGATATTGGTAAGCACTCAACCTCCCATTACCTTTTTTGCATACCCCGATAAGCCCAACTGGCTGACGCCAGAGGGTTGTGAGCTACACACGCTGGTTGAGCGTGATGAAGATGTTGACGGCGCCCTTGCCGCACTGGTTGATGAGCTTGGAGCTGGTGCCACACCGGCGCGCACTGTTGCCCTGGATATTCCAGCATTACCCAAAGGCGAACTGACGCCGGGTTCGCTGGGCGCAACCCTGGCACACTATTTTCCTGACAATGCCGTTGTGGTGGATGAAGGCGGCACCTGTGGTGCTGGCGCAACCTTTGCAACACGAACGGTTGCCCCGCATGACTGGTTGATGCTCACGGGCGGATCTATTGGCTACGGCCTGCCTTGTGCAACAGGCGCTGCGGTGGCGTGTCCGGATCGCCCTGTGATCTGTCTACAGGGTGATGGTGCTGGTATGTACACCAACCAGGCGTTGTGGACACAGGCGCGGGAAAAGCTGAATGTCACCAACATTATTCTGGCGAATCAGAAGTATTCCATTCTGCAGATTGAGTTTGGCCGTGTGGGTGCGCATAACCCCGGGCCGAAGGCGATGAGTATGCTGGATCTGTCGAATCCGGAATTGAACTGGGTGTCGATGGCTGATGGCATGGGTGTGCCAGCCTGGCGGGTGCGGACAGTGGAAGAGTTTGCTGCTGCGCTGCAGGAATCATTTTCGATACCGGGCCCGACTTTGATTGAGGCAATGCTCTAGTCAGATCTCCTGCCCGGCGTTGACGGCTGAATATTGTGTAGTGTACGCTACGTAAACAACGTAGCGGATGCTACACAATTTAACGTTGTTTGGAACTATCGTCAGCTCGGGAGAAAAAGATGGCCGCTTTTCGTTTGTTGCTTGTTTTGATGCTGATTGTTCTGGGGGCCTACACAGCTGTAGTCATCCTCGAATACGGCATGAATCTGTTCCAGGTTTTCTTCGGCGATATGGCGGCAGTTAACTGGGCCGGTCAGTTCAACCTTGATTTCATGTTTATGCTGGCGCTTTCTGCATTATGGGTTTCCTGGCGACATGGGTTTTCACCTGCAGGTTTAGGTCTGGGTGTGCTTGCTTTCTTTGGTGGCGCCGTATTTTTAGCCATTTATTTACTTATCCTGAGTGCCAAGGCGAACGGCGACGCTCGCTATATATTGCTTGGCGAGCGGATGTCGTAGTTCCGTAAATGCCCTTATAACGCGTTTTAAACCTTTGCAATCTGCTGATTAAAAATGTTGGGAGAGCGGATGAAAAACCAAGTTGAAAAATGTGAAGCATTGGCGGCGCTACATGCGTCAAGCGATGCATGGATAATCCCGAATCCCTGGGACCTTGGTTCGGCAAAAGACCTTGAGAAGCACGGTTTCAAGGCGCTGGCGACCAGTAGCGCTGCGTGCGCGTATACCATGGGCCTCAAAGATGGCGAAGTGTCGCTGGAGCAGAAGCTGGCCTATTGCGAAGCCATGGCCAGTCACACAACACTGCCATTGAGCGTTGATTTTGAGGATGGTTATGACAATGCGGCCGCTGCTGTTGCCGCCAACATCAAGCGCCTGGCAACAACCGGTGTGGCAGGATGTTCAATTGAAGATTTCAGTCGTGTTGATCAGAGCGTATTTGATTTTAACCATGCGTTAGAACGCATTCATGCAGCCGTAGAAGCCGTTTCCACTCTGAATATGCCTTTTCAGCTGATTGCACGCGCAGATGGGTTGATCAGAAGGCAGTATGATCTCGAAGAAGCCGTTAAGCGATTGCAGGCATTTGCTGCCGCAGGTGCCCATGTGCTTTTTGTACCTGGTCTTAACACCATGGATCAGGTTCGGCAGGTCGTCAGCAGTACAGATCGCCCCTTGAATGTGCTGTCTCCATTTTTCCCCGGCGTATCTGTCGCTGAATTCAGCGCGGCGGGGGTGAATCGACTCAGTCTGGGTGATGTGTTGCTGACGAAAGTACGAACCCAGTTCAATAAAGGTGTTGAAGAGATGTTGTCGACGGGTGCAGCCAGCTGAGAGCGTCAGGCCCGTCGAAACACCGTTCACCTAGTCGTCGATAATCGCCTGATAAGTCAGCACCTGAAAATCCTGGCGAATGTTGATATGCGTATAGGGACGAACCTGAGTCATAATAACGCCCACCAGTTCCTGTTCGGGGTCTAACCAGGACAAAGTGCAGTACGCGCCACCCCAGTAGCCTGAACCTTCAGACAGCGGTGTAGCAGCGGCACCTCGATCGGTGACAACACCGTAACCCAGACCAAAAGACATTCCCGGCCCGGCCAGCCACAGGTCGAGATCACCGGTGTGGTTCTCCAGCATCAGGCTGACTGTGCTTGGCGCTAACAGCCGGGTGCCATCGAGTTCCCCACCATTTAGCATCATCTGCTGGAAACGCAGGTAGTCGCGGGTAGTTGAGGCGAGTCCGCCAGCGCCACGAAACAACGTCTTAGGACCAGTTATCCATCGGCTCTCTGCGGAGCCCGGGTCCTGCAGGGTGATTTTCATGTCTTCACCCGGTGTGTATTGGGCTGTTAGACGTGCGGCTTTGTCCTCGTCCATGTAAAAGTGTGTGTCAGGCATATCCAGCGGTTTGAAAATGCGTTCTTTGAAGAACTCGTCCAGCGTCTGGCCGCTGATCACTTCGACAAGTCGCCCGACGACGTCGGTAGCTACTGAATATTGCCAGGCCTCGCCGGGTTGATAGTTCAGTGGAATTTGCACCAGTTTTTCCATCAGATGGGCGTTGTCGCGTGTCGGTTCCCCGCCCATAGCGGCTCGATAAGCTTCTGTGTTGCCGACGTAGCTGTTGGCCAGGCCGGCGGTGTGTGTGAGCATGTCACGGATCTGGATGGGGCGTTTCAATTCCACCAGTTCACCTGTTGCACCACTGGCATCACCCGTTGTGCTGACTTTGACGTCCGCGAAGGCTGGAATGAATTTAGAGACCGGGTCGCGTAACTGAAAATGACCTTCTTCCCATAACATCATCAGCGCCACAGAGGTGATGGGTTTGGTCATGGAGGCGATACGGAAGATGGCATCTTCGCGCATGGCTTTGCCTGCTTCGACGTCCATGTCACCGTGGGTTTCGAAATGGATCAGTTTGCCTTTGCGGACAATTGCAGTAATGACGCCGGGCGTCAGGTCCTCATCGATATAACCCTGCATAGCCTTACTGATGCGGGCCAGACGTTCGCTGGACATACCCACAGATTCAGGTTTAGCAGTCGGAATTTCTTTCGCCTGAACCTGGCCAAGTGCAATGCTTAATAACGCAATGGTGATCAGTATTCTGTACATCATCTATTTCTCCGCCTTTTCAGCTTCAACCCGGGCAATGCTCGGGTGTGCGGCAAGCTTCTGCATCAATGCAGCGATATCCGGGTTTTGCGCGATGATACTTTCGTTGAACATCTTCTGGGTGATGACATCAGCAAGCCCGTAGCAGAAGTAAAGATAATAGTCGGCCAGGGTCAGTGTGCTTCCGGCCGCATAGGGATCACAGACAATAATACGATTGACGGCTGCCAGGCCACGCTGCAGATCGGCGTGAGTACTGGTCTTGGTCTCCTCGCTGACGGTCTGACCGAACAGTGCCTCCGGTAGGCAGCGACGAGCAACCAGCTCAACGTCAAGTTTGATGTGATACACCAGCTCCATGACCTTTGCCGCTTGCCAGGGATCGCTGGGTAGCAGCGCAGGCTTCGGTGCAATGGCATCCAGGTACTGCGCGATGGCCAGGGATTCAGATAGATATTTCCCGTCTACGCCAATCGAAGGCATCTTGCCCATCGGCGTGCGCGCGAGATTATCGTCTTTCTGCGTCGGCGGGGCCTTAACTTCTTCAAATGCCAGGCCTTTGTCTATCAACAAGGCTTTTATCAGACCGTAATAGTTACTCAGGCGCAGGCCGTATAGCTTAATCATCACACTCTCCCCAGAGATTATTGGTTAGCTTTTTGGGAAATACTGGTTGGTAATTTTATTGTGTAAGGTGAAAAGCTGCCTCTGTCGTGCATCAACGTATTTATGCAGTCGATCGTCTTTCAGCGTACGTACACGAGCACGCTGCAGCTGGCGGCGCATGTTGTTAACCAGCTCCAGTGGTTCGGTGTTGTTGGGCAGCTGTCGCAGGCAGTTGCGCACGGTATTCAGGCAGCGCATCAGCGAGCGCGGCAGGTCGTCGTTTTTCAGCAGGAATTCGAGAACGTCTTCCTGGTTGACCGGGTTCTGCATGCTGATGGTGTAGTTCTGCATGGAATCCAACGAATTTAGTACGCTGCGCCACTGGATGATTGTGAACGGCTCAAGGTCGGATGCGCTTTCTACCAGGTTGGTGGTGCGCAGATCGATCAGGCGCGTAGTCATATCGGCGCGCTCGATGAAGTTGCCCAGACGATAAAACTGCCAGCTGGCATTGTGCAGCATGGTTGAGGATAAAAAGCCGTTAATCTGATCGAGGTGGCCAATAATTTCCTGCAAGCCAGTGTTGCGCCGGGAGCGGCTCAGAGGCTCCTGCAGCAGGTCTTTTGCGGACAGGTAGGCTTCGTTGATGTGCTCGTATGCACCTCTGGGAAAACTGCCGCGCAGCGTGCGTGCGTTTTCCCGGGCGAACGCCAGGGCGTTGAGCAGCGAGCCGGGGTTGCGTTGATCGCTGAGCAGAAATTTAACAACACTCTTTTCGTTGGTTTCCCTTGCGCTGCGATTAGAGGCGCTTTTAGGGTCTAACTTCCTGTCACCGTAGAGGGCCAGATATTCTTCTTCCTGACTGAGAATTTCGACCAGCGGCATCCAGCCCAAAGGCAGGAGTGCGGGCAGATCGATCATCAGATTGGCATTGACGGACACCAACCTTGCGGTGCTGCCCGCGCGCTCGAGATAGCGACCGAGCCAGTAGGTACGTAAGGCAGTGCTGGATAAGGTGCGATCGATCATTGTGGATCTACCACCCAGGTATCTTTACTGCCTCCACCTTGCGACGAGTTCACCACGATAGAACCTTTGCGCATGGCCACGCGTGTTAACCCGCCCGTGGTGACATAGTGATCTGCACCGCTGAGGATAAAAGGCCGCAGGTCAAGGTGCCGAGGTTCCGCGTTGGCGTCGATTAAGGTGGGTGATGTCGATAGATTCAACATCGGCTGCGCCATGTAATTACGTGGATTCGCGCGAATCTGTCGAGCGAACTGATCGCGCTCTTTCTTGCTGGCTTTCGGCCCAATCAGCATGCCGTAGCCGCCTGATTCATTGGCGGGTTTGACGACAAGTTTGTCGAGATTGTCCAGTACATAGTCGCGGTGTTCCTTTTCAACACAACGATATGAGGGCACGTTCGGAATCAGTGCTTTTTCGCCCAGATAATATTTGATCATGTCGGGCACGTAGGTGTAGATGACTTTGTCATCCGCGACGCCGCAGCCGGGTGCATTAGCGAGTGCTACTTTGCCAGCGCGCCAGGCGCGCATGATACCCGGTACACCAAGTGCAGATTCGGGGTTGAACACTTCCGGGTCGAGGAAAGAATCATCGATGCGTCGATACAGTACATCCACACGCACCAGGCCCTGGATAGTGCGCATGTACAGGTAATCGTCTTTACCCACTTCCAGGTCGCGACCTTCAACCAGTTCAGCGGCCATCGCGTTAGCGAGATAAGCATGCTCAAAATAGGCCGAATTATAGATGCCGGGTGTCAGTACAGCTAACTGCGGTGAACGGGTGCTGTTAGGGTTGAGTGAACGCAGGCACTTGGCCAGTTCTGTGGGGTAATCGTCTACCGGATGAATGAGGTAGTCGGAAAACAGTTCCGGAAACACACGTTTCATGACTTCGCGATTTTCCAGCATATAAGATACGCCGGAAGGCACACGCAAGTTGTCTTCCAACACATACATGGTGCCGTCACCGCCGCGCACCAGGTCGCTGCCACAAATATGCGCCCACATACCCTGTGGCGGGGATACGCCCATACACTCCGGGCGGAAGTCTTTGGATTTATCGATGTATTGCCTTGGCAACACGCCGTCTTTCAGAATTTGCTGCTTGTGGTAGATATCGTCGATGAACAGGTTAAGGGCTTTTACACGTTGTATAAGGCCTTTTGTTATTTCATCCCACTCGCTCTTCATGACAAGCCTGGGAATGATGTCGAAAGGCCACTCCCGATCTATGGTGTCGCTGCCCTCTCCGGAGTACACGGTAAATGTGATACCCATGGAACGTATTGCCAGCTCTGCCGCGTGGCGGCGCTCCAACAATTCGTTGTCGTCGAGTTTGCCCAGCGCGCTTTTCAGGGCTGCACCACCTTTGCGGGCGCGCCCGTTGGGTGCAATGAGTTCGTCCCAGACATTGTCTGCCTGGTAAGTTTGCCAGTTGATTGCCATAGGCACATTGTACACATTCAAATTATTTTTTGATCCTTTTCACATGCTGGTGAACCCACGGTCAGGCAAAATAAGTCCATGAGTATTGAAAAGTTCATGCAAGACAGTAACCGTCTCCTTGTTATCACGGGTGCGGGTTGCAGCACGGCGTCAGGTATTGGCGACTATCGGGATGAACAGGGTGAGTGGAAGCGGGCGCAGCCGGTGCAGCACCAGGCGTTTATGCAGACGCTGGCATGGCGGCAGCGCTATTGGGCCCGCAGCCAGGTCGGCTATCCGGAGTTCAAGCGCGCAGCGCCTAACGTCACCCATCAGGTGTTAGCGCATTGGGAAGCGCAGGGTCGTCTGTGTGGATTAATCACGCAGAATGTGGATGGCCTGCATCAGCGCGCAGGCCACCAGCAGGTGATCGATCTGCACGGGCGCCTGGATCAGGTGGTGTGTATGGACTGTGGGGATACGGTTGGACGCGATGATGTCCAACAATGGCTGGATAAGCATAATACGCCTGCGCTGGAAGACACTGTGGGCATGGCGCCCGATGGAGATGCGGATCTCGCGCGAACCGATTTTTCTGCGATAAAAGTACCCGAGTGTCTGCAGTGTGGGGGTATTTTGAAGCCTGATGTTGTGTTTTTCGGTGACTCAGTACCTAAGGCCAGAGTTGCAGATGCGTTTGCTCAGCTTGAGCAGGCGGATAGCGTGCTGGTGGTTGGCAGTTCGCTGATGGTGTACTCAAGCTTTCGATTTGTACGCCGGGCTGCGGAGTTGGGTCTACCCATCGCCGCGTTGAATCGAGGTAAGACACGCGCAGATGAGCTGCTGACACTGAAGATAGACGCCGACTGTGGCGAGACGCTGCGAGCATTGTCCGATCTGTAACCTGTACAATCAAAGCAGGGGTCATTGATGTGAAAAGGAAAATATCATGAAGCGTATACTGGGGGTTCTTGTTTTACTCCTCTCTCCGGCCTTTGTCTGGGCAGATGCCGAGACCACAGACTGTGTTTATGCCCGCGACGTGAAGCAGTTTGAGATCCTCAACGACAGCACACTGCTGCTCATCGGTCGGCTCGATCGTCGATGGGTAAATCGGCTCAATACACGATGTGCGGGATTACGAAAAAATATGGTGCTCAACGTATCTCGATTCGGCAGCCAGATCTGCGCCAACGATAGAATTACGGCGACGAGTCGCGGTGCCGTTCGCGGCGAAGGGCCGGTGGCCAACTGTCTGCTGGGTAAGTTTGAACCGGTCACTCCTGAGCAGGTGGCCACGCTGCGACAATCTCTGGCGGAGGCTGATCAGTCATGACACGCGTATATCGTTATCTTTTTATCTTTGTCATATTGTCCGGATGCAGTAGCGCCGGGGTTGAGGAGCAGCAGCGAGCCGCAGCAGAAAAAGCGCTGTCGGTGGAAGAAATTCTCAACCGTGATCCAACCCAGAGTGATTATGTGAAGTCGCCGCGTTGTATTAACACCACTCGCATCCGGGATATGGAAGTGATCGACGAGCAACACATCGTGTTACGCGTCGCGCGTGCTGAATATTATCTTATCCGTTTTGATCGTCGCTGCCCGGGCTTGCGTCGAGGCCGGCCGGTGATTTACGAGCCAGGTAGTGGCAGCCAGCTGTGTGTTCTGGATGGTATTCGCGCTACTTACGATACTGGTCTAGGCGGCATCTCCCCAGGCATGCGCTGCAGCATTCCAGGTTTTGCAAGCGTGACTAAAGAGCAGGTCTCGCTGCTCAAAGACACGCTCCAGGTCAATCGTCGAACGTCCGAGACAACCGCACCTGCACCGGAAGCTGACGATGAATCATCTGCCGGTGCCGGGTCTGACGAAGAGACTTAGCGATCGAGAACCAGCTCTGCGAGGGTCTGCAGTTGAGCTGAACTGCGCGCGGACACGGTCAGCGAGGTTACTGGCGTCTCGTCCCATGCCTGCAGGCGATCTTTGATCTTATCGATGGGTCCCACCAGAGAAATCTCGTCTGCCAGGGCGTCAGGAATAGCTTGAGCGGCCTCGTCCTTTTTCCCTGCCATAAACAGATCCTGAACTTTCTGTGCTTCGGCTTCAAAACCCATGCGGCTGACAAGTTCTTTGTGGAAGTTGCGGTCTTTGGCACCCATGCCGCCGACATAAAGTGCCAGCATGTGTTTCACCGGCTGCAGACCGGCTTCAACATCATCAGTAATGTTGACCACTACACCCTGGGTGATCTCGAAGTCTGCTTTGGCATTGGACAGCGAAGGTGCATAGACCTCCTGGCGGAACGGAGAGTAGTAAAGGGGCAGCCAGCCATCTGCAATCTCTGCGGCCAACGCCACATTTTTTGGGCCTTCGGCACCCATGAAAATAGGAATTTCTTTACGTAGAGGATGCAGGATCGACTTCAAAGGTTTGCCTAGCCCCCAGGACCCTTCCCCTTGATAAGGCAGAGGGTAATGTTCGCCTTGGTTGGCGACAGGTTCCTCGCGCGCGATGACCTGACGCATGATGTCGATATATTCTCTGGTTCGCGCCAGGGGTTTGGCAAACGGACCGCCGTACCAGCCCTCGACAACCTGTGGTCCGGATACCCCCAGACCAATTATCATACGGCCGTTGGAGAGGTGATCCATGGTCATGGCAGCCATTGCGGTTGCTGTCGGGGTGCGCGCCGACAGCTGTATCACCCCGGTGCCCAGACGAATAGTGCTGGTATTGGCGCCGATCCAGGCGAGCGGGCTCAATGCATCAGAACCATAAGCTTCGGCAGTCCATACCGAATCGTATCCCAGGCGTTCAGCCTCCTGTGCCAGTTGTATGTGGTTGGTGGGCGGCTGTGAGCCCCAGTAGCCGAGTGCCAGTCCCAGTTTCATATCCGGCATGTGTTTCCCCCGAAAAGTGTCAGTGTGTTGTTAAGTTCTAGGGTATGACCATTCGACAAGTCGCGGCAAGCAGGTATTGATGATGTATCATGCGATCTTCACTTTTGAAGCCGAAGCACAATGGAAGATCAATGGTTGGCGTGGGCCAAACGATTGCAGGCGCTGGCGTCAACTGGGTTGCACTTCGATGTATCTGAGCATGACAACGAGCGCTATCGTGAAGTAGCTGAGATTGCTCAGCACATGTTGGCAGCGTTGGGCCGGGTGCCGTTGCAAGAGATCCTGCATCTGCATGCTGACTTCGCACAGAGTTACGCGACACCTTTGATAGATGTGCGCGGTGCAGTTTTCCGCGGCGGCGAGATTCTCCTGGTGCAGGAAAAAACCGATCAGCGCTGGACTTTGCCCGGCGGATACGCAGATGTAGGGCTATCTGCAGCTCAGAATATTGAAAAAGAAATTGCTGAAGAAGCGAACCTTGCCGTGAAAGCGCGGGCCCTTTACGCCGTGAAGCACAAAGCCAAGCACGCTTACAGACCGGATGTGCGCGATTTCTATAAATTCTTTTTCCTCTGTGAGCAGATTGACGATACTTTGCCCCAGGCAGGGTACGAGTGTCTCAGTGCTGACTATTTTGATCCTCGGCAACTGCCAGAGTTATCCACAGGGCGGGTGATTGCAGCGGATATAGAAGCAGCGTATGCCTTCCGCGCAGACCCTTCGCGTTTTACAGCGTTTGACTGATAGGGAGCGAAGTACATTGAGTCGACTGTGGATCTTGCGTCTGGTGCCTGATGTCAGATTTGGCCGCTGGTTTTCGTTTATCGCGCTGATTCTCCTGATGACGGCTTTTGTGGAATCGGCAGGCCTGTTAACTGGCGAATATCCGTACATGAGTTGGCCGATTGCCCTGTTTTTTGTTTGCATTGTGGCTTACATCGTCCCGGTTTTTCACTTTGTCACCGAGCGTAGTCAGGCGGCACTCAGGGAGTTACGTCAGAATGGTTTGATATCAACCGAAGAAGAAGAGAGGTTGAGGGTTCGTGTGAGCCACCGTTCCTGGCGCTGGGCGATCCTTAACCTCGTGGCAGCCTCAGCGTTGTGGTTTTCTCAAAGTTGGTTATTGACCGGTGAGCTGGTTGTTATGGTGAACAGCCTCTTCCGCGATTACCCGGGTTTTGTCGCGACGCTGTCGCCCTGGCTCGTTTGGATTACAGTAACCTGTACGGTACACGCGTTGGTCGATAACGCGCGTATGTTCAGGCAGCTGGCGCGAAAGGTGGATGTCGATATTCTGAATATCTCTTCGCTTATCCCGTTTGGGCGTATGGCAGTCAGCTCAACACTACTGGTCATCGGCGCGCAGTCGTTTTTTTCGATCATGTGGTTGGGTGGTGACACCAGCGTCTGGACCACCATTCCAGGATTAGTGCCCACCACCGCGGCGTTGGTTTACTTGTTTGTTGCGCCGGTATGGCCTCTACATAAGCGTTTGAAGCATGCGAAGCTGACACAGCTCGCCGTGGTTCAGCAACAGATCAATCAGATATCGTCTGCGCCAGTGCGGGATATGTCTGCTTTGGCGACCTTGCTGACCTTTCGTCGTGAAGTGGCCTCGGTAGCCGAATGGCCACTGGATATCAGCGTGCTGGCTAGATTCAGCCTGTATCTGGTGATTGTGCCGCTCACCTGGATCGGCGCGGCGTTGATAGAAAACGTTGTCGACTTTTTTATTGCGTAAATTTTGCAAATCAAAGTACTTTGCCGGTGGCAAGGTGGACGCAACACAGGCAAAATCTGCGTCACGTTTTGCACAGGGGAAAATTCGGTCTGATGAGTGGCTACAGAACCAGAGAAGTTGCTGAACTCATAGGTCTGAATACTGATCAGGTGCGTCACTATGTGCGCCGCTCCCTGGTGCAACCCGCCCGCGGTCAGCGTGGCGAATATAGATTTTCTTTTCAGGATGTGGTGTTGATGCGAACCGCCAAAGGTTTGATGAGCGCCTCAGTGACTACGCGCAAAGCTTATCGCGCGCTGGTTAAACTGAAAAAGGAAATGGAGCAGGAAAAATCTCTCAGTGCCGTGCGTATTTATGCGGATGGCACCACTGTTATGGCGCGGGATGATCAGCATGTCTGGGAAGTTGAGACCGGCCAGATCAATCTTGATTTCAGCCGCGGCGAAATAGCAGGCACCGTTGCAGACATTGCAGAGCAACACGTGCAGGCAGCGATAGCCGCGGAGGATCTGGATACAGATGAGTGGTACAACCTGGGTCTCGACCTTGAAGAAGTTGACCCGGATAAAGCGCCGGACGCGTATAAGCAGTCGATTCGTCTCGACCCTAAAAATGCTGATGCGCACGTTAATTTAGGCCGGTTGTATCAACTTCGTGGGGACCTTAAACATGCCAAGCGCCACTACGAACTGGCTTTAACAGCACGCCCCGGCCATCAGCTGGCGTTTTACAATCTCGGTACCGTATTTGATGAGCTGGATGAAACCAGCAAAGCAGCCGACTTCTATCAGCAGGCGCCGTCAATCCCCGATGCACATTACAACCTGGCGCGCATTCGCGAGTTGCAGGGTGATGAGGTCAGCGCATTGCGACACATGCGTGCTTATCGCGATCTTGTCGACGCGCAGAGCGACTGAGCGCCGCAAACTGCGCTACCGCCGCGTCGATTAACCGTCGTAGGTATAGGCTCTCTCCTGCAGCCGCTCAAAACCCATATCACCGCGACCGCAGCTGTCTACATAATCCATTTTGAAAGCATAATAACGCGTGCTGTTCTCACGCCGCAGTGCAACGGTCAGGAAGTCTTCAGAGCCTAAGCTTTTTAAGGTGGCGCCGTAATCGCAAACGGTCCGTGCAATCAATGCGTCGATGTCCGCACTTTGCGAAGCAGGCGAAGCAGGCGTTTCCGGCGTGTCTATGCGATCGCGGTAGTCGCGCAGAGACTTGTATTGAATATCGATGTCCTTGGCGAGGGCGTCGTACTGCGTGTCAACAGCAATCAATTCACGTTCCAGGTTTTCAATTTGCCGCTGCACCTTCTGCTGCTCGTCGTTAGAGTCTGCGCGCACCAGTTCCCGCCGCTGGGTGCGTAGCTGAGCGCGGATATCACGCTGTTCCAGGCGCAGGTCGCGCTGCTCAGCGCGTAGCTCGCGCAGAGTTTCCAATGACTCTGGTTCATAGGGTGATAAATCGATCTGCAGGTCAGACAGAATGTTTTCCACCATCGAAGGTATCTCATCAAGGTTGATCTGGCCGTTGATGGCAATGGCGGTGTCGCCATTGTTGATGGTCAGCCAGGGCGCATTCAGCCGCACGGAAACCAGCACCCCCTGTTTGGCCAGATATTCGGCGGTGACACTGGTGACACGAATTCCGCTCTTCAGCTCATTACGAAGCGCGGATTTCATCACGTCAGCAACAATTTTGGCCTCCCGCGTGATGTCAGTAAGATTATCAACCTCGCGTGCGGTGGCGAGGCTGGCCAGGGATAATGTTAAGCAGGTAAGTAGCCAGCGTGCGATCTTCATGGCGTATGCACTCCTTCTTCTGCAGCATCACTGCCGGTGCCCGGCGTGGCTGCAGGATTGCGATCAGCGGTTGTGACCAGGTCTTTAACCTGTTGATACAGCTCATCCAGTTCCTGCTGCCCCTGCAACTGGTTGGTGATCACAAAACGCAGGGAATCTTCTGTTTCGATAGTGCGGCGATCCATTTCGGCCTTCAGGTATTGCAGTAACACCTGCAGTTCTTCCTGACGCTGCTCGCGGCTGCCTTCCATGACTCTTTCGACCATGGCCGCCTGTGTCGCTTGAGGCAGCTCAGGCAATTCCTGATAACTGCTCAGGGGCTGGCTGGAAGCCGGCAATACGCCGCTGTTCTCGGGCATCTGCACAAATATCATGGTGGCGACTGCCAGCGCAGCGGTGCTGGCTGCGGTAGGGAACCACAAACGGAAATTGTCCAGCCAGTTATGGTTGCTGGTCACCGGGGCTGGCTGCCAGGCCGGTACGGTTTCGTCATGCCAGTTTTCTGCCATGTTAGACAGCATGTTGATGGCCTCGAAGTCAGACTGGCAATCAGCGCAGCTTTCCAGGTGAGTCTCAACTTCAACTGACAGCGAATCGTTTAACGACTTCTGGGCGTAATCAATTAAAAGCGGATTTGCGTGTTCACAGAGCATCTCGCAGTTCCTCGTGTTGCTTCAGTTTTCGCAGGGCACTGTACAGTCGTGTTTTGGCTGTATTGGCGGATATGCCAAGCTGGCCTGCGATATCTTCAAAGGTGAAGTGTTGAAAAAATTTGAGTTCTACAACCTGACGCTGTTCATCAGGCAGGGTGCCCAGCGCAGCGCTTATTTTCTGGTTTGCGTGGGTGGTAAAGGTTTGTTCCTCCGGGCCTGCTTCAGCGTTCAGAAATCCTCTTTCTTCATCAAATTCGTCATGGAATTTGCGTCGCCGCAGATAGTCTGTACAGCGAAAGCTGGCGATGCGGAACAACCAGGCAGGGAAGGGTGCGTCACCGCGGAAACTGCCGAGGTTGCGATGTACACCGACAAACACTTCCTGCATCAGGTCAAAAGCGTCATCAGGGTGGCTCACCATTCTTAAAGCGTAGTTGTACACGCGTTTTTCATACCTCTTGATTAATTTATTCCACGCGCTGTTGGACCCCGCCACAGCGCGTGTTATCAACACTTCATCAGTCACCGGACCTAGCATTTAATTATTCTTGTGCCTGCCTTGAGGAGAATGTCGCGACATACCGGGAAATAGTTTGCCGCAAGGTGCGAAAATCAGTCTTCCAGTATCTTCAGGGGGATGAGATTAGCATCAGGTCTGCGTTTGCCCCAGGCGATGAGGCTGGCGAAAAAAGCCGTGGCGGCGAGGCTGACGCCGGCCAGCCACAGCGTGGCGCTGGTAGGGTCGTCTGAGAAAGTGCCGATCTGATACACAATCACCGCAGCACCGTAAGCCACCACAAATGACCAGGCGACAGAAAACGTGGCCCAGAAAGACCCCAACTCTTTGTAGATCACGCCAATGGTCGCAACACAGGGCATGTAAAGAAGGATGAACAGCAGGTAAGCAAACGCACCGAGCTGCCCGTTAAACAGACTCTGCATGGCGCTGATGGTGTTGATCTGCACTTCCTGGGCCTCAGCCTGTAATGCGGTATCTTCCAGGTTGCCTAGGTCCAGGCCCAGTGGGTCTGTCAGCTGGCCTGCAATTTCACTGAGGTTGGCCGGTACGCTCGCCACAGCTTGACTGAGCATGTCGGTCAAGCTGTTGTCTTCGTGCTGGCTTGTCGGCGCATACAAAGCATCCAACGTGCCGACCACAACTTCTTTAGCAAAAATACCGGTGAAAATGCCAACAGTGGCAGGCCAGTTATCTGCTTCGATACCCATGGGTTTAAACACCGGGGTAATGGTTTTGCCGATCGCTGAGAGCACTGAGCTCTCCGAATCTTCGTTGCCAACGCTGCCGTCGGTACCGATGGAGCTGAGCACGTTGAGGGCAATGACCACCAGCACAATAGCTTTACCTGCGCGTACCACAAACCCTTTTAAACGTTGCCAGGTCTGCAGCAGAATGTTGCGCAGCACAGGTAAATGGTAGGCGGGCAGTTCCAGGATAAACTCGCTGCGGCGTTCCGGTAAAAGGTGTTTGCGGACTACCATTGCGCTCAATATCGCCACAACGATACCGATCAGGTACAGGGCAAATACGATGTTCTGGCCATTGCTGGGGAAAAACGCTGCGGCAAACAGGGCGTATACCGTCAAGCGGGCGCCACAGCTCATGTAAGGGGCCATCAATGTTGTCAGAATACGATCGGGTTGAGAATCCAATGACCGGGTTGCCATGACCGCGGGGACATTGCAGCCAAACCCAACGATCAGCGGTACAAATGATTTGCCAGGCAACCCCAGACTGCGAAGCAGGCGGTCGACAATAAAGGCGACCCGCGCCATGTAGCCGGAATCCTCTAAAAACGCGAGCACCAGAAACAGCGCGCCGATAACCGGAATAAAGGTGCCCACCAGCTGCACGCCGCCGCCGACGCCGTCGGCCAGAAAGACGATACCCCAGGCGGGTAGCCCCAGCCACTCGAACAGCTGTCGCGGCCCCTCTACAAACAAAACGCTGCCCACAAGATCGAAAAAGTCGATAAATGCTGAACCGATGTTGATGGAGATCAGGAACATCAGATACATCACGCCAAGGAAAACAGGGAAGGCCGCAAACCGGTTCAGGACCACCTGATCAATGGCTTGCGTCCAGCCGCTTTGTGTTGCCTTGTCAAAGTGAGTACAGCTTTCGATAAGCTTGTCGATCTCTGCATAGCGGTTGACGTCGTCGCCGCTGGCGAAGTCGGCAACAGGAGCAGCGTGTCCGATGGCGTTGTTGAGTTCGTCTAAGCCTTCCCGGCGGGTTGCGATGAGTGGCACCACGGGACAGCCAAGGGCTTGAGCGAGAACATCGAAGTCGATTTGTGTGCCTTGTGAGCGCGCAACGTCCAACATATTGATAACCACAACCGTGGGTATGTTGAGATCGTGAAGCTCGCTGGTGAGATACAGGCTTCGGCTTAAACTGGAGCCGTCGGTAATATTGATGGCCATATCAGCATCGCCGCTGGCCAGATAATCCCGCGCAATTTTTTCATCAAGCCCGCCGGCAATGGGATCGAGGCTGTAGGTGCCGGGTAAGTCGATAAGCTCCAGGTCACCGCTTGCGGTGGCGTAGGTGCCACTTTTCCGTTCGACGGTGACACCTGGCCAGTTGCCAACACGCTGGTGCGCGCCGGTCAAGGCGTTAAAAAGCGTGGTTTTACCACTATTGGGATTGCCAATCAGGGCTATTCTGGTCATGTCTCAACCACTTCGAATTGCAGCGTTCTGGCTTCACTGGGTCTTATCGCCAGGGAATAGCCGCGTAGTCGCAGTTCGATGGGATCACCAAGTGGCGCACTGCGCAGGATGGTGACCAATGTGCCAGGTACCATGCCCAGGCGCTGCAGCTGCGCGCTGTAGTTGGACTTTTCGGTAAAGCCCGTGATACGAATTTGCGTGCCTGTGTTGAGTTCGGCCAGGGGTGACGTCATGGTGGATGAAGGTCTGATACAACAACGGAACTCTGACAGCTCCGGTTATTTTGTGCAAATGATTCTTATTTACATTGAGGCGTGCATAAATTGAGGCGCAGAGGTTAAATAGGCGTGGACCTTAAGTGTGCGATCGAACCAGGAGACGGTCGAATGTTGGCGTTAACCGTGGTGACAAAAAACCATGACCTCAAGCGGCTGGTTGCAGAGATCAATGAGGCTCTGTGGGATGCGGCTAACGAGATGTCTATGTATGACGCTGAGTCTTTAGCAGCTTATCTTGAACATCAGGATACGCTCTTTGTAGCCTGCCACGAGGTGGTTGGGTCGCGACATATATTTGTTGGCATGGCATCGTGTCGCTTTGAAATCAAACCTTATGGTAAAGAACGCTGGCTCTATGTTGATGAAGTTGACGTCTGTGCTGACCATCGTCAGAAAGGTGTGGGCAAAGCCATCATGCTGAAGCTGATCGAGTTGGCGGAGGAAGCGGACTGCGAGGAAGTCTGGCTGGGTACCGAAGCGGATAATGATGCCGCAAATGCGCTGTATCTCTCGCTTGATCCGGATGATGTGGGGCAGGTTGTGGGCTACACCTACGAAATGAAGGAGTAAGTGGCGGTGTCTGGTTTACCGCACATACTGTGCGCCTGAGCAAACTATGAAGCATGTGAAACATACGTTTTTTAGCTCTCTGGTGGGGCTACTTCTACTGGCGGTAATGCCCGTGGCTGGCTACGCGGATAATTACAAGCGTGTGATAGAGGCGTGCACCAACCTGGTGTTGGACTATGCCTACTTTCGTGACCGGCCAGATGCAGAAGGCGTTGCAAGTCTTTTCGCCGAAGATGCGCAGCTGACGGTCCTCGGGCAAACCTTTGTCGGGCGCGCAGCCATTGCTGAGCGCATTCGTGATGCCGCGGGTGGTCCGATTTTTCGACATATGATGAGCACCATACGTATTTTTCCTGATAATGAATCTCACGCACGGGGCGTGAGTTACGTTGCTGTATACACGGCGTCTGCGGGACAACTCCCCAGGCCTTTGCAACAACCTGCAGCGGTGGGTGAATACCATGATCGTTTTGTGTTGACTGAATCAGGCTGGAGAATCGCCCAGCGGGAATTTGTGGCGGTCTTTGTCGCCGAGGCTCCCAGGGATTGATAGGGGGTGTAAAACTTACTCCTTCAGTCGCCCGTACACAGGCTGACCAGGAAAGACACCCTCCACAAGTTCTGCATCACGCAACACAAACACACCATTAACTAACACATGTTTTATGCCGTCAGAAAGTTGCATTGAATCTGTGTAGGTTGCTTTGTCAATAATCAGGTTAGGATCAAACACCGTCAGATCCGCATCAGCACCCACCTGAACCCTGCCTTTTCTTTTCATCTCTGGCGCAATGGCTTCGAGACGACGTGCAGGGAGCAATGTCATCTTTTCAAGCGCTAACATCAGATCAAGTGCCTCGCTTTCTCTGACATAGTGCCCCAGCGTTTTTGCATACGTACCCGCTCCGCGCGGGTGAGATGCACCGTTGGCAAATGAAATACCGTCTGATGCGATGATGACATCCGGCTGCCTGATCAGCCAGGCATTGGCCTCCTCGGACCTGCCGTGGATGATGACCGCGCCGCCTGTCTTGCGGTAGGCATCGAAAGATTCGCGAGTCAGTCGTTCGCCCGTTTTTGCCCATTGCAGAAGGCTGTAGTCCGCCTGCCAATCGTCGAACAGAGCACTCTCGATGAGGGTTGACCCCGCCGTATATGGATAAGCTTCAGTAGTGATATCCAAGCCGGCACGTCTTGCGCCTCTGATCATTTCCAGCGCGGTCATGGCGGACTTATCGGTGCTGGAATTTAAATGGACAATATGCAGAGAAGCCCGGGTAGCAACCGCATTAGCGATGACTTCCTGGACAGGCGCAAGTCGATCTCCGCCCATGCGGCTTGCTGCTCTAACGTGCACAAAAACAGGCGCTTCTAGTGTAGCTGCGGTGTTGAAGGCTTGAAAAATCTCTTCGTGCCCGGCCCCCGGTGTATAGGTGATACCGAACCCAAAACCAAGGGCACCCTGATGCATTCCGCCACGCATGAGAGCAAGGGTATTATCAACTTCTTTGGGCGACAGTTCACGACGGGCTGATTCGGTAGCAAAAGACTCCTGCAGGAAACCCGACCAGCTACCTCCAATATCTTTCTCACCTTCGACCGCAGCATGACGAGCCGCTACGTGACTCACCGTAGCGCCATAGTTCAGCAGGGCTTTATCTTTACGTTGCTCGTAGTAGCGTTCAACCGGCCAGGCGCCAATTTCTAATTCCAGAGCCGTGGTCACACCGTCGCCCGCCTGAAAACGGTTGCTGGGCAAGTCCTGGCCATGGGCATGCAGGTCAATGAAACCGGGCGCTACCACCAGTCCGGCAGCATCTATGCTCAAAGCCGCGCTTGGAGGGTCCTCGCTGATGCTGTGGATTCGACCCTCTCTCACCAGGATATGTCGTATCGCATCCAGGCCTGTTTCCGGGTCCATCACACGCCCGTTTAAAATAGCAATGTCCTGTGCGCTGGCTGTAAGCATTGCTGTTGTGAGCAACGTGCCTGCAACGAGTCTGAATAAAACGTTTGTCTGAAGCATCTGGCTCTCCCCTCCGATTTCCGTATTCTACTCGGGAAACGAGACTCAGGCTCGCATCGTTTAAGTAAGCAGACCTATCTGTATCGCTAACTCAATTCAAACAATCCAGTGTTGCACTGCTCGTTCCGCCACCAGGCGTTCGATATCACGTGGTACAGGTTGTACTCCGTTCGATAAAGACTTTCCGTCGCGTGCAAGAAAGTGAAGACTCATTGATTGCAGGGCCAGGCCCAAGTCCATTATCTCAATTGGGTTTCCATCTCCAGCGGAGAGATTGACAAGGTTGCCATGTGAAACTAGAAATATTTTCCGGTCATCCGGTAGCACATACTCAGTGACATCACCCCGAACTTCTCTGGTTGATGCGGCCATGTCTTCAAGCGCTGGAATGTCGATTTCAGAGGCAAAGTGGCCGGCGTTGGCAATGATCACTCCAGAACGCATCGCATCGAAGTGCTCTCGTTGGAGAATGTTGTCGTAGCCTGTAACGGTGATAATCATTTGAGCGGCAGCCACAGAATCTTCAAGCGTTGAGGTGCAGAACCCTTCCAGATGCGCTTCAAGCAATGACAATGGTTCTTGCTCAACAACAGTTACATGAGCGCCCATACCCCGCAATCTCTGCGCCAAGCCCGCCCCGCAGTATCCGTAGCCGATCACCAACACATTCTTGCCATGCAACATCACATTGGTTGCTCGCATTAAACCATCTACTACCGAGCTTCCTACACCAAAGCGGTTCTCTACGATTCTTTTGGTCAAAGTGTCATTGATGCTGAGGGTCGGAAAGTCTTTGCACCTTATCGATTCTCTCAGGCGAGTTGTCCCTGTTGTTGTTTCCTCGGTTGCACCAATAAGCGACTCGCTGAGATGCCGATATTCATCTCGGGAATAAATCAGGTGATGCAGGTCCGCACCATTGTCGGCTATCAAATGCGGCTCTGATTGAAGGACATATTCACAATGAGTCAAATGGTCTTCGAAAGTCTCATCGCTGCGTGCGAATACGCGGACGCTTTCCATCTCAGCCAGTGCGGCTGCGGTATCATCCTGTGTCGAACCGGGACTACCTGTGATTGAGATCTCGGCGCCACCAGCCGCCAACGCTTCGATCCAGACACCGGTTTTAGCTTCAACATGCAGGCAAATACCAATTTTGAGGTTCTTAAATGGTTGGCTCTTGCGAAAATCTTCAGCCAGGCTTGCAACGATAGGCATATGTGTTCGAGCCCAGTCGATGCGTTTTGCACCCGCTTCGGCGAGGGCGGGGTCAACGACTACCGATTTCATGGTTCTTAGTGTTTCTGAGCATAAAAAATTCCGCGAATAACTGTCATGAACGGTTAGAAACCATAGCAGCCTTTCTAATCCGGAGCTAAAAGCACTGAAGATGCTTGTTTTTCATTCGAAAGAGTGGGGTTGTAGTGCTGCTCGACTTATCTTGCGCGATGTCAAAATGCCAAGGAAAATTTGGCGCCACCGCTTTCTCGATTGTTGAATGAAATGGTACCTTCGTTGGCGATCATGATCTGCCGACTCAAAGCAAGACCTACACCACTGCCATTTTTTCGAGTGGTAAAAAAGGGTACAAAAATCTTCACCGCGACATCTGCAGCAATACCCTGGCCATTATCTAAAACCTCGATGGTCACTTGCCCGCTTTGACTGAGAGTGCCTCGCAGCTCAACTTTGGGTTGGTCAACGTGCTCAACTGCATACAGGGCATTCTGTGCCAGATTGATCAGCACCTGTTCGATCATCTGTCGGTCCGCATACAATTCCAGACTCTGGGGTGTAACGCTGATCAGAATTTCAACATCCTGGTCCGAGCCTTGCGCAAGCACAATACGCCTCACATCGGTCAACAGATCGTCTACGGGGAATCTGCTTTTGTTCGGCTCTGGCAGGCGGGTCAGGCGGCGGTAGCTTGAAACAAAGTTCATCAGTCCATCTGCGCGTCTCGCCACCGTATTCACAGCATCTTTGACATCTGTTAACTCTGCAATCAATTCGTCATTGGCCACCTTATGACTCACATCATCTACCAGATCAACAGCGGTTCTGGCCAGCGACGACACGGGGGTGATGGAATTCATTATTTCATGGGTCAATACTCTCACTAGATCCTGCCAGGCTTGTAGCTGGGTCACATCCAATTCACTTTGGATATTCTGCAAACTCAGGAGCTGCAATGTTTGTGTTGGCATCGCAATTTCGCTGGTACCGATGCTGAAGGTCTGGTCATGCCCATCGAAGTTCAGAGTCAGCAACATCCGCGACCCAGGCTCCGCAAGCAGTATGCGTTCCGGAATGTCTTTGCCGAAGCGGTTCAGGTCTTCTACCTGGGTTAGATTAAATCGACCGAATAAACGACGTGCCGCATTGTTCCATAAGGTCAACTGGTTATCGCGGCCAACGGACAGCAACGGTACCGGCACATGTTCAAGCATCGCCTTCAATTGACGCACCTCGGTCTCGTTCTGGCTACGGTCTTCACGAAAGCGATCCAGAATGAAAGTAAAGGTGTCACCAAGCTCTGTAAAACCCGCACCTAGACCAACAAATTCGAAACGCTGACCAAAGTCAGCATAGCGCGCCGCGTCCAGAAACCGTGCAATCTCACGATTTGTTTTGGCAATAAATTTGTACAACTCCAAAGACAGCGCAACAGCACTAACCAGTACTAACAGCATTACTACGGGGTAATCAGGTGTCACGAGCAGAAAGCCTGCGACACTCAGAGTGATCAGAATGATGAACATGCGTAAGCCAATCGCCAGTCCGAATCGACTAAAGCCCATGCTTTTCCATCCTTCGATATAAAGCGGCGCGGGTCAAACCCAGGTCTTTTGCCGCATGTGAAATGTTATAACGGTTGCGGGTAAGCGCAGCCTGAACTGCTTTTCGTTCGAGCGCTTCCAGATTAAGGTCATTGTTTAATACGGAGGCGTCTGACGACAGGTTTTCCAGCCGATCACTTTTCACCCTGGTGCGCTCTATCTGGGGTAAGCTGAAATCTTCAGGCACAAACTCATCAGCCTCAGACAGAATTACCGCTCGCTCCAAAGCGTGTCGCAAAGCACGCACATTGCCAGGCCAGTCATACTCTGTCAGCGCAGCCAGTGCCGCGGACGAAAATCGCTTGCTTTGCCTGCCATATTTACGGGTATACAGGTCCGCGTAGTAAACAGCGATTGCCGATATGTCTTCACGACGTTCTCGCAGGGGCGGCATAATAATTTCAACTGTATTCAGGCGAAAGAGGAGGTCCTGACGAAAGCGCTGTTCATCGGTGAGTTGTTCACGCGGTACGTTCGTTGCGGCAATGATCCTGATATCGATATCTACCGGTTTACTAGCCCCCACCGGTACTACCTGCTTCTGCTCCAATACCGACAGCAGCTTGGCCTGCAAGTGCAAAGGCAAATTACCAATTTCGTCCAGAAACAAGGTGCCGCCACGGGCCGCTTGTAAGCGGCCGATCCGATCAGATTTAGCATCGGTAAAAGAGCCTTTAACATGTCCAAACAGCTCAGATTCAAACAAGGTTTCAGAAATAGCGCCCAAATCGACGGTCACAAACACGTGCTCACGTCTCGCTGATTGGTTGTGTAATGCGCGAGCGGCGAGCTCTTTACCCGTACCATTTTCACCAAGAATAAGGACATTGGCCTGAGTGGGCGCGGTACGCTCGATCAGATGTTGTACCTCCTGCATCGCGGTGGATTCGCCGAGCATCGGTTGCCGGGTGTTACTGGCCACTTCCATCAGGGCTGTATTAGTTTTTTTCAGAGCGCTCGCTTCTCGGCGCGAGCGGTGTAATTTGACGCTGGCGGACAAAGTGGCAACAAGCTTCTCGTTCTGCCAAGGCTTGGCGATAAAGTCGGTAGCACCAATTTTCATGGCTTCAACCGCCATATCCATATCTCCGTGCGCGGTAATTAACACCACCACCGCATCAGGATTAAGTAGCAGAATTTTCTGCAGCCACGCAAGACCTGCTGCGCCGCTGGACTCGCCAGGCCCAAAGTTCATATCGAGCAGGATGGCTGCATAATCTGTTGCCGCAATAAGCTCAGGGATAAGCTCTGGATCCGCACAAGTATCCACGCGCGCGTAGTGACGCTGTAGCAGGAGTTTGCCAGCGGTCAAAATATCTTCATCGTCATCAACTATGAGGAGCGTACTGTCATCTCTCACGTAAGCGGTGCCTCAGAATGCAGTGTTCAACATCGTACACCAGAGTGTCCGATATCGAACAGAATTTCATTCTCGTTTCACTGACAAGAAAATTAATCCTTATAAAACAATACGATACATATTGGCACGACCCTTGCTCTACTGAGTCTCAACAACACTTGGTAATTAAACGACCATGCGCGCAGTGGACACAGACAAAAACTTCTCCGGTGGCATAAACACCACACCGAATAAGTCCGGTGCAGCTATGGACCGCACCATAGAGAAAAAGAAACTCCCTTTAAAAGCTCTGACGGTTGTTGGCGTGCTGCTTCTTGTCGCTGTGCTAATCGGGTTGTACCTGTGGGACCAGGCCAATGCGCGTTCATTTGTTATTGAGAACTCTCGCGTGGTGGTATCGCCCGTAGTAAGAGGAACATTTGACGACTTCATCCCTATCCGCGGTCGAGTGACACCGCGTAAAACGGTTTATCTTGACGTTATCGAAGGGGGTCAGGTCGAACAGCGCCTGGTAGATGATGGCGCTATCGTTAAAGCTGGCGACCTGCTGGTAACACTCAACAACACCTCCCTGCAGCTTGACGTGACGCGCAACGAAGCCATGGTCACCGAGCAGTTGAACAATATGCGCACCATTGAGTTGCAGCTTGAACAAAATCGTTTGCAGCACAAACGAAATCTGGTGGAAATAAACTATCAGATTAAGCGCTTAATGCGCCAAATCGAAAGGTTGTCGAGTCTCGACAATGCAGGCCTTGCGATCAAGAGCCAGTTAGAAGATGCCGAAGATGAGTTAGCCTATTTCATAGAACGACGGGAGGTAACCCGCGAGAGCCAGAGTACAGATGCACGTATGCAGGAAACCCAACTTGAATTCCTGCAGAAATCCAGCGCTCAGATGGAAGGGAACTTATCCCTTTCACGCAAGAATCTGGACGCTCTGAATGTTCGCGCTCCGGTGGACGGGAAATTGTCGGGGCTGGACGTTGAGGTTGGCCAGAGTATCCAGCGTGGAGGTCGCCTTGGACAGATCGACGATCCGGAGAGTTTTAAACTACGTGTCGAAGTGGACGAGTTTTATCTTAACCGCGTGGACATAGGGCAACCCGCTCGATTCGAACATGGCGGCAAGCCCTTCACATTAACTGTCAGCAAGATTTATCCCCAGGTCATCAACGGCCAGTTTGAACTCGACCTGCTGTTTGACGATGAGGAGCCCGAGGACATACGCCGTGGCCAAACCCTGCAGGCAACGCTGACGCTGGGAGATTCGACGACGGCATTGATCATTCCGAACGGCGCTTTTTTCCAGGACACCGGTGGCAACTGGATGTTTGTTGTTGACCCAAGTGGCAATCAGGCCATTCGCCGCAGCGTCAGACTCGGACGACGTAATTCTAAACACATTGAAGTGCTCGAAGGTTTGGAGCCAGACGAATTGGTAATCACAAGCCCCTATTCAAGCTTTAAAGAAATGGATCGCCTGACCCTTACCGAAGACTAATCAACACACGCAATTGGAAACACACATGCTTAAATTACACGACCTTTCGAAACTGTATCGTACGGACGAAGTAGAAACGGTGGCGCTGAATTCGGTGAACGTTGAAATTACCGCAGGTGAGTTTGTCGCCGTAATGGGGCCGTCAGGTTGTGGTAAGTCTACGCTGCTAAACATTATCGGTATGCTGGACTCGCCTACCTCCGGTAATTACTGGTTTCGCGACGAAGACGTTGCAGGCTACTCCGAAGCCAAACTTGCCGACATACGCAAACATAACATCGGCTTCATATTTCAATCATTCAACCTCATTGATGAATTGTCGGTTGCAGAAAATATTGAACTCGCGCTGCTGTATCACAATATTCCGGGCAGCGAACGCCGCGACCGGGTCGCTCAGATTATGGATAAAGTGGGTATTGCGCATCGCGCCAGGCACATGCCCAGCCAGCTTTCTGGCGGCCAGCAGCAGCGTGTCGCAGTTGCACGGGCCATTGTCGGCAATCAAAGTTTGATTCTCGCTGATGAGCCCACTGGCAACCTGGACAGTGTGCATGGCCAGGAAGTCATGGAAATGTTGCAGGGGCTCAACGAAGAAGGCACCACAATTGTCATGGTGACTCATAGTTCAAGCCATGCAGATTACGCGCGGCGTAGCATTAACCTATTCGACGGCCATGTGGTCACAGAAAACCTGCGTGCGGCGGTGTAACCATGATTAAGAATTACTTTTTAATAGCCTGGCGCCAACTGCAGAAAAACAAGTTATACGCATCGATAAATGTGATCGGACTTGTGGTTGGACTTGTTGTCTATCTGTTCGGATCGCTGCTGGTCAGCTACGAGCGAAGCCATGATCTGTTTTTTGCCAATGCGGATCGAATCTACACTGCTGGCTCTCTGTTCGGGCCGACGGCCAATGTCGGCGTGGGTGAAACTGATGGTATTTATACGGCCTTTGCGCCGCTGATAGATGCCGAAATCGAAGAGGTAGAGGAAATTGCCCGCACCGTGGGTGTCGAGTTTCTACTGTCCAACGAAGACAACCATTTTTATCAATACATTCGTTTTGTCGACCCTGCTTTTCTGAAGATTTTCGATTTTGATTACATTGAAGGCAATGCCAGTGCGCTTGAAGATCCTTCTGGTGTCATGTTAACCAGAACTATTGCTGAGAAATATTTTGGCAATGAGTCGGCGTACGGCAAAGTGCTTACCCTGGATCACGGCGTCAGCCTGCGCGTGACTGCGGTTATCGAAGAGCTTCCCGTCAACTCCCATTTCGGCTCTTCCGTGATGAGTAATGGCAGCATCGAAGTTGTGGCCCCGTTGCAGGCCCTGAACAGGGCTAACGACTATGATCTGGCAGGAAATTTCAATAATCTCTCGACCGGTGATTTCACCTATATGCTGCTGGCGCCTGGCAAAGATCGCAGCTGGCTGCAGCAAAGTTTGGATGGTGTCTATGATCGGCACTATCCGGAAGATATGCGAGAGTTTGTGGTTGGGGTCAATGTAAGGCCATTGGTAGAAGCAAACACAATTTTATGGGACGCCGTCGGCTTACCAGTGCTGGACTCCATTCGCCTGCTCGGCTTCCTGGTCCTGGTTGTTGCTATTGTCAATTACACCAATCTGGCCACCGCGCAATCTCTGGGTCGCAGCCGGGAAATTGGCCTGCGTAAAACGATGGGTGCTGCCGTTAGCCAACTGGTCACGCAATTTTTAGTGGAAAGCTTGTGCGTTGCCACTATTGCTATGGTGATTGCCATTGCTGCACTTGAGATTATCGTGCCGGTGATGAACACCACACTGGATAAGGGGCTGCAGCTCGAATACTGGCAAATGGTGCCATGGCTGATCGCAACAACACTTGGGGTCGGCTTGATTGCTGGCGCCTATCCTGCCTATCTCATCACTCGCGCAGCGCCAATCGAGGCATTACGGGACGGCAGCAAACGTGGCGCCAAAGGCAGCCGTTTTCGCACCAGCATGCTGGTCCTGCAGTTTTCAATTTCCATTTTCATGATGGCAATGGTTCTGGTGATGTACCTGCAGAACAACAAGCTGGAATCTTCGAGTAACATCTATCCTAAGTCCCAAATTATTACATTGAACCGGCTGGATGTTGATTCTATCCAGTCCCGCTTGGAAACACTGCGCAACGAATTGCTGAATATCCCCGGCGTCGAGAACGTCGCCTATTCCAGTCAGCTGCCATATCAACAAAGCAATTCGTCTTTCAATGTGAGTGCTGTGGCCGGAGACGAAGACCAATCCATGCAGCTCACCCAGGTAATTGTGGATGAACGCTTTATGGACACTTACAACATCCCGCTGTTGGCTGGCCGGGCACTGTCCAAGACCTATAGTGCGGATACCATCGTGGAGGGTAGTGTGGTAGCCAACGTGATCATCAATGAGTTGGCGGCTAGACAATTGGGTTTTGGTGCGCCCCAGGAAGCAGTGGGTCAGGTGTTTTATGATTTTTCAGATTCTCGAGCTGAGCGCGCTTACACGGTTGTAGGTGTCTCGCCAGATCAGAACTTCCAGGGGTTCCATAACCAGATCAAACCTACGGTCTTCTTCATCATCCCCACTGTTTTTCGTTATGGCTCCATTCGAGTAGATGGCGTAGGTCTGGCGGATACTTTGCGGTCGGTTGAAGCGGTTTGGGAAAATCTGATACAAGACTATCCGATACAAGGCGAATATCTTGAAGACGAATTCCAGGAATCGTTCGAGATCTACACGAGTTTGTCTTCAGTGTTAGGCGGCTTCGCGTTTATTGCCATGTCACTCAGCATGATCGGCTTGTTTGGCCTTGCTGCATTTATGGCGGAGACACGAACTAAAGAAATTGGGGTACGTAAAGTTATGGGTGCGAGCACAGGACAAATTGCACGCCTGCTGGTGTGGCAATTTTCCAAACCCGTTATGTGGGCGCTCTTGTTAGCACTACCCGCAGCCTACTTCGCATCGGGCGAGTTCTTACGCTTCTTTGCCGACCGCATAGCATTTCCTGAGGTAATAGTTCTAGGCGCAGGCGTGGTGGCGGTGTTATTTGCATGGCTTATCGTTGGTATTCATGCTTTGCGGATTGCAAGGTCCAACCCCATTAAGGCGCTACGTTACGAATGATAAAGCGGGTTTAGTAGTATTCCGCGTTACGCGGCGTGTATAAACTAGGGCAGGCATTTTCTTCACTGCAGAGTTCAGAGGTCAATTAATGCTCTCTCAATCTGGTTCCCATACCCCTTCTTCCCAAATCGGTGTCTTGGCCATGGTTGTTGTCCTGCTTGGTGCATGCTCGCCCGGTCCAGAAGCCGTTGACCTCATCTTTGAGTCAGGTCGGGTGTACACGAGCAATGCACAAGCTCCCTGGGCTGAGGCGCTGGCCGTGCGCAACGGGAAAATAGTTGCAGTCGGGACTACAGCAGATGTTACCCAAAAATATTCCGGGCCGAAGATTAATCTTGGTGGGCGTATGCTCATGCCCAGCTTTCACGATGCGCACGTCCACCCGGTACTTGGCGGAGTTCAGATGATGCAGTGCAATCTGTCGACTTTTGCGACAGTCAGTGCTTTGCTGCAGGCGGTGGCTGCATGCGACGCAAATCTGGCTGACGATGAGTGGCTGGTTGGCGGTGGATGGAATTTGTCGTTGTTCGCCGAGGCCAACCCTTCCCGCAAACTGCTGGATGCGGTTAATCCAAACCGGCCAATGCTGCTGCGGGGCGCGGATGGACACTCATCCTGGACCAACACCAAGGCATTGACCCTTGCAGGTATCGAAGCTGAGACGCCGGACCCTGCCCACGGCATCATTGAACGCGAAGCAGATGGCACGCCTTCAGGTACGTTGCGGGAGTCAGCTCAGTCGCTGCTTGAGAATGTTCTTCCTGTCGTGGCAGCTGAAGATCGCTCGAAAGGGTTGTTGTTAGCAATCAAGCATGCTAACTCTCTGGGGATCACATCGATGATTGACGCTGCAGTGACCCAGACGGAAATTGCCGCTTATGAATCTCTAGACGAGCAGGGAAAACTCACCGCACGCCTGGTTCTATCTGCCGCGGTTGTTGGGCCTGCACCCATGCACAACCAGGATGATCTTATTGTTGCTGAAGATCGGATTACCGAAAAACGCATCCGTCGCCACGCGGCAAAAATATTTGTTGATGGTGTTCTCGAAGGCGAAACGGCAGCGCTGATCGAGCCGTATATCGATAGAAACGGTGCCAGAGGCAGTCTGCTATTACAGCCAGATGAACTGAACATCAAAGTTGCGGAACTCGATGCGAACAATGTGCAGATTCTGTTTCACGCGATTGGGGATCAAGCAGTCAGAGTGGCGCTGGATGCTATTGAATATGCCCGCACTGAGAACGGTGCGCGCGACAACCGCCATCACATTTCTCACTTGCAGCTCATCCACCCTGACGATCACGCACGCTTCGCTGAGCTGGATGTGGCCGCCAATTTCCAGGCTTTGTGGGCTTATCCCGAAGCCTATATTACCGAGATTAATCTTCCGGTAGTGGGTCCCGAACGGGTTCAACGAATGTATCCCATTGGCTCCGTTCATCGCGCGGGTGGTCTGATTGTTGGTGGCAGCGACTGGTCCGTCTCTTCGATGAGTCCACTGAAGGCGATTGAAACAGCCCTCACGCGAGAAGATGAAACAGGCAGCATTCAAGGCAGCCTCAATGAAAACGAGAAAGTAGATCTGGAAGTGATGCTTGCCGCTTACACATCAAACACTGCCTATCTCATGAACCAGGAGGCTCGCGTGGGTCAACTTTTACCTGGCATGGATGCGGACCTTGTGGTGCTCGATAAAGATCTGTTTTCCATCGAGCCACACGATATTGGCGACGTTGCGGTGTTGATGACTTTGCTGGCCGGGGAGGTGGTCTTTGATTCAGGTGAAATTGCTGTCACGCAGTGAGCTGCTCAGAAAGGTCTTTTGCTCTTAACTGAAGATCTCGTTTGGACTCCCCACCTCACCCGGTTGTATAGTCGCGAATCGTAATTTTTTACTGCCGTTTCATGCGAATACACTACTTCTTGGCACTTGCCTGCACGTTGACCCTCTCTGCTGTTGTGGTGGCCGAACCACGCGAGCCTGCAGACCTTATCGTCCACGGTGAATATGTGCTGACCATGGAAGAGGGCGTCGCGCCGCTCAGGAACGCCGCCGTTGTGATCCGCGGCGAACGTGTTGTCGACGTGTTGCCGAGTGCCGAGGCGCTGACACGCTACGACGCGGTCCGTGTCATCCCGGGGCAAAACCGTGTGGTCATGCCCGGGCTCATCAACGGCCATACGCACTCGGCCATGACGCTGTTTCGCGGCATGGTTGACGACCTGGATCTGATGACGTGGCTGAACGATTACGTCTTCCCGATGGAGCGCCGATTTGTCACACCCGAATTTGTCCGAATCGGTAGTGAACTGGCGTGTTGGGAAATGATTCGTGGCGGCACAACCACGTTTGTGGACATGTATTTCTATCCGGAAGTAATTGCCAGCGTGGTCGACCGCTGCGGGTTGCGCGCGGTCGTAGGTGCACCCCATATCGACTTTCCCAGCCCTGGCTTCGAAGGTTGGGAAGACTCCTTTGCCGCAGCCCGTCAGTTTGTCGATGAATGGCAGGGCCGACATAGCCGCATACGGCCCGCGTTTGCACCCCATGCGCCTTATACTGTGTCGGCTGAGCATCTCGCTGCGACCGTTGATGCCGCTGCCGACAACGATGCGCTGGTAACCATGCATCTGTCCGAGGGGCCTGCTGAAGTTGCGCAGATCCAGTCGACCTACGGCCAAACCCCTGTGAATCATGTGGCCAACCTTGGACTATTCGACCAAAAACTGATTGCAGCCCATATGGTGGTGCTGACAGATGAGGATATTCAGCGGGTGGCGAGCGCGGGCGTCGGCACTGTTCACAATCCAACTTCAAATCTGAAAGTTGCTTCCGGCGTTTCTCCTGTCCCTGATCTGCTGACCGCTGGTGTTGCCGTCGCGCTTGGGACCGATGGCGCAGCTTCCAATAACGACCTTGACCTGTGGGAAGAGGTTCGCCTCGCAGCGTTGCTGCACAAAGGCGAAACAGGCGATCCAACGGCCATACCCGCGCAAACAGCGCTTGCACTCGCGACGAGAATCGGTGCCCGTGCCATTCGCTGGGACGATGAAATTGGCACGTTGACGATCGGCAAGCAGGCTGACCTGATTCAGGTTGAATACGGAGAAACCAATCAGCTGCCCCTTTACGACATCGTCTCTCATCTGGTGTATGTACTGGACAGCGACGATGTCACGACAACAGTTGTCGCAGGGCAGGTATTGATGGAAGACAAGCAGATTCTGACCATCGATGAAGCTGCGCTGCGCACATCGGTTGCGGACATAGCAAACAAGATTCGCGCTAAGCTGTCTGAATAAACTTCAGCATACCTGGGGCCCTCTGTAATACCTTAAATCAGCGCGCCAGCGCACAAGGGAGAATAATATGGCCAAGAATAGGTCTCACGATTCTGGGATCAGAGCAGGGCTAATCGCAGGTTTGTTGTTGCTTACCGGTTGCAGCCAGGCGCCAACAACGCCAACAGCCACCACCAGCGGATTAGTACAGGGGGTGGTAGATGACGGTATCCAGGCCTATCGTGGTATCCCATATGCAGCCCCTCCTGTGGGTGATTTGCGCTGGCGAGCACCACAGCCCACGCCAGCATGGTCCGATGTCATGCAGGCTGACGAATATGGGGCTGCCTGTTGGCAGGTCACCGATGCTGGGGATGCGCTATTTCTTGGCAAGCTGACTGAAGGCGCTGGCATGCCAGCCTGGTCTCGATGGGTGCTGGATAAGAGTTTGACCCTGTTTTCTATGACTACAGCGGAAGACTGTCTGAGCCTGAACGTTTTTGCGCCAGAAGGGGCGCAAGATCTCCCCGTGATGTTCTGGATTCATGGCGGCGGTCATCAATTTGGCTCTGGTGGAGCCACCTACGAATCAGCCGGCCTGGTGAACCAGGGTGTGGTCCTGGTAACGATCAATTATCGCCTGGGCATATATGGTTTTATGGCACACCCTGAATTGGCCGCGGAAGACCCGAATGGTTCTTCGGGCAATTACGGTATGCTGGATCAGATTGCTGCTCTGCGGTGGGTTCAAAGCAACATCGAAAGCTTTGGTGGAGACCCCGCCAACGTCACCATTTTTGGTGAATCCGCCGGTGGCCATTCAGTCGGGCAATTAATGGCCTCACCTTTAAGCCTGGGCCTCTTCCACAAAGCCATTGCCCAGAGTGGCACCGGTTTTTATCAATTCCAGGCCACGGAGAGTGCACCTGAAAACATCAGTGGCTTCGAAGCAGGTCGTAAGGTTGCTGAACTCGCCGGCGTCAGTGGCGCCAACGAAATAAGTGCGCTGCGCACAATGAGCGTTGATGAGCTCGAGTCGATTGCGCTTGATCCTGAGATCAGCAGCACATTTCATCCCCAGGTCGATGGTTATGTACTGCCTGACCCAACAGCCCACACTTTCAATCAGGCGGCACAACACCCGGTGCCCCTCATGGTGGGTAGTAACGCTGATGAAGGCTCGGTGCTGTATTCTTTTGGCCTGACGCCAGTTGATGGCTCTGGTTCAGAACCACCCACCACCATTGCCCAATGGGAGCAGTTGTTAACGTCGCAATTCGGCGACAACGCTGAATTTCTGGCGAGCGCATATCCCGTTGACGACAATGCTGATGTGGTTGGTGCGGCAACACATTTAATGGGCGACGCGTGGTTCGGAAGGCACGCTTTTTACATGGCGCAAGCCCACAGTGCAGCCGGTCACCCGAGTTATCTATATTTCTACGAACGCCACCCACCATCCGCCGAACAAACCATCGGTGCCTCTCACGCGTTGGAACTCAATCACGTATTTGGCGGCTTTATTCCTTTCTGGCCCAGCGACCATAGAGACATTGCTTTGTCCGCAGAGATGATGGGCTATTGGACTAATTTTGCACGCAGTGGCAGTCCCAACGATGACTATCTTCCGATATGGCCGACGTTCAACGATCTGGAACCTAATGAGATGGCTTTTGGCCATCTGCAGACAAATGCTCGCCCCGTCGCCAGGCAGGATAGATACCGCGCTATGCAACCTCAACTGGAAAGACGGATTGCTGCGGCTGTTACAAACTAAACGAGAGACAGAAGACGCCCGGTCAACAGGTTTAGAATGGCGCCGGTAGGATTGTTAAGCGTCTTCTACTTGGGCACTGGCACATTAGCTTTGTTTATTAGTAAAAAAGTTATCCGGTTGGATACCTTTTTTGGTGACCTCTGCCGCGTTACTGAAAAGGTTAAGTCCAGCGCCTAACACGCCGCATGTGGGGCAAAAGGCCTTTTCCTGCAGATCCTCATAGTCTAGATGGAATACAGCGTCATTGACCTGAACCTTGTTCTGCAACCACGCATTCTTTAAGCCGATTTCGTAACTGGTAACAAATTCTGGATCGGCAAGAAATGGAACGCCCGAGGGTGAATAATCCCATCAGGGTCTTTCATCTGACAAAGCCGTACGTAAGTTTCCTGCACGATATCTTCTACCGTGTCCGGAGGCACAAATCTTAGTGCAGACCTGGCGAGCTCATCGCGCATAGAAATACGCAGATTGTTCAGCTTTTGAACTTTTAGCATTGTAAACGCTGGCATCCACGGCCACTCAGGTAAGTGACGAACGAGTGTTCAATTTCTGCCAGTCACAAAGCAATAACTGTAGAGCAAGACGTTGTGGAAACAATCAACCAAACTAAGGGGTTTGGCCGTTTTGCTTGTCCAGGATCAAAGGTTGAGTTACCAAACTTATCACATGGAACGTCTGCGTATCCGAGCATGTCGGAAAGCTCAGCAAGAGGTTAGTGTCAATTCCCGACACAAGCGGACTAAACGCTAGCACTTTTAGCTACATTTGGCGTCTTTATAGTTAGAACTAAAATTAAATTCTTGGAATTTTCGAGAGACCTACTAGATGAACCGTTTCAGATTTGGTCTGGTTTGCCTGCTAACATTTTTTTCGAGCGCAAGTCTTGCAGATATGCAGCACGTCGGCGCTCAAAACCCTTTGTCCGGTGCGTGGGTTGTGACCCCTGGTGATACCGGGGTTACGGCTTCACCCCAGGCGCCTGACGCGGACTTTCCAGATGTTTATGCCTGGCAGATAAACAGTAATACCGGGGGGCGTCTCCGATATCAATTGAGCGGTCCCACAGCATCAGAATCCTGGGTGTATTCTGTCAGACAGCGGGTAGTTGGCTTATCCGATGCGGTCGATCTGGGCGCACTGCTGGAAGTGTCCAATGGCGACCGGCGCTTTATCTTAACCTTTGGCAGTGATGCCGCCGGTGCCACACTGATCGACCTGGTTGGCAGCGACTTCCCGGATGCGGTTGATTTCACTCTTGCCCCTTCGCAGGTTGGGCGCACGGATTACATTCATGTGGAGCTCGTTTATAACGCAAACATGGGCACCGCCTCTTTGTTTCTCGATGGCGTGCTGAGCGCTGAAGGGTTTACCGGCATTGATGCCGGTGCCGTTGCACCGAGAGTTAACTTCGGCGACGGCAGCAGCGGAGCTGCCGGTACCGCCCGCTACGCCAACGCAGGCTTTACCCTGGGAATGCCTGAGTGTGGTGACGGCAGTGACAACAATGGCGATGGCGAAACAGATGGCGCAGATGCTAACTGTCAGTCTCCCAGCGACCCCAGTGAAGGCCCCTATTGCGGCGTATACCAGGACTATGATCAGGACGGCGTTTGTGAATTTATTGTTGCATCACACCTGGAAGACAATGATCCAACACTGGGTGGCTGGCTGAGCCCTTCCACCGCCAGTGGACAATCCTGGCAGGGTGTTGATGAAGATCTTGGCGCAGGGAATTGTGACGCGCCGTGCCCTTACTGGAGAGTGCGAGACAACGGCACCAGCGACCTGGGTTCTTACAGGATGGACATCGCACCCATCAGCGCCAGTTTTCCCTGGGAACTTCGCGCTCGCGTGCGCATACAGCCACAAACCATCGGTGTAGCGGACTCCATCGATTACTCTAAAACCATGTTCGCCCGTTTTCCGTATCAGACCGGTCGACGGGAATTCGGCGTTCTATTCGGTATCACCGCCGCTGGCATCGTGCAACTCAGGCCATCGGGGACTTCATCAACCATAGATATCGGCAGCTATGGCGACTATCACGATGTTCGCGTGGTGTACGATCCCACTACGGTGAGCGCAGATATCGTCGTCAATGGCAGCGTGATCGCTGAAGACTTGCCCGGAAGGACACTGACCACCTCCACAACTGCGACCATTAACTGGGGGTCTGCATCTTCCCCAGACGTGGGCCAAAGTCATTGGCAGGAAGTGACGCTGGAACTCTTTCCCGATACTGATAACGATGGTTTGACCAATTCAGCAGAGATAGCACTTGGCACAAACCCTTATCTTGTTGACAGTGACGAAGATGGCCTGACTGACGCGGATGAGCAGGCAGCATTGACTGATCCACTCAACCCGGACTCAGACGATGATTCGCTTCTCGACGGCTGGGAAGTCGAGTCCGGTTTGAACCCAAATGTCGCTGATGCGGATATCGACATAGACAACGACAATCTTACGCATCTGCAGGAGCAGGCTGCAGGCAGCAATCCGCAGCTTGCGGACAGCGACGGCGATGGTCTGGAAGATGGCTTTGAAGTGCTCACAACGCTCACGAATCCAACCCTGCTTGATTCTGACGGTGATGGTTTGGATGACGGTGTTGAAGTCAACACGCACAATACCGATCCGATGCTGGCCGATACGGATCTCGACGCCCTGTCTGATGGTGACGAACTAAGCCAGGGCACAAATCCGCGCATCGCTGACACTGACCTGGACGGAGTGCTGGATGGCGTCGAGGTTGCAAACGGTACAAACCCGCTGTTATTCGATACTGACGGTGATGGTTTAGGCGACGGTTTTGAACTGACCTTTGACCTCGATCCGCTTGTTGCTGGCGGCGCTCAGAATGATGACGACGGCGATGGCCTGACTACCCTTGCAGAACAGGCAGCACAAACCAACCCGTTGTCCAGTGATACCGATGGGGATGGTTTGTCGGATGGGGACGAAGTCAATACGCACAATTCGAACCCCTTGCAGGCTGATACAGATAACGATGGCATGTCGGATGCCTTTGAAATATTGACCAATCTGAACCCCCGCCTGGCAAGAGATGCAACCCAGGATGCCGATAATGACGGACTGTCCAATCTGGAGGAACAGCAGAATGGTCTGGATGCCAACAACCCCGACAGTGATGGTGACGGCTTCCTCGATGGCGAAGAGATTTACATTTTTGCCACTGGTGCAGCCGACGCCGACCCGATCGCGGCACCAGGACAATCCAGAACTGAACTGTTGTTTGCCGCGACGGACCAGCCACTGTTCGATAGCCTGCCAGATCCAACCTTTGTTGACTTGTCCGGGTTGGTTACCGAGCAAAGCGGCGGCACGATAAGTCAACGTTAGGTACGAACAATCTCCAGATCAGGGCCGACCATTACAGCGCAGGACATCTGGGATGAAGGCGTTGCGCAGTGTGATGCAAACTCAACCAATATTCCGCTCAATGACGAAATTGTTGCGTGCCGCGACCTCGCGGTATCCCCCACTCGGGCCGAGTGTATTGCAGGCGGCAACGTGAGTTTTGCCAGCCGCAGTATTGGCTGTTGCGCGAACAGGGTGACCGGTGTGATCGCGCCACTGGACGATATAAACAACGGCTGCACGACTGACCCAATCACAGGGACGGCGATCAACACGGTTCAAAGCTTTACGATCAACGAAGTTAACAGCCTCATTGGAGGCCCTTACGTCAGTCCTACCTCGATCAATATCGGCAGTGGCTTTGGTCCGCGACCAACAAGTGATACGCCGCTGCCCGCGCGGGACTACCAGATCGGGGTAGAAGTGAGCCAGTCGGTGAACCTTGCCGGCGGCTTGACCATTACGCCTGGGCTTTCAAGTGCCGAACCCGGCGATGTAGACCTCTACTATGCAACGGCCGCGGTGGTCTCAGCGAGTCGCACTTCTCTGCCCGCAGGACAGGTATTTACCCTTGAACTGAATCACCGACCCAGGGGATATAGCGGTGATGATTTCCGCGGAACCGGCTCTGATTGCACGATCGAAGGGACGGGGTTGCGTGGGTCCTGCATGTCCACCAGGTGGCCGTCATTTCTGACCAGTCTTTCGATGGATTTTGAGATCGGCGTTAACACCGCCGCAGAAATCTGGTCGATTGATCCGGAATCCGGCGACCAGTTGCAGACGATCCTGAATATCATTGATGAGTCATTCAGTAGAAGTTATGAGATCGCTGCTCTGGATTGGCAGATCGGCGAAAGTCTGGATGCGCGGTTGTTCAACGGTGTGCCTGATTTACCCGAAGTCGTTCGCGCTGAAGTGTCGATCTCCAATGATGATCTCGACCTTCTCGGTACAGGAATGTGGGACACTCCCTATGAGCTGCCCGCTGTTGGCGTTGATTTCCCCTTTGGTGTCTGTCCCTGGAAAAACATTAACCAATTGCTTTGTGTGGGTGACGTCGGCGCATTTCTTACCGGAGGTACAAATCTCGCAACTTTGATACTGCAGATACCTGAGCTGAACACCCCGGTCACGCCACCAGGGTCGTCGGCTACCGATCGTGGTTTTTACGGGGGACTTGATTCACAAATACCACAAACGGTGGCAAAACCTGCCCGTCATTTCCTTAACGCGGAAGGGCATCTGATCAACACCCTGCCAAACAAATTGCGACCACTGGTGAATCTGCAGGCCCTGGACGGTTCACCTGAGGGTTTCCTGGACGCTTTTGTCAACGATCGTACAACCCACGATTCAGATGTGTTTCGTGCCGAACTGGACATCGATGGTCTGGTCTGCCTCGGAACGGCCGCCTGCCTGGGTGCAGAAGCCGGAATTACCAGGGTCCTCACATTGGCGCTGGATGCCATTGATCTGGATGTTGTGACCTGGACCGGCTGGGATGCCAGTTATACCTTCAGGCCTAACGTGGAAGCTCAACTGCGCTTCAGTCAGGATACCGAGGTGTTTGACATCGACACCAGTCAATGGATTACCGTACAGGCGGGCCAACCTTACACGGTTGTGGTACCAGCCTGGACGGACAGTACCACCAGCCTGTCAGTGACCCTACCTGACGGCGGTGTAGACGTTGCCGTCGATTACTCATTTGCAAACAACGAATTCACCAGTGAAGCGTATTACAACGTCAAAGTAGCCTCGGTAGCAAACTACATGCAGGCACAGTTCAATGGGCTGGTGGCTGATTTGTTTGAAGGCGCAGCCGGCTTTCCACTGCGCATTGGCCTGCTGGGCAGTGTTTCTGAGTTACCCGCAATTAACGCCGATGCGCTGGTCAGTACACAAACGCTCAGCGGTGCGCAAATGAGTTTTCCAGGTCAGTCGCTTTCGATCATAGACAGGGGTCTGGATAGTGATGGTGATGGGCTTGAAAATGACCTGGAAAACACAACCTGCACCGCGGCAGGTGATGCTGACACGGACGATGATGGCCTGCCGGATGGCATTGAAGATGCCAATCGAAATGGCATGGTTGATCCGGGTGAATCCGATCCCTGTCTGGCAGATACGGACGGAGACGGTTTGCTGGACGGGTTTGAGCGCGGACTTGTCACGCCTGATGCGGATACTGATCTCGCGGTATTCGTCGCAAATCCCACGCCTATTGTTCGTAGCAGCCCAGTCAGCACCGACTCAGACGGAGACGGTTATTCCGACTTCGATGAAGTGAATGGCGGAGGAGACCCGCTGGATCCAACCAGTTGTCCGATCGATCAATGCTCATCAGGTGTATTGAAGATTATCAGAATGATTCAGTAGGCGGTTAGAAGTGCTTTTAAGAATAAAAAGGTGATGTATGCCTTGATCGATGTTGACGATCATTCCCTGTATGGTTAACGCGACCCTCTTAGTGCACTGAAATATCGAGCAACGCCCCCGGACCGATGGCGGAGCACGTCTACAATCACCGCGGCAATAATGACGACGCCTGTAATGACACGCTTGCTGGGTTCGCTTGCACCAATTTGTGCCAGACCTGTTTGCAGGACTGCGATAATCAGCACGCCCATTAAGGTATTGATCACAGACCCTCTGCCGCCGGCAAGACTTGTGCCACCAATTACAACTGCCGCAATCGCAGACAACTCAAGACCGACGCCTGCATTGGGGTCAGCTGATTGTAAGTAGCCAACCTGGAAAAGACCGCCCATGCCAGCAAGGAAACCGGCCAGACAGAAAACCTTTATCCGAATAGAACGAACACTGATACCCGACAGCCGAACTGCCGCATCATTGCTACCCACTGCAATCATGTGGCGCCCAAAGACTGTTCGCGAAAGCACTGTCTGCCCGAGGATAACAACCCCGATTGCCGCGATGAAGCCAGAGGACATGCCCAGGAAGGGCAACGGTGTGCTGATCCATGCAACAGTCGACCCGACAAAAAGCGTTTGCGATCCTGTCACCAGATATGCCCCACCGCGCGCGATCTCCAACATGCCCAGCGTAACGATGAAAGAGGGTACTCCCCAGCGCGCAATAATCATTCCGTTTCCGAGACCGCATAACAATCCCACAAAAAGACAGGCAGTAATAGCAAGAGGAATCGGCCATTGAAGTTCAACAAGGACGAACCCCAGGACGGCGCCGCTCAATGCCATCACTGAACCTACGGACAAATCGATGCCTGCGATGATCAAGACGAAGGTCATGCCCACAGCGACAACCAGTAGAGCGGGTAACTGGTTAGCCATTGTTGCGAAGGTTAATGAAGTGAGAAAGTAATCACTGCTCATGCCAAAAAACACGACGAGCGCGCACAATACGAGAACCAATCCCAAAAAATCTCGACCGAGAAAATCTGCAACACGACTCAGCATAGGTACCTTCTTATATGTCATTCGCCAATAGAGGAGTAGCATTGAAGCCACGAAAAGATGCAACAGTAATACCCTCTGACGTCCAGTTACCTCGCTCAAAAGTCGCCGTTAAACAGCCATTTGACATCACAGCGATTCGATCGCTGAGACCGGTTAGCTCACTGGTTTCACTGGAGACCACAACAACCGCTTTGCCGGCGGCTGCCAGCGCACGCAACAGCGCATAAATCTGTGATTTAGCGTGAATGTCTATACCTCTTGTTGGTTCATCGAACAGTAGAATCTGGCAATCGCGCACGAGCCATCGCGCGATACTGACCTTTTGCTGATTACCCCCACTGAGGGTTTCTACCGCCTGGTCAATGTTGTCACACTTGATCGACAGCGATTCAATCTGCTGTTGAACAGCTTTGTGCTCACGGTCACGATCAATCCACCCCCATCGATTCGCAAATTGAGTGAGGGATAAGAGCGTGACGTTCTGCCGTATCGATTGCGTCAGGAAAACGCCCTGTTGCTTGCGGTCTTCCGGTATCAGGCCGATCCCGCGTCTAACGGCATCAACCGGCGATGTCAGCCGGAGCGGTTGCGTATCGTCATCACGATAAAGTACGCCGCTATCTATTGGGTCCGCACCATAGATGGCGCGAAGTAACTCCGTCCGTCCGGCCCCCATCAATCCGGCGATACCTAAAATCTCGCCGTATCGAATATCCAGATCAATGCTCCGCAGGCGATCAGTCGTGCCAACACCTCGCAACCGCAAAGCACGCTTTCCGGTTACAGGCGTTGGATCAGGCTGGGCTGATTCAACCAACGGCGCGGCCATACTGCTGATCAAAGTTTCCGTGCTGACTTGTTTGGCGGAACCTGAAAAAACCGTGCGGCCGTCTCGCAATACAGAAATGTCATCAGCTATCTGTTTGATCTCTTCCATGCGATGACTGATGTACAGGATTGCTGTGCCCGCCTCAGTAAGTCGTTTGATATTCCTGAACAACAAATCTACTTGAGGATCACTGAGCGCCGCCGTGGGCTCATCCAGGATCAGCAGTTGGCAGGGTGAAGCCAGTGCGCGTGCAATTTCCAGCAGCTGTTGGTGACCGATGCCCAGATCACGAACCTTCTGGGAGGGTGATAACTCATCTATACCCACCGTGCGGAGCAGGGTAGTTGCATCGGCAAAGAGTCGCTTTGAATCAACCATGCCATAACGTGTAGGAAGGTCCCCGAAGAACAGATTCTCCGCGACAGATAAATCGTCGATCAGGTTGAGTTCCTGCATAACCATTCTGATACCGGCGCGATGCGCGTCGAGAATCGAATCTGGCTGATAGGGATGGCCGAGCCTTTGCATATTGCCGCTGTCGGCAGCTGTAATGCCACAGATGATATTGCAAAGCGTTGTCTTGCCTGCGCCGTTAGCGCCCATCAGCGCATGCACTTTCCCGGCAGACAATGTCAGTGCAGTGTTATCCAACACAGGGGCTGCATAGCTTTTGTTAAGCCCGGTGATTTGCAGGAACGGTAGCGTCAAAAGCAGGCTATAAACTGTCAGCAGTGACGAGACGCACTGGTGTCTGCTTATCGGCTGGAATGCGGCCATTGCGAAGAATCTGTAAACCATATTCTATGCCGTAAATCGCCAGTTGATCGCCATACTGATCAACCGTTGCGAGCATGTCGCCCTGGCTCAATAGTTCTCGCGCGGCATCAATGTTGTCGTAGCCGATCACCTGGATCTGCTCAGTCCTGCCGGCCTGGCGGACTGCCGCTACCGCACCGATGGCCATACTGTCATTACTACACAGCAATGCTTTGAGGTCAGGGTGTTCAGCAATCATGGCAGCAGCGACTGAGCTTGCCCTGGCCTGTTCCCAGTTACCGGCTTGGGCACTCACAATATTGATGTTGGCCGCGGCCATGGCATCCTCAAAGCCAAGCTGGCGCTGCTGGCCATTAAACGCCGTCGCAATACCGCCGATGATCGCGACCTGATCACCTGGTGACAACGTCGTGGCTAAATGATCTGCAGCCAGTCGCGCACCGGCGCGATTATCAGGCCCCACAAAGGGCACCTGAATGTTCTCCTGGGTCAACAAATCATGATCCAGCTGATTGTCGATATTGACGACAATCACACCCCGTTGCCGCGCACGCTTGATCGCCGGTATCAACGCTTTCGAATCCGCGGGAGCGACCACAATAATATCGGCGCCCCGTGCGGTCATCTGCTCGAGGAGTGTCACCTGCTGGCTCAGGTCGTTCTCATCTTTTAAACCATTCACGATCAGCTCGTAGTCATCGGCATTGGCCGCCTGGTGCGCACGTGCGCTATCCGCCATATTTACAAAAAACTCATTCGCCAACGATTTGACCACAAGCGCCACGATAGGCTTTTCTTCCACTGTTGTGGTTTCAGCGTTCTCACCGCCACATCCAATGAGAATGGTGGTCGCCATGAGTATGGTGGCAATACATTTGATGAGTCGCATAAGCAGTCCTGGTAGGGTGTTTCTAACTGGAAGTACGTTAAGGTTATCAGTTAGGCATTACCGATAACATGTTGATAGTCTTCAGTGAAACAGTGTCGTTTAATTTGCAGTCGTAGTACCAGGGTATTTAGTGCATCCAGATCAAGCTCCAAATCCAGAAAAAGACGCCCAGGTTCTGCGGGTTATTTTAATTGAAGGGACCGGCAACCTGCTTGTCCTGGGAGCTAAACTTGCGGTGGGTCTTTCCACAGGTTCTCTAGCGATCCTGGGTGATGCGTTGCACTCGGTCACTGACGTGTTGAATAACGGGCTGGCGTGGATGGTCATGCGTCAGGCGAATGAACCGCCTGATTCGAAACACCCCTACGGCCATCGCAAGTTTGAGACTCTGGCGGTTTTTGTTTTAGCGTCGTTGCTAGCCGCTGTGGGTTTTGAGCTGGTCGTACGAGCTTTAAGTCGCGATGCCGCGGTGATTGTGTCTTCTGATTGGGGCTTGGCGCTGATGCTTGGCGTGCTCGTGGTCAACATTAGCCTGGCTACCTGGCAGCGTCGATGGGCACGTCGTTTGAACTCTGAAATTCTGTATGCGGATGCCAGTCATACGTTTGCGGACGTTTTAACGACTGTCGTTGTGATTGGCGGCTGGCAGTTATCCGCTATGGGATACATCTGGCTTGATCAGCTCTGTGCAATAGGCGTTGCGGGACTTGTTTTTTACTTAGCTTATGGTTTGTTTCGTAAAGCCATACCAGTGTTAGTGGATGAGTCTGCAATAGAGTCTTCTTTGTTGATTGCGGCGGCGGAGGAAATAACCGGCGCAGGCAGTGTGCGTCAGGTACGTTCACGCTGGAAAGGCTCGGACTCCGCAGTGGATATGGTTGTTAGCGCTAACGCAGATCTGACGCTGCACGAAGCCCACGCGATTGCCGATGACATAGAGAAGGTCCTCGAAGAACGGTTCGGTTTACGGGATGTTTCCATTCATATGGAACCTGAGCAGACCTGAAGTTTGTTTGTTGTTTGTTTGTTTCAGAGCAATAACCACATCGGTCAAATCAGGTCTGTCAATTAGCGGGCGCGTGCCGACGATTAGCAATGAAACGCTCAAGCGCAGCACCACGAGCAGTATAAGCATCGTCCATGCTCAACCTGTCCAGGGCAACAAGCGCTGCGTCGTATTGTTTGAGATTAATATGGGCAATAGCGAGAAGATAATTAACCTCAGCATGGGATTCTTCCGGCGCGACGGAGGCGTAGATCGCCGCTGCCCGATCAAGTGCCTGGCTGGCAGACTGATATTGTTCCCAATGCAGATACAACTGCCCCATGACAAGTGCCGGCTTACCGTCCTCCGGACTTAGCACCTCAGCCTGCTCCAGCGCCGCTACGGCCGCGTCGAATTCACGCGCTAAAACCCACATTTCAGCCAGCAGGAGATAGTCGCCGGCGATATCGGAGTCTTTCATGACCTCTGTTTGAGCTGGCTCGTTCGGTCGATCAATATTTTCGAGTGCCTTCGCCAGCAGTTCAGCTGCATCCGCAGGCAGACCAACGTGAGCTAAAAACCTTGCCAGCCGTCTGGTTTGCTCAAATGATTCTTCCTGGATCTGTTGCGCCACAGACAGAGCGGCGGTTCCCCGGGGAATGTCTTCCAACAACAGCAATACAGCAGCCAACTGGCGCCACCAGCGTTCTTCTGATGGATCCCGCGCTATCAGGTTTTCCATTAAACGCTGTGCATCTGCGGGCCGGTCAGCTCGAGCGTAGGCATAAGCCAACAGTTCTATCCAGTGGCTACGCGGAACCTCTTCGAGTGCTGCCATTGCGCTCTCCAGACGTGCAATAGCCAGATCCAGTTGCTCCATGCGCAAATAGCCGTAACCAAGAAGAAACAATCCGGTGGGATCCGGCTCCGAAGCTTCTGCGGCCCATATCTCCAGTTGTTGCAGGCCTTGAGGATAGTCGTCGAGCATCAATAATGCCTGTCCAAGCATAAGGCGCAGTGGTAAAGCAAAATCTTCTGCCTGCCCGTCTAAGACAGCAAACAGGTCGTTGCGCGCCTGCTCTATCTGTTGCTCACGAATGAGCAGCGCTGCTTTTTGTCGCACGATGTAAGCCTGCACTGCCGGTGACCGTCGACGACGCTCCAACAGATTTTTCAACGCGTCTATCGCCGCTTGCGGCTCGTCGTCTACGGTCTCCATTATGCGAGAGACCTGCAGGATGATTGTTTCAGGAATATTTTCCTGGGCAGTGAGCGGCATGGCGCAAGCTAACAGAAGAACAAGTACAACGCCGCGATGCAAATACACCATCATAGTGGCCTAGTCCTCCAGCGGCGGCAGATTGAACTCGACATGTACCCGTGCGCGGACAGAAACCGGACGACCTTCGCGAACAACGGGTTGGAAACGCCAGCGGGATACCGCTGCCAGCGCCGCGCGTTCGAAAACCCGCGTTGGATTGGCTTCGATGACTACCGCGTTGTGTACAGACCCATCCGTCGCAACTTCAAATAACACGTCGACATAGCCTTCCTGTTCGCGCATTAGCGCAGAAGGGGGATATTGCGGCGGTAAGCGACTGAGTGCCGTCAACTCACTGGCCATCATGATATCCATCATGGAATCGCCACTGCCTTGGACCAGTTGAGCGCCCAGCGCAACCCCACCCCCATCTGCAAGGAAACTGGTGATGTTCATCATCGCAGCAGTAGTTGGCAGTTCTGTGGCCTCTGCTGCAATGTTCGGATCCATACGCGCCTGTGGGCGCTTGATCTCCTGGGGTTTTGGTGGCGGCTTGCGTCGACGATCTTTAATTTTTGTTTCATTCTCCAGATCAGCACGGACAAAATCGATGGTTTGTGCGTCCACCGCGTCGAACAGACGTACGCGATCTCTGGAGATCATGTTCTCCATGGTGATGTAGAGGATGATGTTAATAGCAATCGCCAGCAGCCCGATAGCCGCATATCTGATGCCATCAGTAGCGGACATCGTTATGGCGATCCCACAGAAGCGTCAGTCGCTTCCGCAGCGGCGATGGCAACCTTGCTTGCTCCTGCCAGTCGTGCCTGATCGATGACCTCCACGACAAGTCCAGTACGTGAATCCTGATCCGACAGAACCACCACTGAAGCATCAGGGCTCTCCAGGAACATCTGTTCAATCACACCACGGACTCGACGTATGTCGATCTTTTTCTTGTCGATCCAGATGTCGCCAACGTCGGTGACCGCAATCAGAATGGTCGCTGCCTTTTGCACTGTGGTCGATTTGGCGCTGGGTTGATCAATCTCTACGCCCGGCAATTTGACAAACGTGGAATTGACCGCAAAAAATATCAGCAGAATGAAAACCATGTCGATCAGCGGCGTTAGATTAATCGCCGCGTTTCCGCCTTCCTCACGAGTGTGCAGGCGCATCATGTCTGCACCTCCTCTTCAACCTGAGGTGTGCCTGTATCGGTGTTAAGGACCTGACTGAGGTGTTCAGTCTCACGATCAATACGATTGTCGAGATCACTCGCGAAGTACATACCTGCCAGCGCCGTCATCAAACCAGCCATTGTGGTGATCAGCGCCTGGGATATGCCTTCTGCCATGCCGCGCACATTGCCGGATCCAAAGGCGGTCATAACCTCGAAGGTCTTGATCATGCCAATCACTGTACCCAGCAGACCAAGCAGTGGAAGAATGGCTGTGAGTACCTGGATGGTACTTACCCAGCTGGAAAGATAGCCGCGGAACTGATTTGTCAGGCCAACCCTGATACGTTCATTAACTTCAGCTTCAGATGTCCGGGCGCTTTGCCACTGTTGAAAAATTTCACGTACCAGACGCGGCCGGATACGGAAAAAGAACACATAGCGCTCCAGGATCAGCATCCACATGACACTGGATATACACAATATGGCGATGAGCACCCACCCACCGGCAGCAAACAACTCACTTTGTGCAAGCAACTCGCTAAACACGATCTGCACCGGCCCGGGCGCCGCGCTGGGTAGCAAACAGATTGGTTGCCGTTTGATCCAACAAGGTTATGAGCATGTTTGCCCGGCCCTGCAGGAAGCTGTGCAGCAACAGCAGAGGGATAGCAACGGCCAATCCCAATTGCGTGGTAATCAGTGCCTGAGAGATACCTCCCGACATGAGTCTTGGATCGCCAGCGCCAAACAGGGTGATGACCTGAAAGGTTTCGATCATGCCGGTCACCGTTCCGAGCAGCCCCAACAGAGGACTGACAGCCGCAATGATCGCCAGCGTAGGTAAGCCCCTATTGAGTCGTTCAGCAGCTCCGGCAACCACCTCATCCAGTTTTGCCGATAACGCACTGGCATCAAGCTGATAAGCGTCATCCTGGGCGACTTTTCGTAAGGTGGCGATGGTATGTCCGTCATCCCGCGCTGGATCGCTTTGCTCCCTGCGTACTTTGCGCTGAGTAAGCAGGATGGCCGCCAGTCGATAGGCCCCCAACGCGACACCGATTGCTCCGATCAGAAGTATGAGATAACCGATGACACCACCCTGTTTTATGCGTTCTGACATCTCTGGTGTCTGCACAATCAGGGCTAAAATGGAGCCTCGCGACGGATCTATGGCAACCGAAGTCAGGGGTTGTTGTGCTTGTTCAAATTTTAACGCCTCGCCGGCACTTGTCCCTGCGGGTTGACGCGCAAGTGCCAGCAGTTTGCCACTGTCTGGCAGGAACCTTAAATATTGACCATCCGCCAATGCTGTAAACGTCCCGATACGCGTGACCTGTTTCATCACTTCTTCGCCGGTGGCGGTAATGACTTCGGTTTCAAAACGCGCAACGTGGCCGCTTTTTTCCATCTCATCCAGAAGTGTCAGCCAGAGCTCGCGAAGTTCGGCAGACGTCGGGTTGCGTTCACCCGAGGCCAGTCGCTCAACCAGCTCGCTGCGCTGACCCATTTGTGCAGCGACTAAAGAGTTCTGCAATATAGGTGCAACGTCACCCGCTACCTGCCTTACAACAGAGAAAACTTCCCGCAGATCGCCGGCATTTTCATCCAGCTTTGTTTCCAGGTCTGCAAGCTCTTCCTCACCGGTTTCAAACTCAGCGCGCAATCTATCGGCTTCGTTTTCGGCAGCCTGTCGCCGTTGCCTGACATCCCGTAGAAGCTGCGCACGCTCATTCCGAGCGGCAATAAACCGTTGCTCACGCTCAGCCAGCCTGGTCTGATTGCGTGCGGTTTTGTCCCGCACACTACGCACAAGTTCGGCCAGGGTCTCAGGCTGGGCCTGGGCTTCCTGACTTGCAGACTCCGCCCCATAGGTGGCCAGCGTAAACAGGAAAACCTGCAGGAGAGCAAAACCCTTGAACGCCTTCATGACTCCGCTCCCGCAGTCCACAGCGGCAGATGCAGTAGATTAGGCGGCGCCTGTTTACGCGCAACCCGAAGCGCAAAATCCAGTAAAGACAAATATTCTTCATCAAGGTCGTGCCACTGTTTTTCCGCTGGGTCCCACAAACCAGCCTCGCTGCCGTCAAGGCTTATGTAATACAAAGCCAGTCTGCCAACACGCAGGAAATCGACCGTGAGGTCGCGACCATCGAGCGTCAGAGAACCTTCATAAGCCTCAATGCTGCGACCATATTCAGCTTCTATCTGGTAGGCCTCAATAACCCGGCGATATTTTTCGCCCAGCGTAACGTTTGACCGATTCAGGTTTTCGCGTAATGCGGCTAATCGAGCTTTTCGTTCCACAAGCAGGAGCGGCTGGTCTAATTCAATGAACCGATCCAGCAGGTCAATCATTTCAACCATCAATGGAAACAACTCGCGCCGCACAACTTCGACTTCAGTCAGTTCTGCGCTGAGTCGCTCTTTTTCGAGTTCCTGGCTGGCACGCATCTTGCGCATATTGGTGTTGTACGTTTCAAGGTCTGAAAGACGCTCAAGCTCACTGTGATACTGGGACAGGAGCGCAACAGTTTCGTCGTCTAACGCATCAATGCGCTGTTGGCTTTGCATGCCTGCATTTTGATGACGCTCTTGTGTGTCGAGCACATCCCCAACTGACACATTGTCTTGCGATCCTCCCTCAGCGCCGATGACATGCTGTGGGGTTAACAGGAACATGAGCGTAATACCCAGGCACAAAAACGGGCAAACCACTGGAATTTTTATATTATTTCTCCCTTTTCCCATTGGGAGCTTAATATCCACGAACCACAAATGAACCTGTGGAAAACCGAAAGTATTGAATTAGGCAAACGCGAGATAATACAGGTGGTGGTGGCTAGCCGGCGTCGATGACGCAAGCGGCATGCAGCTGTGACCACCCTGGGGTGGTCACAGCGGTTTGTTCAGGCGTTAAACCGCATCACGATTACCTACCCGTCCGAACAGATATTGCACCAGCAAACCAAGACCGGTGATGGTCAGCAAAAAGTTGACGATGCCACCGATAAAAGGCACGTTCACGGCGACGATCACGATGCTTAAGCCAACCAGCAAACTCAGGACTGGCCGACTGTCCTCAGCAAACACCATTCGGCCAATCAAACCGGCAACAATTACTTTTGCCAGGTATACCCCCGTCAGCAGGGCGGCAATTGCAAAAAAAGAAAACGGCAGGCCAATAAGTGTGACCGCTACTAACACTGCCGTTATGGGGACGCTGATCAGCGTCAGCAAACCAATACCGGCAGATTTAAGCCCTTCGACACCCGCGCCGATAGACAGCGATCGCAAACCCGGCACCAGCCAGAATATCGCCACACCCACCAAAAACGCAGCTATCAGGCGAGCGATCTGCCACAGATAAAACTGCACCGTGGCGTACCGATTTTGTTCTTTAAATTCTTCGGGCATGGCAACAAACTCGACTTCGCCGTCCACCCGCGCGCTGTCAGCACGAAACAGTCTGTCTTTGTCGGCGGAGCGAAAGCGCAGGTCGCCGGTAATGTGTGCATCGCTCAGCAGCCTTACCCGGCCGGCAAAAGCTTCCAGGTCCTGGCCAATATCACCGCTGACCTCAATGCTGTCTGAAAATGCAGTCACGTCGCTGGCAACGTTCCCTTCAATGACCGTTTTCTGGCCGGCGAGGGTGGCGTTCCGATTCACCCGGGAGTCGCTATCAAGCGTTACGGTCTCACCGGCCGCCCATAAGTCGCCCCCTACTGTGGCAGCTTTCAGGTTGTAAGATGATGCTGCGCCAAGTGCAAGTCCGCCTACCTCGCCACGAACATTCACCGTTTCCGCAAACGTAATCAGGTTACCGCCAACAGAACCGGAGATGTCTATGGTCGCTCCAACTGCTATGACGTCACCGGTGACGGTGCCTTCGATGGAGATTGTTTCCGCGGCAACTATCAGGGTGTCGTTTATGGTCTCCGACGCCGCAATGGTCACCTTGTTTTCGTCGCGCCTGATTTCCAGTGCACTTACCGGTGCAGGCATTGTGACCGCCCCCAGCGTTGCGGCGAGTACAAACAGACTTGCTGTGGCGCGTGTCCTGTTGTGCAGCAATACAACCGACAAAGCGGTGATCATCAACATACTCACAACGATGAAACCAAGATAAGCATCGAACATGGCTGTTCCCTCTTCTATTAAATACAGTACAGTGCGGCTCGCCACTGCGTAAATGTCGGGCAGATAAATTGAAGTGAGCCAGTCAGCCGCGTTGACTATCAGTTCACCGAATATGGTCTTCCACAAAAACTGCGCTGACCAGATCACAAATCCGGTTGCCAGATTAGCCAGCGCAAACCCACGTAGACTTGCGGGACGCGAAAACTTAGGTATCACCAGTTCTTCTGCTGCGTCAGATTCTTCAATCTGTAACGCGGTGATGAGGTGATGAGCCTCGTCCTGATAAGCGGACAGCAGAGTCCGGCAGTCCGCACACGTATCCAGATGGTTGATAACAACATTCGCTTCGTCCGTCGATAGCGCACTGTCTGCATACATCGATAGCTGTAATGGCGTCGGATGAGTCATGGCAAATCTCCGCCTGCAGTAATCAGCTCTGCGCGTAAACTCTGTTTTGCGCGCAGCAACAACACGCCCACGTGATTGCGGCTGATGTCCAGCTGTTCAGCTATCTCGTCGTAACTCAACTGATTAAAATAGGCGAGCACCACCGGCACCCGATATTTATCCGGCAACGCTGCAATCGCGTTGTTCAGCGCGTCCGCGTCCTGCAAGGCAATAAGATCACTCAGCACGGGTGCGTCTACAGCGGCGATGTCTTCCATTTCGACAGTTTCATCGCCGAACAGCGCATCAGAGCGTCCACGCTGACGCAACAGGTCGATACAGTGATTGTTGGCAATGGTTGCTATCCACTGCCAGAACGATTGTTCTGCATCGTACTTACCAAAGTTTTTGTAAACACGCATAAAAACTTCCTGGGCCGCATCCTGGGCCAAATCACGGGAATTCAACAAACGGCGGCACAGCCCGAAAACTCGAACGTAATATTCTCGGTAGAGAATGTCGAAGGCTGTGTTTTTTGCCACGTAAAATTCCGGTCGCTTAGTAGGTAATACGACCCGGCGCAGCATTTATTACAAAGAAGCGCAAAAAATGTCAGCGCTGAGCTTCAAACCAGTTGGGGAAGGCAGAACCCAACACTACATTAACCCATGGGCTAATGGGCCATCGTTGAAAGAGTAGCGTAGCTGTTAAGGCCGACTTGCCACACGCGTAGGTTAGCCATTCGTGTGCAGTTGAGCAGGCGATGATCTGACGCCTATGTAACAGAAGCCGAGCGTACCTTTGCTCGGGCTATGCGCTGTCATGGGTTTGTTGAGCTGAATCTGTAGATGAAGTGCGCGCTTTCGGCGGTGGTAATGGGAGCCGATCAATATGGCTTCTAATCGGATGCCGTCAAGAAGTCTTCTGTCGGGGTTTCCAGGGTCGCCAATAACTCTAATAACTCGCGGAAGCGAGGGTCCTCCACGATAGCCTCATATGGTCCCGGTGTGCGCATGTAGTCGATCACGGATCCATCGCGGTCTTCGATGGCTTCACGCATCATTGCAAACGCTGTCGGATACTCGCCGAGGCCAAGATACACTTCCACGAAGTCGCCGCGGTTTCTGTTTTGCGGTGTCACACCGGCAAGTATCTCTCGCGCTTTTGAAGCATCGCCGAGCAGGAGGTAAACCGGCGCAAACCGGCTGCGTGTATCAGCTTCCGCATGAGTCCAAGCTTCATCAACTACCTGTTGCGCCTCTGCGACGCGCCCAAGGTCGATGAGCGCCCGTGCGCGAACCAAGAGTGCCTCAAGCATGGGGCGACCGCGCACGGCAAGGTTCAAAATCTGATCTGTTGCTTGGATGGCTTTGTTCGGCTCGCCGGCAATCAGAAGAAACTGGGCGTACATCTGCAGGGTAAATGGTAACTCCTCGCCTGCTGCTGCACCGCGGGATACCTGACTGACTAAATGCTGTCGGCCATCTTTTAAGCGCCCTTCACGTATGGCAATGTGCGCCAGAAACGCAGACCACCATCGGCCCTCTGGAAACGCTGCTCTTTCCTTGTTGATCAAACGCTCAGCTTCGGCGTAATTGAGATCCAGATCTTTGAGGACCTGTATCAGGAAAAAGGGCGCGCCGCTGGAGTCCGGCTTTAACTCAAGCGCCTTTGCTATGGCCGCACGCGCCTGAGCGGAGGCAGTATTCACATCGATATCCGGATCGGTTCTGATTGTATAGTGCCAGGCGATGTCTTCATATGCGGCAGCAAAATTCGGATCGACAGCAACAGCAGTTTCGACAAGTTGGCGGGCGTAGGATTGCTGGCCGCCGTTACCCAGCGCTATGTTGACCGATATCTTCTGTGCATCAAGGTAGTAGTTGACGGCCTTCGGGTTGATTCCGGCGTATTCGGCAAACAATTCCGGATGCTCCCGGGGAGCGTCGTTGTGCAAATAGGCTTCAGCCAGGAGCGCAGCGTTTCGCCCCACTTCCTGCTGCACGTTGAGTGGGTCTTCACCCGCCCGATCGTAAACTCTGGACCAGACGTGATATCCGTCTGCGCCTCGGATCAGCTGAACGGTAATGCGAACTTGCTCACCTGTTGCCTGAATGCTGCCTTCAAGCACGTAAGCAACCTGCAGCCGCTGCGCAATTGTCTGCACATCTAAACCCTCGCTGGCCAGTTGGAAGGCGGATGTACGCGAAGCCACCTTCAGCACCTCTGACTGGGACAAATGGTCGAGCACCACCTCCGCCAGACCTTCGCCATAAAACTGCAGCTCAACATTGCTGTTGAGGTTGACGAAGGGTAAGACCGCAATCGTTTCCAGATGCGCATGAGCTGCGTGTGCGGATAGGTCGGCGGGCGCGTCCTGGCGTAAGTATTGGTACCCGGCACTGGCACAAGCCAGCACGAGCACGGCCAGCGCTGCCAGTACCCAGGGACGCCTGGTTGGTGCGTAGCCATCAGAACTTACACTTTGTTCTGGCTTCGCGGCTGCTGGAGCGGATTGCGATTGTGTCACAGCGGATGCGTCAAGATCAGCCGTCTCCACAGTTGCAACCGCCTGGTAACCGCGCTTGCTGATCGTTTTGATGAAGTCCTGCTCGCTGGCAGAGTCGCCCAAGGCGTTACGCATCTGGGAAATGAGTCGGTGCACGGTACTTTCTTCCACGATTCGCCCTGGCCAGAAGTGCTCCAGCAGCTCGTCCGTAGGCACGACGCGATCGCGATGAGAAATCAGGTACACAAGCACGTCCATGACACGGGGTGAAACTTTGATCGTTTCACCGTCGCGCACTAATTCGTTCAATTCCGCCTGAATCTGTACGCCGCCGAATTGGCAGCTGCTGTCTTTCATTGCCATTAAAAGCAAGATAGCAGGTTCGGTGCCTCATTAAACCCTCTCTTTTTATAACGCTAACCTACTGTTTTATAAGCAATATTTGTCGGGGAGGTTTTTAGGAGGTATTTCGGAAGTAAACGCGAGGATCTGGATCGCGTTGTCTTCGAGTATGCACACCGTGGGTTTGACCACGATATCTAAATAACTCGGAGATCGACATGAATATGACTATAAAAACTATCCTGATGACAGGCCTCTTAAGCGCATCCGTTTTATCTGCAACAGCTCACGCTGGCATTCAGGAGCAGATCAAGAGCAAAGTCGACGCCATCAAAACTGACACGGGCACCTTGAAGACCCGCACCTCCAACTTGATAGACAAAGCAAATGAACAGACACAGCGCCTGGAAGAGGTTGCGTCGACGGCAAATGCCGTGATCGCCGAGACGGATATCATTAAGAGCAGCCTGCAACAGGTTGATGGGGTATTCGATACCGTGAGGGTGATGAAAGACCGATTCACCGAGCTTCAGTTTGACCCGGCTGAGTTGATTCAGAACGACCAGCTGCAAAACGCCATTGCCAAGTTCAAAGAGAAAAAAGCCGCGGCCGAGGAGCGTTTAAACGATCCTGATCTGGAAACGTTCCGACATGACTTTTTGAGCATGCTGGGAAAGGTGAACGGTATGCTCAGGAACGAAGAGGCTGAGACTGAAGTTCTGCCGCTCCAGAGCCTGGTCGAAATTGCGCCTGCTCCGGTCATCGGTGTCTTGAAGTTTGCCGTCGGCCCTGTGTTTCCCAAACTGCATCATGCCGTCAATTCCTTGCATGCAAACACCGAGGAGATGCGAGCTTTGGGTTTGTGGGGTTATGAAATGTATCAGCAGAGTCAGTGTGCACAGAGCCAGGTAGAGCACAATCAGAAGCTGGAACTGCTTTACAAAGCCAGCCAGGAGCTCATCGACGTGGTTCGCGATCTAAAAATCATGGAGTTGAAAATCGAAGTGCAGGAATGGGATCTAGGCGTTCATGGTTACACGGGTACTAAAGTCACGACAGGTGACGACGCGAAACAGCAGATTCAATCTCTCATCATTAAATTTGAAGCGCGCCAGGACGAATTCGACTTGAAGCGCGAAAAGCTAAACGCCAAAAACATCAATTGCAGCTAATCCTCGCAATATGTAGCAAAGGCCCCCGTTCCGGGGGCTTTTTAATACCACAACACATAGATCGGACGAATTCCTGGCTGAAGATCAGGCTAGCTCCAGTGATCGGCGAAGTATGCGCCTAGCGTAGAGGGCGACAATGGCCTCGATGAACATGCTGTTCGATACCACTGCTGGGATGATATGACCTCATTGGGAACCTATAGGAACCTATGGCAGAATAGTCGGCGCGTTGAAGCTGAGTCTTTCAACTGAAGTGGTGGGTCAAGGGGATGATATTGGCGATCTCTTTGCTGGATTCACAGCCTGTTCTGGCTCGTTAGGGTTGTTCTAAAGTGGCCGATGAACTCATGACGAGCATGTGTTGCAATCTAAGCGCACTACCTCCGACGGTCGACCCCTGGGGCGTGAGCTGACTTGTGTAACCAAGCAGTTGAAGCCGCACTCGAGACAAATGAGCGAGGCTGAAATTTCACGAGGCAACTAGGATGCAGACCATCATATACCGCTACCGCAAACTGATCATTTCGGCGACCGCCGCTGTTGCACTCTATGCCGTGCTGGGTTTTTTCTTAGCGCCGTGGCTGGTTAAAACCAATGCGATAGATCTGGTGCGTAACAATCTGAATGCAGAATTGCGCCTGCAAAGGGTCGCAATCAATCCCTTTGTATTGAGCCTTACAATTGACGGTCTTGAATTTGATGATCCCAAAGGTATGCCCTTTGCTCGGATTGAGCAGATCTTTGTAAACTTCCAGCTCAGCTCGCTGTTTCGATGGGCCCTCTCGTTTGATGAAATCCGCGTCGACTCGCCGGAACTGTTCCTCTCTCGTGATGACAACGGCGAGTTAAATATCGCCTTTTTGACGTCCGGGTCCAAAACGGCATCAGAGGAGGAAACCGAAGCAGAAACATCATCAATGCTGCCCCTGTTGGTGTTCAATTTTGAGATCAACAACAGCGTGTTGAACTGGAACGACCAGGTGCCGGCTGATCCGGTAGATACGCGATTTGGCCCAGTAAATATTGCGGTCGCCGATCTCAATACCCTGTCGGATCGAATCGGACAGCAGAAGGTTGTGATCGCAACTGAGCAACAGGGCACGCTCAGTTGGAGTGGAACGTTGCAACTCAATCCACTTCTCTCTGAAGGCCGCGCTTCGATCAAAGGATCTCATTTCCCCCTGGTGTCTGCTTACATCAAGCACCAGATTGGCTTCGATATTGTCGACGGCGTTGCTGATATCGAATTGAACTATCGCGTGGCCAGTCCGCCCGGCGGGGAGTTTGAGGCCACCGTTGACGACTTTAACCTGCAATTCAAAGATGTGCTCGTTCGTACATTTGCCGGTGCATCTGATTTCGATGAAGCCGATAGCAGTCGCGATGTTTTAAAGCTGCCAAACTTAGAGCTGACGGGTGGCGCCGTGCGTTGGCCGGAAAAGATAGTTTCCGCAGATGGGTTTACCATCAGCGACGCGCTGCTTAGTTTGTTGCGCGATGAAACCGGTGCACTCGATGTTGTGCCGCAGCGAGCAGCTGATCCAGAACCCGTTGCAGAAGTAGACCAAGGCTCAGCTTGGCGCGTTTCCTTAGACCGGCTTGCCGTCAGAGGAACGTCAATTCATCTCGAAGATCAAAGTGTTTTGCCGGTTGCGCATATGGGCGTTACTTCGTTGAGTATTGATGTCACTGATATCAGCAACGAACCTGGGAGCACGTTTCCGACCAAGCTGGCATTGCTTTCTGAGCTGGGCGGCACCGTGACGGTCGATGGGGCAGTCGCAATTCTGCCCACTCTCCTGGTTGACCTCGCGGTGGCAATAGAAAATCTTCCGTTGGCCGCATCTCACCCCTATATAAAGCCGTTGGCAGACGTCAGCCTGGACTCGGGTAATCTTGAGCTATCCGGACGACTTCAAAGCTCGGCCGCTGACCCACTGAGATTTGATGGCGAACTTGCCGTTCTTGATTTTCTCATAACAGAAACCGACGCGGGGTCTCGACTCGGCAGTTGGGGTCGCTTTGCAGCAAAAGAGATTGCATTCAGTAGTGCTGGCCAGTTACTGAGCGTGGCCGAGCTCCAACTTAACCAAGCGTATGGTGATATCCGGATCGCGGCAGACGGGAGCATCAATCTCGGCCGCGTAGAAAAGTCTGATGCGCCTCCCAGGGTTGAATCAGACGGCGATACCGCGCTGCCTCTGGCCATCACTATTGGAAAGGTTGTCATTGAAGAGGCCGCGGTAGATTTTGAAGATCTGTCCCTGCCACTACCTTTCTCAGCCAAGATTGCCGACCTCAATGGTGGCATGAGCACCATTGCGACCAACAGTAGCGAGCCTTCAGCTGTTGAGCTTGAAGGCAAAGTTGATGAATTCGGTTTTGTCCGTGTTTCCGGATCCGTTACACCGCTCGAAATTTCGCGTGATACAGATTTGAAAGTCGCTTTTCAGAATGTCGCTATGCCTAAGCTTTCCGCTTACACAATCCCCTTTGCAGGGCGGGAGATCGATAACGGCAAAGTAGACCTGGATCTTGGTTACAAAGTTACCGCTGGCGAACTTGTGGGGGACAACAATATCGTTTTGCGTGATCTGCAATTGGGTGACAAAGTTGAGCACCCCGGCGCGATGAACCTACCCCTGGGACTGGCAGTTGCGTTGTTGAAGGATGCGGATGGCAATATAGACATTGATTTGCCGGTTAGAGGCAATGTCGACGATCCAGAGTTTCAAATCGGCGGCGTTGTAATGAAGGCGTTAGGGACCCTCATCACGAAAATTGTTGCATCCCCGTTTGCATTGCTCGGTAACCTTCTCGGGGTTGAGGCGAGCGAACTGGAATACCTTACCTTTCTGCCCGGCCGTGCAGATCTCACACCACCGGAAATCGAGCGGGCAGGAAAACTGGCTGAAGCGCTGGCGTTGCGCCCGGAACTTGCGCTAGAGCTGCGCGGCGCCAGTAACAGCGCAGCCGACGGATTGGCTTTGAAAGCCGCGAAGCTGGACGCACTGATCGAGGCGCAAGTAGCCGACGCCACTGCAGGCGACATGAAAACGATCGTTACAGTGGAGCGGCAGACGCAAATTCTTGAAGACATTTTCTTATCTATGCCATCAGCCGCTGAGTCGCCTGCAAATCTTGACGCGCTGCGATCCCAATATACGACCGTGTCTCCAGAAACAGAGGACACCGTATTTGACTCGGTAGCCTATAGTGCTGAGCTGCGTAGACAGCTTATTGAGCGACAGGCTGTGACAGATGCTGAACTTACGGTGCTTGCGAATCAGCGTTCTGCGAATACGCGCGATGCAATCACTGCGATAGCGCCGGATCTCGTGAGACGAATCGTTGTTGGTGAACCGGAACCCGGCGAGCTCAGCGATGACAAAATGGTGCGCATGAAAGTCACCCTGAGCGTGAGCAGCGAAAGCGACTGAAAAGTGGCTCACATCAATAATAAAACTGCCCGAACCGTTTGACGGTGGGCAATTGGCGCGAGCCATTGACGGTTGACTTTACGGCCTGGGAGCGACTCGCCAGCAAGCCTGCTAAGCGGCTGCATTTTTTTCAGGTTCTTCCTTGAGCACATAAATCTTTAGTTTTTTATCTGAACGCAGTTCCAGATTAATTAGCGAGCCAATCGTGTTTTCAGTCAGGGTTGTGCCTTTAGCAAGCAAAACGACACCTTCATTGGTAATCAAATCTCTGGCAAGACGCATTCCTGGCAGTAACGAAACAGTTCTCACGCTTGTTTCATTCAGAGATGGGTCCAGCTCATCAATGGTTCGAACTACGATCTGAAAGGCTTTCACTACACCGGCGTCGTAGGCATTGTCTCTTTCGGCAACAATTCTGGCCACAGCCTCGGCTGGCGTTAGCTGTGCTTCTTCTATCGCGCCGTCCATCCATTCATAGTAATCGCGCGTAACAGCAAGGATTCTTGAGCCCAGTGGTATCCCTTCTCCTACACGCTTCTGTGGAAAACCATGGCCATTAAACTGTTCGTGCTGACTGCCAATAATCTCGCTGGCTTTTCTGAACCGGGGGATACTGAACAGCACCGCCTCCGCATAGGTTGTATGCTTTTCAAATTCGACACGCTCCTGTTCTGAAAGCAAAGACCGTGGTTTTGCCGTGATACTTTTTGGCACACCCACCCAGCCGAGCTTGTGGAGGCGTGTTGCATATTTGAGATGCAGAAGGTCTTCCTCATCCAGGCCGAGCTCAGCACCGATGGCTAAAGCGAGCCTTAACTTTCTCCGTGATTTGTCACTTTCCGGGTTTGGCATTGCTGCAATGTTGGCGACAAGATCCACCATGAGTTCATTTGTTTCTTCAAGTTCACTCAGCGCGTTACTGAGCATGCCATTAGCGTGTTCTAGTGCTTCTGTTCGCCGTGAGACTCGATCTTCAAGCTCTGCATTCAGGGTGTGCAGCTCCGCGTTCTGTGCCTGGGTGAGTTGAAACAATTCGTCATTGTCTTTCGCAAGCGCGGCGATCCTGATGCCCTCGCTCACAACGCGTCGCAGTTCATCGTCTTTCCAGGGAATATCCAGATATCGTGAGACACCCCCTTCGTTGATCGCAGATTTGGCATCATCTAGATGTACGTCACTCGTAAGCACGATCCGGTAGCAATGCGGTTGATGTGTTGATACTTCTTTGAGGAATTCGGAGCCACTCATATGCGGCATGCGCATATCCGATATGACAACATCAAGCTCACGATCTTTCAGGAAGGCAAGGCCTTCTTTGCCAGACGAGGCAGTGAGCACTTCAATGTCGAGCTTACTGAGCGTTTTCTCAATTAATTTGAGCACCTCTGCGTCGTCGTCAACGCTAAGCAGCACGGGTCTTTTGTTGTCCACGGTAACCTCCTTTTATACAGCTACGGGAGCGCATGCAGCGAATGGCTTTTACACCTAATCGTCTAAGTATAGGAGACGGACAGGATCTATAACGGCTTTTAAATTTTGGTCTAAAAGTATGGAACGCCTGCGTTTTCCATTAGAAAGAGTCGGGTTGCAGTGATATCTGTCCTGTCGTTTGAGCAGGTTAGCCATTCACGGTAGTGGAGCAGACATATCCGGCGCATGCGGAATCGAATCCGAGCGCCCGTTTGATTAGGACAAAAACCCTTAATGATCAATCTCGTGATACCGAGCGGATAACGTAACCGCCGGAGCGCTCATCAAGTTCCATTGTCACTATGCCGCGTGATTGCGCTTCTTCCAGAAGGTCGCCAAAAGAACGGAATCCGTAGTAGGACTCGCTGAATCCAGGGTGACGACGTTTCAGTGTTTGCTTGACCATGGAACCAAAGACGCTGTCGCCTCTTTCTTTGATCAACGCGTCGGCGGTTTCAACAACCAGATCAATGCCTTCATCCTGCTTATCACCCTCAGCCTCGTTCTTTTTGCTGGTTGTACTTTCGGCCGCCTTTTGGCTCCCACTCTTTTTCCTCGATGACTTTCGCGTACTGCGTTTAGACGTGCTCTCCTTGATCAGGTCATCGTAAAACAGGAATTCATCGCAATTCTTTATGAGCAAATCGGAGGTGCTGTTCTTAACACCTACGCCAATAACCAGCTTTGCGTTCTCTCTGAGTTTGCTCACTAAAGGAGAAAAATCAGAATCACCACTGATGATTACAAATGTATCGATGTGATCCTTCGTATAACAGAGGTCTAACGCATCAACGACCATGCGTATGTCAGCAGAATTCTTACCCGATTGACGGGTGTGCGGAATCTCTATGAGCTCAAAAGCGGCTTCGTGCATGGTGGCTTTGTGCTCTTTGTAACGATCCCAGTCACAGTAAGCCTTTTTGACGACAACATTGCCTTTAACCAATAGGCGCTCAAGGATTAGACCGATATCAAATGTTGGGTATTTTGCGTCTCTCACGCCGAGAGCTACATTCTCAAAATCGCTGAAGATCGCAAGGTTTCTGTCGGAGTCGTCACTACGCATACCGTTCCCCAATTCGCCGTTTTTGTAATGTTAGATCATACCTTCAGGACGGTACCTGTGAGAACTAAACCCATGAGAACTGTGAACTTCTATGTTGATTCGCCGCCCCCGGCGGAGGTTATAGAGGTGCTGGATCTCGAGATGGCGCACCGCGGCTTTCCGCCTTCTGCAAAGATCCCTACCATCACCGCTTACTGCATCCGACAGGCTATCAAACACATCTGTTGCCCGCGTATCATTGCACACTTAACCCAAGCGTCTGCATAACCTGTGCGCGGTGATCCAGTGCGGCTTTGGCGACATTGCTGCGTGTGCCGGCTTCCAGGTAACGGCGTATGCGTCCCGCATCTCCCAGAGGCGAACGGGTACCCAGGGAGTTGAGCAGTACCACGCCGACCTTTCGGCCAGCCATTTCCGTCACCATAACCAGACAACGCCCGGCTTCGGTAAGGTAACCGGTTTTAGTCAAGCCTACCTCCCACCGGTCGCTGCCTGTCAGCGGATTGGTGTTGCCGTAGGCAAGGCGGTAGCGCGGTTGCTTGAAGTTCACGGTGAACTGCCGGGTGGTGGAATAATCCCTCAGCAGCGGTTGTTGATAAGCGGCGATCACCATTCGTGCCAGGTCTGCTGCAGACGACCTGTTAGTGACGTCCAGCCCGGTCGGGTCGGTGAAGTGGGTGTCCCGCATATTCAAACTGAGTGCCCTGGTGTTCATGCCCTTAACAAAAGAATCAAAACCGCCGGGATGGTGTAAAGCCAGGTTATAGGCCGCACGGTTCTCCGAGGACATCAGAGCAATGCGCAGCAGGTCGCGGCGGCGCGCGCTGGAGGCCAGGCGGATTCTGGAATAAGCGTTCTTGGCGGTTTTCCTGTCCCAATCTTCAATGGTCAGCCACTCGTCCAGGTCTGTGCCTGATTCCAACACCACCAGCGCAGTCATCAATTTGGTGATGGAGGCAATCGGCAGGACAATGTCAGCGTTCTGCTCCAACAGCACCTGGCTATCCGTAACGTCCACCGCCACCGCGCTGACCGAAGCCAGCGCCAGGTCAGCGCCTGTGGCTTGCAGCGGTAGCAGAAAGCTGATCAGACTCAACACAACAATCAGTTTGGGCAGCGCGATGCGGCGCAGTTGTTGCATTTGCTTTGGGTGTGAAAGACGGTTCATGGTGCCTACTATTGCTGGCGGACGTTTGTGACGCAAGTTGTATCGATAAACATCCTGCAGGACACTTCCGATGGCTCTCTTAGCGTGGCGACTCTCCGTAAACCAATCCAAAGCCGGCGGATTTGTAAGCCAGCAGAGTGAGCAGTGTTTCTGATGCATATCGCTGTACGCCTGGGTCCAATGAAAGAAACCAGTTCTCCTGAGTACGATAGACAGGTGTGGTGTAGAAAGAAAATACACCCGCCCGCGTTTTGTCACTGGAAGTGTTGGCGCCGCTGCGATGCCAAAGGCGGCTTTCGAATGCAACCATACTGCCCGCCGGTGCGACGATGGGGGTCATTGCTGTAGACGCATCACCTGAGTTCGGATTGCGGTGCAGACGGTGGCTGCCCAGGGCAATTTCGGTGGCGCCGTTTTCGGCGGTGAACGCATCAATACACCAGAGCACATTGAGGCCCTGGGGACGGGTCGGCCAAGGTTCAGGGACAAAAATCTGGTCGGCATGCAGTACCCCGCGTACCGCCCCGGGCTCAGTGATGTTGCCGGAAATGTTGCTCAATAAAGCTGGCCAGCCAAGGGTTTCGCGCACCAGGCGAATGGCCATCGGGTGCTCGGCCAGATCCGCGAACACCAAATCGCGATTGAGTAAATTCCAGACCCTTTGGTTGTGCTCGTTTTCATCAAGGGCAAATCCTTTTGTCGCCCGCCCTCTCTGACGGTCACTGTCAGCGGCGTGGTAAAGTGCCTGCCTGGCATTCTCCAGCGCTGCTGCGTCCAGCGCGTTACTGATGACGCACAGACCATGCAATGCTAAATCACTGACAGCTTGTTCGATATCTTCAGTGGGCCCGGGGGTCGTCTGTCTGGTCATCTGATGCCTCGTTCGTGTAGCTTCAGCTGCAGCAGTTGTCCGGCGTGGCGCGCATTGCCTTCTGCCATGAGGCCCAGGCGCAGGAACAATTCAGGGTCCAGGGATTTCTGCAGTTCGACCGGGAGCAATGCGTTCCAATTGACCTGCGGGCGCAGAAAATCGGCGGAGTAATAACCAAACAGCAATGCGCGTTCACTGTTCTCGGTGACATTAGCGCCAGACGTATGCCACATGCGTCCGTCCATCGCGATGATTGACCCTGCCGATGCTTCAAAGGCGACAGTATGTTGCATCGGCATAGCCGGTAGATCGTCCAGACTTCGATAGAGATGGCTGCCTGGAATGTAGCGGGTTGCGCCATTTGACTCGTATACATCGTCAAGGCACCAGATGATGTTCATCGAGTGCGGCGCCAGCCAGGGTGGGGGCGAGACAAACCCGAGATCCGAATGTATAGGCATGGAGCCGCTACCCGGCAGCGCGATGTTGGCGGTGAAGTTGGAGATCATGTAGTGCTCTCCCAGAAGCACTTTCACGTATTCTATGGCGCTGGGGTGCAGGATCAGTTCCCGGAATACCGCATCCAGACCGATGAGATTAAAGATCCGTACGTTTTTGGCATTGGGGTCCAGTTCAGGCATGAACGTCGAGGCTCCCGACGCTTCGAAGGTTTGTGCAGCAGATAATAATTGCTGGCGCAGGGCGGACACCTGTTGTGCATTGAGTACGTCAGGAACAACACAAAATCCGGCGTCTGTGAGCTGCTCGGACATGCCGTTGTTGTACATCTTTACACCTGCTTAGCCGTAGATGCTTGCGAGTTTAGCACGGGGTTAAAACGGTTATGGTCCCAGTCCGGCAAATCTCGTCACTCTGTGTTTTAAACACTTTAACCTGAGTGATATTTACTTCGATCTGAAGTCAGCCTCGTCAAAATCATTAGACAAATGAATTTGCAAAAATTCCCTCGCCTCAGCACGCCTGTCCGCCGAATCGGCCAGAACTGATTCGAAGAAACTGAGCGCACCCAGTTGGGTAATCATATGCTGTCGGCCCGGATGTATGGCCTCCTTCACCTCTGATTGGCAACGCGTTGGCGCTGAAGCGTCGAACACGATGCCTTCTGCACTGGAAAATAAATCCTCATTGGTTCTCCCCTCGGATGCATCAATGTTCGCTTCCACCGACAGGCAGGCCACTGAATCTGCGTTGAGGAAGAATCGAAAGGTGGGGTCAGCCATTCCAACAAACCCGATATGGTTTCCTCCATCGATAGACAGCAGCCCGCCGTCAGGGACCCGTTGAGGAATTACAGCAGCATTGGAGGCGAAGTCGATGAGCCGATCAGCTGTGCCGGCGATCATCAGGAACGGTAATGCCAAGTCATTCTGAGTATAGAATTTCTCAGTTAAATTGGCGGAAGGCCCTGCAATCGAAATGGCAGCCTTAACCCGGGGCTCGCGCAAACGAGGGTGATACGCTGTTAAAGAAGTTGAAAAGCCACCCAACGATAGACCCATTATACCGATGCGATCAGCATCGATTTCTCCACTATAAGGTTTTTCTGAACCTGCCAAAGCGAGCACTGTATCAATTAAAAAAGTTACATCTGCCGGTTGCTGTGACACGTCATTAATGTTGGGGCCGCCGGGCGCGCTGCCGCTGGTCAAAGGAAAGTCCGCGGCCACGACAACATAACCAAAGGAGGCCAGCTGCCGCAAAAGATATTCAGTCTCGCCTCGAGAAGAAAGAAATCCGTGGGAGTAGACAATCAGCGGATAGGGGCCATCGAATTGCGCGGGATACCAAATCGTCGCTGGAAGACTGCGCTGCTGAGCACCGGGGAAATCTCTGTTTTTTTGCGTGGGGCGTGATGTGTCTGCCCATTCATAATCAGATGAATTAACCGGATACGGACCAGGTTTGAGCCATTCAAACGAAGCTGAATTGTCCGGCGGCATTTGCGGTGCGGTAACACCGACTGCAATAAAAACCAATATCACGAAACAGACGATAAGCACCCCAATGCTCAGCGCTATTTTTTTAATCACAACATGCCCTCAAATGATTTAGATCACAGCATCACAGCAACTTGCTAAACGGATAGGAACTATAACCGCCTTTTCATGTTGATATAAAAGTATGAAACATGCGTGTTTGCATTTGAAAGGGTCCGATTACGAAGATACTCATCACACTTAGAGGTGAATCTGAAGGATTTGACGATTCCCGCAGCTCTAGTCAACATCTAAACATTGCAGATGCCGGGAAATATTGATGAGCAGCGAACCCTATGTACTGATTACCGCCGACACTCATGCTGGTGGCAGCCATGAGCAATACCGCGAATATCTTGATCCGCAGTACCGCAATACGTTTGATGAATGGCGGGGTGGCTACAAGAACCCTTCCCAGGCGCATTATGGCAGCAAAAAAATGCGAAACTGGGATCTTGAGATTCGCAGTAATGACCAGAACAGCCAGGGTGTCGTAGGGGAGGTCGTGTTTCCCAATACCGTGCCGCCATTTTTCCGCAAGTCGATTGTTACCGCACGACCACCAAAGCCTGATGAGTATGAATTGGTGCTGGCCGGCATCCGGGCGCACAACCGCTGGTTAAAAGACTTTTGCGCCGAGGACCCCGACAGGCGTGCGGGCATTGGACTCATTCTACCTAACGATCTTGATGAGGCTGTCAAAGATATTGAGTTTATTGCAGAAGCCGGATTACGCGGTGGCGTTCTGTTACCCCTGATTCCACCAGACTGCACCTGGCTGAAACCGCTTTACGATCCGGCGTGGGACAAGCTTTTTGCAGCGATCCAGGACCATGACCTGGTCATGAACCAGCACTCGGGACAGGGCTCTCCGGACTATGGCGGCAGCATGGTGGGTGAAGCTTTGTGGGTGACCGAAGTGACCTGGTACTGCCAGGCCGGGTTTCGGCACCTGATCATGAGCGGTGTTTTCGAGAAGTTTCCGAAGCTGAAATATGTACTGACCGAATCCGGGTGCGCCTGGGTACCGGCGCTACTCGAGCAGATGGATCGCATTCATATGGGTATGAAAGCCGGCGCGATTGGTGAGCTCAACTATGGGGATCAGGACTGGGTGCTGACCGAACCACCCAGCTTTTATGCCAGGCAGAACTGCTGGTACGGCGCCAGTTTCCCAAGCAAGGCAGACCTGGATGGTATCGATAAATTAGGCGTTGAAAAGGTCATGTGGGGTAATGACTACCCGCACTACGAAGGTACGTTTCCCTACAACCTGGAATCGCTGCGCCTGACTTTCGCCGATATACCCGAGGATGTGCGCAGACGAGTGCTGGGATTGAATGCGGCGGAGGTCTACAAGTTCGATATTGAAAAGCTGATGTCACTGGTCAATAAATTTGGACCGACACCTGATCAGGTGAACGAACCATTGCCGTTTGACCAGATTCCCAGGGACTCCATGTGCTACCTGTTCCAGGGCGCGCTGGCCGCCGGCAAATAATCGAGGAGAAAGAGTTATGACTGTGCCTTCTGGTATCGGCATCGTCGATACGATGATCGGTTTTCCCGCCGAGGACTTCGCTATGTATGACTTCATACGCGAACAGTTGAAAGATCCGTCAGCAAAATTCGATTTTCCGGTCGAGTATATGTTCAAGCAGGTGCCAAAAGAACTCTATGGCAGCACGGACGATCCTGTAAAGGTGACACTGGACCAGATGGATCAGTTTGGCATCGAGGTCGGTCTGATTGGTGTCGGCGGAGAGGTGTCAAGAAAAGCCCTGAAGGATCACCCGGATCGATTTGTCGGGCAGGGCAGTGTGGACCCGAATAAAGGTATGGATGGCATCCGCGATATGGTGCGCCAGTACGAAGAGTTTGGTGTGCGTTCATTTGGCGCGTTCAATGCGGGGTATCAGCCGCAAGTCGGCATTGCCGATCCGCTGATGTATCCGATCTATGCAAAATGTGTGGAGCTGGGCGTTCCGATCTTTTCCTGCGCCGGCGTGCCGGGGCCCAGGTTTCCCATGTGGCCCCAGAAAGTAGAGCTTATTGACCAGGTGATGTATGACTTTCCGGAGCTGGTTTTTGTCACACGTCATGGTTGTGAACCCTGGGAAGACCTCGCTGTAAAGCTTATGCTCAAATGGCCGAATCTGTATTACTCAACCACGGCGTTTGCACCAAAGTTCTATCCCAAAGCAATCATCGACTATGCCAACTCCCGAGGAGCCGATAAGATCATCTACGGCGGCTATTTCCCGATGGGTCTTTCGATAGAAAGGATCATGTCTGACATGCAGGATCTGCCGCTCAAGGATGAGGTGTGGCCAAAATTCCTGCGTGACAATGCTCGCCGGGTCCTCAGGTTGGACTGATCAAGCGCTCGTGGCAGTAATAGACATTCAGATCCACCACTTCGCGGGGATTGCTGGCTGTGGGTAAGTCAGCTCTGACTACTCAGATAAATTGAAGTCAGCCTGTCTATGTCTTCAGGATCCAGTTCATCTAATACCTCGGCCGAAGATTTTCCGTAGCCTAACGCCTCCATGCAGATCAGGTGTAAATCGTCGCGGCTGCAAAGCATTTGTGCCAGGATTTCTACGGCCGGAAAAATCATTGCGCCGAGCAGGCGCTCTGTTACCTTCAATTCAGAAGCTTGTCCAATCTCGGCGGGCTCGCCGATCTCCCACTCAGGTTCGGTATTCTTAGCACGCATCTGTAGTTCCGTGGAAGCCTGATAACCCCGGCCAAGCACAGACAGATTCCTGCTTGCAGCTGCCATGACGGGTAACCCAACAAGGTTCATTACCGCAAAAGGTCCAAGACCGACACCAAGACGTTTACGGGCGATGGCATCTATCTGCCCAGGGGTAGCCATGTCGAGGCAACGCGCTGCTTCATTTATGTAAGGCAACGATTGCCTGTTCAGAACAAAACACGCTGTGTCGGCGCAGCGTATTGCACGCTTGCCCGTTGAATTTATCCAGCTGTGAATAGATTCTGTGACACTCTGTGTCGTTTCTGCTGAAGGAATGATTTCGACAATTGGGTTAAAGTCCGGTGGATTGTTGAAATGCACCCCAATAAACCTGTCAGGATGAGTCACACTATCGCTGAGGTCTCTGATTAGCAGGGAGCTTGTATTCGTGGCGACAACAGCCCCATGAGACACCTTGCCTGAAATCTCTCTAAGGACGCGTCGTTTTATATCGATATCTTCGAAAACTGCCTCAATAACAAATTCACGGTCCTTGAGGTTGGAAAAGTCTGTGGTTAGCGTGACAGGCAGTTGATCAAATTTTGAACTGGCGCGATCTAACTGCATCTGATCCTTGTCCAATAAAACAACCTCAGAACCTTGGCTTGCCAGGTGATGAGCGATACCGGATCCCATGAGCCCAGCGCCTACAACCGCTACTTTTTTTATCATTCCTTTCACCCGACCAATCGCTGGGGGAGCGTCTACATGTTGAATTGTACGCTACCAATTGTTGTCAGTGGTTCTGAGTCGCCCAGTCAACTTCCAACAAAAGGTCTGTCACAACCTGAGGATGTAGTCTGGCAACATCGTTCTGCTCGCTGATGTCACTTACCAGATCATACAACTGGTAATCTGCCACGTCTTCGGTATATCGGCCTAGCCAGGATAACTCCGGCGCCTTTTTCTGGCGCGGTAAAACCAGTTTCCAGCGGCCTTTGCGCACAGCCTGCAGTGTTGTCAGAGAATAATAAAAATGGGTGCGAGAGTGTGTCGTGGGGTTTCCATACAATCTCGGTGTGAGATCGTATCCGTCTATTTCCACGTCCTCAGGAAGTGGTGCGCCCGATGCGGTTGAGATTGTTGGCAACAGGTCCATGACGCTGGCAATGTGATGGTCCTCTTGTTGCGCAGGGATAGTGTTGGTCCAGCGCATGATGGCGGGCACCCGCACGCCGCCCTCCCAGTTTGAGTATTTCCCTCCTCTTAGAGGTTCGGCGCTTGCGCCATTTCTGTCGGTCAGCTGTCCTAGCGGCGGTCCGTTATCGGACAAAAAGATAACCAGCGTATGTTTATTGATATTCAGCGTCTGCAACTCCTGCAGTATTTCTCCCAGGCTCCAGTCCAGTTCCATAATCACATCGCCATACAGACCACGCCGAGATCGCCCGGCGAATGTCGAACTAACACCCAGAGATACGTGGGGCATGTTGTGGGAAAGCAACAGAAAGAAGGGATTGGCGGCGTTTGAGCGGATAAATTGCAGTGCCTCTTGTGTGTACCGGGACGTTAATTGGTTGACATCCGTTTGAGTTTCGATGATTGACTGATTGCGCATGAGATCAACGATAAATCTGGCTGGATCCACCTGTTGCGTGTAGCCGTTGTGCATCGGTGTACCAAAAAAGTAGTCAAAACCCTGGGCATTTGGCATAAGTGATTTGTCGAATGGACCTTTCCCTCCCGGTCTGCCTGGGGGTAACGGCGGCGGTGTATAGTCCCAGGGTGCGCCATCTCCAGCAAGATGCCACTTTCCGATGAGTGCGGTTCTGTAACCTGCCTGTTGAAGGATTTCAGCAATGGTCACTTCGCTCGCGGCCAGAGTGGTATTAGGAGATTTAGTGTTACCCGGTTCTTGGATACGCACCGGATAACGTCCAGTCAAGAGCGCCGCGCGTGAAGGGCCGCAAAGTGGTTGGGCGTAAAAACTGGTGAATTTGATACCTTCTTGTGCCAACTGATCAATGTTGGGGGTGTCTAGATCGTGACTACCGTAAACACCAGCGTCGGCATAACCCTGGTCGTCGGTCAGGAAGATGATGATGTTAGGCGGCTGGCTGGGTTCACCAGCAAGGGTTTTTGAGGCTATTCCTGTCAGTAGTGCTACGAGGACAGATATTGTGGCGATTGAATAGCGCTGAAAGTTCACAGTGGATCTCCGATGTCGAAGACGAACTTTGAATGCAATAGTCTCGGTGCGGGTGATCCTGGCGATCTCATAATCAACCCAGCAGTGTCTCCACCAGAAGCTGCTCATAAGCTTCAAGATCTTTCCAGCCAACAGCGCAACGCACAGGCCGACCTTTGGCGGGATCGATGACTGTGTACCCTTCGTCCGTCACTCGAAGCGGCAGGGTCTGCATGTCGACAAGATCTTCGCTGGCAGCGAGATACACCGCCACGGTGTCAAACAGCGTGGTGCTGATGCGAGTGGTGTCCTGGTTGGGGTCAACAAAAGGTGCCCCAGGTAACCAGACACGGTAGTTTTCCATGAGTGTCTGCAGCCACGGATCATCGCTCAAGTACAGACGGCGGTAATTGTCGCCATCAAGCACAACAAGTCCGCAGGTATCCAACGGTGTGATGGTGCATTCCCAGGGTGCAGCAAAAACACTCTGCAGGGATTGTGGATCGATTCTGACGTTGTATTCTGCGGCCGGCTCAGGCGAGCCCAGGTAGCCTGTGTAGATTGATCCGTACATGCCCACAATCTTTGCATTTGAGGCAATCGACGGATCGCGACGCAGCGCTTCGGCAATATTGGGTACCGGCCCCAGGCAAATGAGGGTCACAGGCTCCGGGGATGACTTGATGGCATCAATGATCGCCTGCACACCATCGGTGTGCACAAGACCGGGGTAATCACTGAGCTGGTAGTCGCCTATCCAGCCGCTCTGCTGGCCGGGCTCGTCTGCCTGATCCATACCGATGCCCACAGGTACGTCACTCCGACCCGTAACCTCTAACAGTTTTGCCAGCAGGCGTGCCCGGTAGATGGCATTGCCAAAATCCCCAACGGCAAGCTTCAGATCCAGGTTGGGCATGCGCAGCAACATGAGCAGGGCCCAGGTGTCATCAATGTCATCTCCAATGTCGGTATCCAGGATAACCGGCTGACCACCGCTACTGCTGGCCAGCGCGCTACTGCTTAAGGCGGCGGTGAAAGCCGCGGCAGCTGCAAGAAAATGTCTGCGTGTAATACCGGCTCGCGCAGGTTGCTGGTGAGTGGGGTGTCTGCTAAATCGCATGAACTATGCGCTCAAATGATGTGATTACCAACAGTACGCGCCCTCAGATGGTCTCAAAGGCACGTTAGTGTCTTGCTTGTACTGGCGACTTGTTTGAGTGAGTTGTGCGGAGCGTTGGTCGGTACGGCTGCGAAAATCTGTTAGCACCGCCAGGTGGGCGGCATCGTCAACCAGATTGTTGCGTTCCTCGGGGTCGCTGGCCAGGTGAAACAGCTGCTCAAAAATGGGTGTCTGACCGGCCAGGTCCAGATGTGCCTCGGTGTAGGGGCAGCCCTGTGGCTGCAGATAGCGCACATATTTCCACTCATTACTTCGCAGTGCTTCGATAAACGGGTTACCTTCCGCCACGGTCAGACTTTCGAGAAACACTTCTTCCCGCGGTGCGGCGTTGCCGTTCAGGTCTTTGCCCTGCATGTTTGCGGGTACCGACACATCTGCGTAAGCGAGCAGAGTGGCGGGTACATCAATGCTCAGTACGAGGTTGGTATTCTCTCGCGCGGCACCCGCCTGCACGTTGCGTGGGTCATAAACGATCAGGGGTATTTTGGCGACCAGATCGTACAGCAGGCCTTTGCCGCCTGTACCGTATTCGCCGTTCAGCAAGCCATGGTCACTGGAAAACACGATGATGGTGTTGTCAGCTATACCAAGATCTTCAAGTTGTGTCAGCAGTTCACCTACTACCTGATCAATGCCGGTAATCGTCTGGTAATAACGGATCAGATGTTCCGGCTGCAGGCTGGGCTCATAGTTATAGGCGTACCATTTCTGTCGTGCTTCGTGGTCAATAACGCCTTGCGGAATAAACTGATAGGGGTCAGCGCCTGTATCGGGTGAAATTGCAATGCCCGGGTCCCGGTAAAGAGTGTCGTAAATCGGGTGCCCGCTTAAACGGGGGTTGGCGTTTGCCGGATAGCCCATGACCCTGCAGGCGTAGTTGTCGCAATCGTCATGGGCACCTTCAGGATACATGGACGAGACCACCGAGTTGTGTGGTGCCGAGAAACTGACCGATAGATTAAACGGCTTGTCAGCTGGGCGCGTTGCCAGAAATTCTGTGATGTATTCCCCCATGATCTCGGTGGTGATGTCGCTTTTGGCATCTTGATAGATCTGCGTAGCCGGATTGCCTTCAATGTCTTTGGGGAAAAAAGGCAGCCAGCCATCGTGGGCGCGCCAGTAATCGAACTGCGCATTTGTGCCACCTTCAAACGAATAATACTGCACGCCGAATTTGCCAATAAAGCCGGTGTGATAGCCGGCTTGTTGCAGCAGCGCAGGATATGTCTGCGCCCATTGTGTTTCTGACACCTCATAAGGGGAGTTAAAGCCAAGACCACTGGTGCGCTCATACTGGCCCGAGAGAAAGGCAAAACGACTTGGCGCACAGATGGGTTGCACGGTAAAAGCATTGCTGTAGCGCACACCGCCGCGCGCCAGTTCATCAATGTTAGGTGTTTTGATATCGGTATTGCCTGCGATAGACAGCGTGTCTGCGCGCTGATCATCGGTCAGCAGAAAGATGATGTTGGGTCTTTCGGTTGGCTTTGACGTGGAAGCGGGCGTTTGATCGGGTGATTGTGTGCACGCTGCCAGAAAGGCGCATGCGGTGACGCACAGCGCGCCAAGGCCCTTACGAAAAGGACCTTGACGGTGTGTGCTCTGAACTCGAATTAGAAGTTCCAGGTACCCTCGATTCCCCATACTCGTGGCTCATTGGTGTAAGCCAGCAGGTTGGCAAAATCAATGCCACCGAGAATGTTTTCTTCATCGGTAATGTTACGTGCGAAGAGTCCAACCGAGTAGTCGTGCTCAAAGTTACGATAGCCGAACTTCAAACCACCTTCGAACTGGGTATCGGTTGTGTATTCAACGCTTTCATAGAGAAAATCGTTGGTTTCACCACGGAACTTCCAGTCGGAGAAGATATAGACCTCTCCTTTACCGCTGGGTAGCGTAGCTGTGTAGTCGATTTCGAAATTTGCGGTCCATTCCGGCGCATGTTGGAAGGGATTACCGTCGATCAACGCCAGACCAGCACCGTTCAGCCGATCAGTTACAGTACAAAGACCGGAACCGCAGGGTGCAACAGCCAGTGTGTCATCGTTGATCTCTGTTTTGTTGTAGCCGTAGCCTGCTGACAAGACAAGGTTGTCATTGACGATGTAATCAAACTCGAATTCAACACCGTAGCCGGTTCCTTCGTCACCGTTTAACAGCGTGGTTGAGTTGCTGGCGCCGCCGACGGCGGTGAGCTGAATGTCATCAATCTCATAGGCAAACGCGGCGATATTGAAACGCAGCTTCTCGTACTGTGCTTTGTAGCCTAACTCGTAGGACAGAATAGTTTCTGAATCGGCGGTGGTGACTTCCGGGTCATCTTCCAGGCGATCCTGAATGGTGGGTGCTCTGAAACCTGATGCCACGCGACCGTACACCTGACCGGCTTCGGTTACAGCGTAGGAAAAGGCCAGGTCCCAGCTGATGTTGTCATCGTCAAGATCGATCTTCGGCAGCACTTCATCCGGAACGCCGCCTGCGAAACGAATGTTGATCGCTTCTTTTTCGTCATCGGTGTAGCGCACACCTGCCGTAATGGTCAGCTTGTCTGTGAAGTCGTAGCTACCCTGTCCGAAGAAGGCGATTGATGTGTTCTCAATGTTTGCTGTGGATCCGGTTTGAAACTCGGTAGCTCCAGCACTTTGGTTTGCCGCTGTACCGAAGAAATCATCTTTGAAGTAGAAGACACCTACCTGATAGTTCATCGGCCCTTCGAAGTTGCTCGCGAGGCGAACTTCCTGAGTGTACTGCTCAAGATCGATATCGCCGCCAGTATCAACGTTTACGACAAAGGGTGAGGCAAATGGCGAGAACGGGTCGCTGGCTGGACCAGCAGGTCCGCTACAGGTGAACAGACAACCAAAGCCACCGTCAATATCGCCGCGACCGAATCGGTCTCTGATGTCCTGGAATGAAGTGATTGAGGTCAGCGTGTAATCCTCATTGACGTCCCAGTCCACTTTGAGGGTTGTACCGCTGGAATCGATACGGCCTTCGTTGCCGTCACCGCCATCGAAGAACACTTTGTCGCGATCGAAATTGCGATTCAGGCTGTTGCTGCCCTGACTGAGCACGTTTGCCCGGAACAGGCTGGTGGTGCTCTCGGAATCCTGACGCTGGTGCATGAACCATACGGTCAGATCGTCGCGCGGGGTCCACTCGAACTGAATGCGTGCTGCACTGATGTTGAATCCGCCCAGTGCGTCGCTTTCGCCGGTGAAGCCGTTATCGACCCAGTCGGAGCGTTTCTGTCGTAGGAAAGAAACGCGACTGGTCAGGACGTCTTCAATCAGTGTCCCGCCGACCGCGCCTTCAACATTGAAGGTGCCGTAGTTGCCTGCGGAAGTTGTAATGTAGCCTTCGGTTTCAGCCGTTGGACGGCGTGTATTCACTTTGACGATACCCGCAGTGGTGTTGCGTCCAAACAGGGTGCCTTGCGGGCCGCGAATAATCTCGATATCCGCCATATCAAACAGCGGGAATCCTTTCAGAGCCGACTTTTCCATGGGCACGTCGTCAAAGACGAGTGATACAGGCTGTGATGCAGCCGCTGTGAAATCAGCGTTACCCAGACCTCGAAGGTAGAAACGTGGCGCCAGGCGGCCATTTGACGTTTCGATGTACAGGCCAGGTGCGGCGCTGGATAAAGCCAGAATGTCTTCACCGCCTGCAAATCTGGCGTTCAATCGATCACCAGACATACTGGTGATAGAAATAGGTACTTCCTGGATGCTTTCATCCCGCCGTTGTGCGGTAACAACGATTTCTTCGAGGACTTTCTGCTGGCCAGAAGCCGCTTGAGTCTGCATTGGCAAGCCGACGAGTACGCAAAAGCTTGCGGCTACGCCGGTTGTGATAGATTGAGAGAGCGACGGTCGCTGAGGCATTATCGGGGTTCCTTGATGATGGTGATACGTCGGTGTGACGCACTTTACAAAAACCTGGGGCGGCATGACAGCCAAAAATGATATTTGGTGCCTATCCAGCCGATATAATTGGCTCAACGAACGAGATCCGGGCAAAGTATGGATAGAAGAACCTTTTTACTGAGCACTCTCGTCGGTCTGGGGGGCGCACCAATGGCGCCACCGCTATATGCCGCGGGCAAAATTTCTGCGTATCCCTTCGCACTGGGCATTGCCTCAGGTGATGTGACCGCCAGCAGCACTGTGTTGTGGACTCGACTTGCGCCGCGCCCACTGGCAATCAATGGTGGCATGCCGGAGCAGGGTGTTGCGGTTCAGTGGGTGCTTTCGCAGACGCCAGATATGGCCACCATCGTCCGGCGTGGTGAATCCATGACCCAATCGGCATGGGCACATTCTGTTCACGTCGAAATAGACGATCTCGACGCCGGCCGGGAGTATTGGTACCAGTTTCGCGTGGCGGGCCATGTATCGCCCATCGGTCGTACAAAGACGTTACCTTCGGGTAACAGCGCGATGAACAGTGCGCGTTTTGTCACCGCATCCTGCCAGAACTATACCCACGGACACTTTGTGGCTTATCGGCATATGGTTGCTGACAACCCGGACTTTGTGATTCACCTCGGCGACTATATTTACGATACCTCGTTTGGCGAGACCTTCCGGCAACACGACACGGAAACAGCACCGACCACGCTGGATGATTTCCGTCGCCGGCACGCTCTATACAAGACGGACCTGGATCTGCAAAACGCGCATGCTCAGATTCCCTTCTTTCTATCCATTGATAATCATGATGCATTAGAAGATAACGATCCATCTAAGGCACAAATGCGAGCGGCGGCTTATCAGGCGTGGTATGAACATATGCCGGTGCGTGGTTACAAGGCGCCGGGAGATAATCATTTTGATATTCATCGTCGGATCGCGGTGGGCAACCTGGCCCAGATCAGCATGCTGGATTCCAGGCAGTTTCGCGATACCCGGGAAATCTGCACTGGGGACTATGACCCGAGTTATGGTTTCGGTAACTATCGGGAACGTTGCCCGGCCGTATTCGCTGAAGAGCGCACCATGTTAGGCAAAGCCCAGGAGGATTGGCTGACCAGTTCCATCAGCGAAAACTCCAGCACCTGGAATGTCCTTGCGTCACCAGGTCCCTTCCTGCCGTTTTCTTACCAGCATAATGGTCAGGATTTACGCTACATTGGTGCCTGGGATGCTTATCCTGCTAACCGGCAGCGTGTCATGGATGCTTTTACCCGGGCCAGGTCCGGGCATCCACTGATTTTGAGCGGAGATGTGCATTCATTCTGGGCGTTGGATGGCGCTCGCGCAAAGCAGGCAGGTGAACAGTTTCCACTGGTGGAGTTTGTGACTTCAGCCATCAGCGCCAACTGGCCGCCACCATTGGCTCAGCCCGTTACAGACAACCTGCCAAATAACCCGCAATTGACGTTTTACGATCCCATCTATCGCGGCTACCTGTTGCATGACGTCACCAGCAAAGCCTGGACAACCTCTGCGCGCGGGGTTGAAGACATGCGGGACCCCCAGTCAGCAATCCGTACTCTGGCCAATTTTAAGGTGTCTCATGGCAAGCCGGGCTTTCATCAGGACACCGAGTTGTGAGCAGCCGAGGTTTCAGCGCCCCAACTTGCGCCATGTGTTACCCAGCAGGCGTTTTGCGCGTCTAGCCACGCTCTTCAGTTTTGAATCTGGCGGATGCAGCGGTACGCCAGCGAAGTGGCTAGTGAGTTGTTCCATTTCCTGTGCGGTGAGCTCAAGTTCCAATGCTTTGACCTGCTGTATGACCTGTGACGGGCTACTTGCACCTGCAATGGCAGCCGTGATTCCGGGCTGCTGAAAAACCCAGGCCAGCGCAACTGCCGCTGCAGTCACTCCATGTTGCGCGGCAATAGGTAAGAGGGTGTCCTGCACAACTTTTCGAATCGCGATCGGCGGGTCTACTTTAGAACTGCCTGTCAGATGACCTGCAGCGAGCGGCGAGTAGGCCAGAATGCCTATGTCGTTTTTGATACATACTGGTATCAGCTCTGATTCGATCCGCCGCTGCAGCAGATTGTATTCCGGTTGCACACTGGCAAGGGGGACATCACCCAGGGCGCGTTGGGCCTGTTTGATCTGCTTTATCGAAAAATTTGATACCCCGATGTGCTGCAGCTTGCCTGCGGAGCGAAGATCCAGCAGCGCACCCATGGTTTCAGCTAATGGTGTGTCTTCGTCTGGCTGGTGAATCTGCACCAGGTCCAGAGTTTCAAGCTGCAGCCGTTTCAGACTCTGTTCTACTTCCCAACAGATTGATTCCGGTCTTGAGTTCCTGCGTACAGCGCCGCGATTGCCGTGTGGGTCGGTAAATTCGAACAGCACCTCGCCATGATCTCCTGCATCCCAGCGCAAACCAACCTTGGTCAGAATTTGGACTTTTCTGTCAGGCATACTCTGCAGGGCGCGCGCAATCTGACGTTCAGCTTGACCAAAATCATACAGCGGCGCCGTGTCGATGGTGGTCAAGCCATTCTCGATGGCGGCTTGTAAGACCTCAATCCTTGTGCCGTCGTTGTGGGTGCCTCTGGCCATAGAGCCGAAGATAAGGCGCGGTACAGACAGATGGGTGCGCCCCAGGGTGGTAGTGTTCATTTTTGATCTCTGTGGCTGCCCAGGCAGAGTTCGTGGTGGGCTAACGATTCGATAACGTAGCATTTGTCGACCACACCAGCCTGGCAGCCGTCGACTATGCGCTCCAGTTCTGTTTCAAGTTTATTCAGCAGGCTCAATCGATCGCGCACCTGTTGGAGATGCCGACCGGCAATCTCGTCGACGGCACTGCAATCATCCTGTGTGGTTCGACTCAAATCGATGAGGCTGCGAATAGCATCGAGCGGGAAACCCAGATCCCGTGCATGTTTGATGAAGCCAAGCTGCTCAAGTCCAGTTTGCGTGTAGCGACGCTGATTGCCGGCACTCCTTGAGGGTTCTGCAAGTAAGCCCATTTTTTCGTAGTAACGAATGGTTGGGATTTTGACGCCAACCTGGGCTGACAACTCGCCGATGGTAAACATAAAAGATATCTCTTGAACCTCTAATAACTAGAGCAATTATATTCCTGCTTCTGTTGAGCAAAAAGGCTTTTTAGCATGGCGATTGTGCTGCTGGTTTCGTTTCTCACCTTTGCGGTTTTCGGACGTATTCTCATTCAGTATTACTATACCGGCGATCATGGTGTCAGGCTGGCAAAGCCAACTGCTTCGCCGCAGGAGATTATCCCCGGAGTGGCCTTTGTCCTGTCTTTTCTGGTCAGCGCGGTGCTGGTTATATGCCACCATTTTGAGCGACTGGGGCAATGGCAGTTTGCGTCATCTCTGATCACCGTCACCGCCTCGCTGTTGGGGTTTGTGGGTATTGCGATCCTGCTGGTTGCGCAAATACAGATGGGTAAATCCTGGCGCATCGGAGTGGATCCAGGCGAGGAGACGGATCTCATCACAACCGGACTTTACGCCAGATCCCGCAACCCGATTTACTTTGGTATCGGGTTGTATTGGATCGGTGTGGTGCTGACTTTTCCGCATCCGGCGATGTGGGCCTGTGCGCTGATCTGTTGGATCAGCATAGAGATGATTGTACGTAAAATTGAAGAGCCGTATCTGCTGCGCATACACGGTGAAACATTCAGCGATTACGTAAAACAGACCAACCGGTATCTGCTTTTTTAAATGCTAGGCATTGTCTTTTTTCTTAACGTACAAAACCAGTTCGTGATCGACCAGTTCAAAACCGTGCTCTTCAGCAATTTCATGCTGCAGGGCCTCGATGCGGTCGTTAACAAATTCGATAACCGCGCCGTTTTCGATATCAACCATATGGTCGTGGTGTTTGTCGTCAGCCAGTTCGTACACGGAATGGCCGTCATCAAAATTATGCCGTTCGACGATGCCCGCGGTTTCGAATTGCGTCAGAACCCGGTAGACAGTGGCCAGGCCAACGCCATCATCAGATTGCATCAGATTCTTATAAACGTCTTCGGCGCTCATATGGTGTGGCTCTGCCTGTTCGAGCACCTCCAGCACTTTGAGGCGAGGCAGGGTCACTTTGAGGCCTGCTTTTTTAAGGTCTGATCCGGGCAACCTGGGTATCCTTTTCTATCACACGATCTTGCAGTCCTGCGCAACCATGCTGTTTGCGCAGGGTTGCATTTGCTGGGTTTCAGCGGGTGCCACAATACTAAGGCAGGGTGCGCTTTACCAGTGGTGCAAACGGATCAAACTGTTCGGCGTTCTCGTAGGGAACGATCGATGCGAAGTTGTTCACCCTTGCGGGCTAATTCTGCACGATTCTCATCGTTGACTTCCATGTACTGTTGGCGCCATTGATCGGAGCCCCAGGATTCTGAGCTCAAGACTGTGTGGTTTGGTGCGCTCGTACTGTGCAGCAGGCTTAATCCCTGCCTGACAATGCGATCCTGCATATCCCGATCCCAGGGTTTGCCGCACGGATTACCCAGCGGAAAATCCACGTGCAGATAGCGCGGCACGCCGCAGTACTCGACGATATCCTGGGCTGAGCCAATGATGACGGTGGGTATGCCGCTGGCTTCAAGAAAGCGTGCAATCAGACTCACGGTCTGATGGCAAACGGGTCACAAAGGCACCAGCAGGGCGACGTCTGCGCCATCTTCCCGCAAACGCTGCAACAGGTCTGGTGCGTCATTCTCCAGGGTTGATCGCTGACTGTATTCAGTGGGTGCACAGTGCAGGCGCTTACACAATTCACCAATGTAACCTTCGGTCTGCAGGCTCTGCAGGGTTTGCAGAGGGCAGTAGCTGTTCAGATCGTCGGTATGTGTAGCCTGTTTGTCCCAGGAAAGGTCATCTGTGAACAAAGTTTCCGGGACAGCTTTGATGTCTGTTGAAACGACGTTGCGTGGGGTTAAGGGCGGACGATGGGTGAGGCTGGCGGTGGTGATCAGAGCAACCCTGCATTCAGACAGCGGTTTTTGCGGCGTTACAAATGGTGTGTCGTCATAGTGCGCATACTGATAGGCGCGTTCGAACCCCTGAGCTTCGTAGTAGCGGCGGGTCCGTTCCATATAAGCGACTGGCTTGTCAGCGTCCATATCGCCTCCCTCATCAGCGAAAAGTTGGGGTAATAATCCACAGTCGGCGTGCTGCTGGCAAGGCAATTATGATTGTGTCGGTCGCACGGCCAAGCCATTATACGGTTTCAATCAGGGGAGGACTGAGCATGAAAGCACTTAAGATTATCGGTATTTTGTTTCTGGTGTACGTTGGCATTGTGGTGGCGTTTGAAACCTGGCTGGGTATTGCGCAGCCTTATGGTGAAGGCATGATGATCATCACCACCACAGACGACAGCGGCGAGCGTAAGCCGCGGGTGGTTGCCAAGCTTGAAAGTGACGACAAGCTTTATGTCGCCGTCAATCACTGGCCTCGCGCCTGGTACAACCAGATATTAGACAATCCGGCTGTGACGGTGACCATTGATGATGTAGAGAATCCTTACCAGGCCGTGGAAGTGTCTGGTGCAGAATATGATCGGGTAAACGCAGAGCACAGTCTGCCAACGGCATTTCGAATTCTTACCGGATTTCCACCTCGCTACTTGTTGCGTTTGGATCCACGTGACAGTAACACCTGAGGCCTGAAGCGATGCAGGAACTACACGTAGATATCTCTCGCCCAGACGGGCAGATGAACACCTTCATTACCGCGCCAGAGCGACATGGTCCGCATCCGGTTGTTATCTTTTTAATGGATGCGCCGGGTAAACGTGAAGAGCTGCACGACATGGCACGACGGATTGCAACGGTAGGCTACTACGTGATGTTGCCAAACCTTTATTATCGTCGTGCCCGCGAGTTTGTGATGGCGCCGGACAAACGCGAAGAGATGTTCGGTCACATGAATTCTCTGAGTAACGCCATGGTTTGTGAAGACGTTGCTGCGCTGTTTGATTTTGCGTCGGTTGATGCAAATGCTGCTGACGGCCCCGCGGGTTGTGTTGGCTATTGCATGAGTGGCCCCTTTGCGTTTGCCGCTGCGGCCGCTTTTCCTGAACGCCTTGCGGCCAGCGCTTCTTTTCATGGTGTCCGTCTCTACAGCGATGCGTCAGACTCGCCGCATCTGGATGCCGATAAAATCAAGGGTGAGGTTTATTTCGGCTGCGCGGAAACTGACGAGTGGGCGCCACCTGAGATGGTGCAGGGGTTAGATAACTATCTGGCAGGCACGGGTATGCGCTACGAAGTGGAGTGGTATCCCGACACGCTGCACGGCTTTGTTTTTCCACTGCGCGAAGGCATCTATGAAAAGGCTTCGGCAGAACGTCATTGGGAGCGGTTGTTTGCGCTATTTGCCCGGAACGGTGTCAGCCCTGCTCATTGATTGCTGCTGAAGTAACGGGTCTGACTCGATAGCCGCCAGTTCCTGCAGGAAGAGCTGGTGCAATTTTATGGCCAGCTGCGGTTGCTGCTCTATCAGGTTGAACAATTCTAAGGGGTCAGTTGCCAGATCAAACAAAGCACGCGGTTGCTGTTGTGCATCAAGCAACAGTTTCCAGTCGGCAGACCTGATGGCGTATTCAAGTGGTGACTCAGAGGGTAGTGCCCACAGAAACGAGCGCAGCTGTTCAGGTGGGTTGTTTTGTCTCTGCAGTAAAGTGCTGCTCATGTTCTGGCCATCTATGGGTCGGTCCGTTGGTAAGGCGATATCGAGCCAGGTGAGTAACGTGCTGAACAGATCCGTGCCAACCATGGGCGTTGAGACGCTGCTGTCTGCGGGGATTCTGCCCGGGTAGCGAATAATTGCCGGAACCCGAATGCCACCTTCGTAAAGGTAGTGTTTTCTGCCCCTGAATCCGCCTGTGCTACCGTAGGCGTTAACTTCCCACCAGTTGATCCAGTCGCTGGTCACGGGTCCATTATCACTGGCAAACACAACAATGGTGTTCTGCTCTATGTCGGGTTGTGCGTGCAGCCACGCAAGCACGCGCCCAATCTGCGCATCCATATAAGTAACGTTGGCATAATACTCACCTGGGCCTCGAGGGATGAGTTTGTCTTTTGGCGGCTCGGCTGTGCCCGAAGTGATGGGGACGATGGGTCCCCTGGTGTAAGCCTTATACATATCGTTGTATTCGGCTGGGTTTTCAATGCTGGTGTGTGGCTCTGCCATGCTCAGCATGAGAAAAAAAGGTTTTTCAGCATGTTTGTCAAGCCACGAGATAGTTTCGTCTGCGTACAGTTGTGCTGTGAATCCAATCTGCGCAGGTAGTGCTTTGCGATTGCGGTAGATGTTTGTGGGATTTCTGTTTGTGGGTATCTGAAAAGCGTTGTGGCCGTAAAAATACTCAAAACCCTGATCATTGGGCTGCGGTTGCGTGGTGTCACCTAAATCAGAATTCAAATGCCATTTGCCGATCAACGCAGTCTGGTAACCGTTCTTTTTAAGTAACTCTGCGAGAGTCAGTTCCTCATCCTGCAGGAAGATGTCGCTGCCGTGGGGTATCCAGCTTTTGATGCCGGTGCGATAGGGATGGCGTCCAGTCAACAGGGCTGCCCGGGAAGGGGAGCACAGTGGTGAAGGCGCATAGTACTGGGTCAGGGTCACGCCGCTGGCGGCGAGTTGATCGATATGCGGCGTCTTGATGACAGGGTGGCCATAGTGCCCGAGGTCGCCATAACCCAGGTCATCCACGTATATCAGCAATACGTTGGGGGTATTGCCAAAAGCGGCCAAGCTGCCAAAGCATAAACAGGCAATGAGGCAGGCGGTAACCTGTTTCATCAGGCGTTAATCAACGCGTCAATCTGCTCATCACTCAGACCCGCGCTTGTGGCTGCTTTAAGCAGGCCATTCCAGGTGGTGTCATCTATGGGAATACCCTCCGCTTCGCGCAGGGCCTTGCTTTCACGTTCCGGTTCGCCAGGTACACGAACTTTGTCAAAACCTTTAGCGGGGGTGGTGCTGTGCAGATAGTCCACCATGGCATCCACTTCATGATTGAATTTGTCCAGGCCGCCAAACGCCTCGGGGTCCATGACACACATGAACATATGGTTGACGATATGGTGACTGCGGTGATTTTCAGGTTGTGCGGTCCACTCACCGGCCAGTGCGCCGCCGAGGAGTTCACACATCACAGCAAGGCCATACCCTTTATGCTGCCCGAACGGTCCAAGCGCTCCAAAGGGTTCTTCATACATAACCGCTGGGTTGGTGGTGGGGGCGCCTTCATGGTCGACCAGCGCCCCAGCAGGCACTTCGTTACCCGCGTTGTAAGCCACCCGGACTTTACCTAACGCTACCGCTGAGGTGGCCATGTCCAGTACCACCGGCGGGGCATTGTGGCGGGGTACCGCGCAGGTGAATGGATTGGTGGTCATGCGCCGATCGCGCCCACCATAGGGTGATACCTGCGGAGCGTGTCCCACAACGTTAACAAAATGAATCGAGACTAAACCGGCTGCCGCGCAGTGTTCAGCGTAGGTGCCAATACGTCCCAGATGGTGGCAGTTGCGTACACCTGCACAGACAACGCCGGTGGTTTTAACCCGTTCAATGGCCATGTCAGTCGCCTGGCGCCCGACCACCTGGCCAAAGCCGAACTGACCATCGATGACCATTACCGCGCCGCTGTCTTTGATCACATTAGCCTGGGCACCCACCTTCAGCAGGTCGGCTTTTATATTGCCTATGTAGGCGGGTGTCATACCGATGCCATGACTGTCGTGACCTTTCAGGTTGGCCTCAACCAGATGGGAGGCCACTTCACGGGCATCGGCAGAGCTTGCTCCGGCGGTGACAAATATTTCGGTGACAAGCTTTGTTAACGGCGCGGCGTGAATCTGCATAGATGCTCTCAGGATTGTGAATGTCGTGTCAGGCCTTTTTCGGCCAGAAATTCCGGGTTGAACAGGCGTGACATATATTTGCTGCCATCGTCACACAGTATCGTTGCGATTCTATGGCCCGGGCCAAGACGTCTGGCCACTTCAACGGCTCCGCACAGGTTGATACCGGTGCTGGAGCCAAAAAACCAGCCATCTTCTTCCAGCATGCGATACACCATGTCGACCATGTCCTGGTCGGGTACCTGCACTGCGTCGTCGATGGGAGTGCCGGCCAGATTGTCGGTGATACGTGAGTTGCCGATACCTTCGGTGATTGAAGGCCCAGGTGTCATCGTTGCCGTGCCTGTTTTCACCCAGTTGTACAGCGCGCTGCCATGCGGGTCGGTGAGCCAGATCTGCACGTCTTCAGATTGTGCTTTCAGATACCGTGAAACGCCCGCCAGAGTGCCTCCGGTACCCACAGCGCAGGTAAAGGCATCAAGTTTGCCATCAGTCTGTGTCCAGATTTCAGGTCCAGTTGACTCCATATGCGCCTGTCGGTTGGCAACATTGTCGAATTGGTTGGCCCACACCGCGTTGTCCAGCGTCTGCGCGTAACGCCCAGCCTGCTTCTGAAAGTTATTATCATCGGCGTAGGGCACGGTGGGCACGACACGGACTTCAGCGCCCAGCGTCCGCAGGATGTTGACCTTTTCGTCAGATTGATTGTCGGGCATGTAGATCACGGTGTCGTAGCCACGGCTGTTGCAGACGTGAACAAGACCAATACCGGTGTTGCCAGCAGTACCTTCCACCACTGTGCCACCAGGCTGCAAGGCTCCGCTGCGCTCAGCTTCCCGAACCATCCAGAGTGCGGCACGGTCTTTAACCGAGCCTCCCGGATTCATGAATTCAGCTTTACCAAGAATCTCGCAACCGGTTTCCGCGGATAAGCTGTCAATACGAATCAGCGGCGTGTTGCCGATAGACTCGGCAAGCCCGGACAATATGTTCATAGATCAAACCTGAAAAAATGCAGGTTGATTCTAGGCAATCTCAGCCTAATTCTCACCTGCTGGTCCGGCATTTGTGTTTTTCCGGGGCTCGCTTCTGTGGGCGCTGCTCGGTACGCTTAGCGTCATCGTTTTTAGCCCCCGTCCGTTCCCAAAAAAGAGAGGTCCGTATGCCCGCCCACCGAATATCAGATGCACAATCGATTGGATTAGATGCACAGAAAGTGACGGCTTTTCTCGCCCGAGTGAGGCAGGAAGTAGAAGAAGGGTTATTGCCCGCTGCTCAGGTTGCCATTGCCCGTGATGGTAAAGTAGGTGTGTTTGAAAGCTATGGTGACGCGCAGGCTGAGTCGCTGACACCCATATTTTCCGCAACCAAGGCCATCACCTCGGCTGCAGCGTGGTTGTTGTTTCAAGCCGGTAACCTGGAAGAAGACGAGCGTGTTGTTGACATCATTCCGGAGTTCAATACCCACGGTAAAGATGCGGTCACGGTGGGGCAGTTGTTTACCCACACCGCCGGCTTCCCTCACGCACCGTTTAAACCCGTTCAATGGAACAATAAAGAAGAGCGATATGGTCGGTTTGCGCAATGGCGTCTGACCTGGCCACCCGGATCGAAGTTTGAATACCATCCTTCGTCGTCCATGTGGGTGATAGCGGAAATTATCGAGCGCCGCTCGGGTCTGGGTTTTACAGAATTTGTGCGCAGTAAAGTGCTCGATCCGTTGCAGCTCAACAATCTCTTTGTGGGTCTGCCAGCTGAACATCACCATCGTGCACTGGATTGTGTGCACAGTGGCGATGCGCTGACCCCGGAGGACTACCAGAAAATGGGCATGCCTGTACCGCCGGACTCGGAGGTCACCGAAGATGCCATCCTGAATTTCAACACCGCAGCTGTTCGTGAGGTGGGTGTACCTGGCGGTGGCGGTTACGCCACCGCAGCAGATCTCGCACTGTTTTACCAGGCTTTGCTGCACGGAGGTCTGGATGGGGTGGAATTGTGGACGCCCGCGACGATGGCCTCGGTACGCACCGTCCGCACCGGCGATCTGACCGATATGATGTTCAATAAGTTGGCCAACCGCGGCCTGGGGATCATCATCAGCGGCGATGATTCGCGCTCTTATCGAGGTTTTGGTAAAACCAATTCGCCTGAGGCCTTTGGCCATAATGGCGCCGGTGGTCAGTTAGCCTGGGTCGACCCGGCAAGCGGCTTGTCTTTGGCGTATGTGACGCCCGGACATGACCGTAATTCTATCCGCCAGGCCCGTCGTGGCGTTGCAATTTCCTCTTTAGCGGCGCAATTGTGCGCTTAGCCGCGTTTGTTGGGGCGCCCGGCGTCTAAACTGCACCCATGAAAAGGATTTTCGGGTTATCTGCTGGATTGTATCTGTTGCTGATCACAGGGTTTGCCCATGCCCAGTGGTATCAGGACACTCAAGCCATCATGGGTACCCGTGTGCACGTCGAGTTCTACCTGCCTGACAGACGCGATGGCCCGCAACTGCTTACCCAGGTGATGGATGAAATGCGTCGTATCGATGCAAAGTTCAGCTCTTACAAAGCATCCAGCGAATTGTCGCGCCTGAATCGAGAGGCACCTGACGGCTGGACTGAGGTATCGGAAGAACTCTTCGAGTTATTGAGTAAGGCGCATCAGGTTTCCAAGCTTACTGGGGGCGCTTTTGATGTCACCTATGCATCTGTTGGTCGATATTACGACTATCGTGAAGCGAAAGCGCCGGATGCTGAAGTGGTTGCTAAGGCGGTTCAGGGCATCAACTATCGATATGTTGAACAGGATCCGCAAAGCCGACGAGTGCGTTACAGTCGGCCAGAGGTGTATGTTGCCCTTGGGGGTATAGCCAAAGGTTATGCGGTTGATCGGGGGATTGCGCTCCTGCAGGAGGCCGGGGTTGCCCACGCCAGCGTCTCTGCCGGTGGTGACAGCCGCATTGTTGGCGACCGGCTCGGTCAGCCCTGGAGTGTTGGCATTCAGCACCCGCGTGCGCAAGACAAAATGTCTGCTGTGCTGCCGCTGGTAGACACAGCAGTGTCAACATCCGGCGATTACGAACGCTACTTTGAAGAAGATGGCGTGCGCTATCACCACATCCTCGATCCCAACACAGGTCGCTCTGCCACGGGCGCCTGGAGTGTCACTATTCTAGGCCCTGACGCGACCTTTACCGATGCGCTGTCCACCAGTGTTTTTGTGTTGGGTCCGGAACGTGGTTTAGCCCTCATAGATAGATTGCCCGGCATTGACGCCATCATCATAGATCCCCAGGGTCAGCTGCTGTTCTCCGCGGATCTTATGGAATTGCCTCCCGAGTAGAGTCGCTTTTCACCATCAGTTTTGATGGTGTTCTCATTTGACCGACCTTATCCCCTGTCGCACCCGCGGCACATTGCAAACTGTGACTCAGGCCTCTTTCTGGATTCCCATGCACAAGTAACGTGCGGTTATTCGTCGTGAAGTCTGCGATGAGACATCTGCGATGAGACATCTGCGATGAGATATCGCTGAAGAATGAGTTTTTGGGGGTAGTTCCCAACAGTAGCGGCCGAGATCCGCTGTCGATGTGCGATCACGTGGCGCCTCGAGCAGTCGGCGGGTCTCGGTTACTTAAGAGGAGCAGGCCACGGATTGGCCCGTTTTGATCGCAACCCATGATGAGTTGCGTGAGGTGGCTGGAAGCCACAGGCAGTAGCTGCCGGTAGTTCGAAGAAGAGAAACCGCATGGAAGCGGGCCTGTCAGGATGACAGGGTCAGGTTAAAAACCTGAGGGTTGGCTGGGTTGCGCATTACAGGACGCAGATTCAACAACCTCTCTGGAAAATCTTCGACGGCGATACTGCAATTTGTACATGAAACAACATCTGCGGGTCATGTCCTGCAAAAGTTTGCAACTTAAGGTCGGGAGGAACGATGACCAACAGGAAAACCACATTGAGCGGTTTCATTTCAACAGTCGCCAAACAAGCTGGCCAACTGTCTGCTGTAGCAGGCGTGTTCCTGATTGGCACAGGGTTGTTCAGTAGTCACGCTCTGGCTGCAAACGTTCCGATTTCTGAAAACGCACCGGATTTCACGTTGAAAACGCTGGAAGGCTCAAATTTACGTCTTGAAGAGCACCGCGGTGAAGTTCTGTTGATCAACTTCTGGGCGAGCTGGTGTGGCCCCTGTCGTCAGGAGATGCCCATTCTGGACCGTCTGCATGAGCGCTATGAAGATACCGGTTTTGCAGTCTGGGGCATTAATGTAGAAGGCGAAGAAGAGCCTGCACAGAAACTGGTTGATAAAACCAAGGTGACTTTCCCTGTGCTGATCGACGAAGGTCAGGCGGTCAGCGAACTATACGATTTAGAGGCGATGCCGAGCACTGTAGTGGTGGATCGGGATGGCGTTGTTCGCTACATCCACCGAGGTTACAAGCCCGGTGATGAAGCTAAATATGTGGAAGTGGTTAAGAAACTCATCCGCGAGTAATTTTCGATACGAGGTTTTGGCATGACAGGGATAGCTAAGTCGATAGGCGCCGCTCTGCTGTTGTTTGGGTGCGCTCTGGTCTGGGCCGAAGACACTAAATCTGCAGCGTTAGACGTTGAGATGGAAGATGTCAAAAAAGCGCTGGTGGAGCTCAAACGGGATCTTGTGATTCTTGAAGAAGACCTGCTCTTTCCAGCCAGTTCACAGGTGTCAGTGTTCCTGTCCATGGATGTGGGCGAGTTCTTTGAACTCGACGCTGTGACCTTGAAGCTCAACAACAAAGAAGTGACTCATCATTTGTACACCGAGAAGCAGGTAGATGCGCTGTTTCGTGGTGGTGTGCAGAAACTCTACGTAGGCAACGTGAAGCAGGGCGAAAATCGCGTCACCGCTTTTTTCACCGGTCGCGGTCCCAACGGGCGCGATTTCCGGCGTGCCACCACCGTGGAGTTTGAAAAAGGATTCGAGCCGACTTTTATTGCTCTGGCAATTTCCGATGAAACTGCAGATTTCCAACCTGACTTTGTTGCGGATGTCAGCAACTAGCTGGGTTTGCGTGATTAGCGCTACCGAATAAAGGCGATATACCGCAGTGAAACAATTTCTATGCGAACTCCTTTTTACCTGCGCTCTGGCTGGCGCTGGAACGCCGCCTATTGAAGATCTGACTTATGGCACATTGCTCTACGAGTATTTCCAGGAAGATCATCAGGCTGCGCTGTTAACTGCACTGGTTGCACAACAGCAGGGGCGAAGAGGCGAGAAACAAACTCAATTTGACCTGGCTGCGGGTAGTTTTGCATTTGCAGATGGCATGTACGACTACGCTAATCAGACATTTGCCGCGATTCCTGAAGGCGAAATAGAGCCGTTAGATCAGATGCGCTTATCTTTTCACCTGGCTCGCGAATATCACCGACGGCAGGATTGGAACGCTCTGGGCCCTCAGCTGGCGAATATAGAGCTGGGTAAAAGCTGGTTCGGAAAACAGAAGTTGCACCCTGAAGTGGAGTACATGCGCGGTGAGTACGCGGTGCATCTGGGTGAATATGACAAAGCTGCGCAACACTTTAATCTGATGGAAGAAACCCACCCGCTGCGCGCGTATGGGCTTTTTAACCTGGGCGTTGCCTATCGTCTGGCAGATCAGCTGCCTCAATCTCAGCAGACCTTCCAGACTCTTGCGTCGTTACCTGCCTACAGCGATGAGGCGTATGACCTCAGCCAACGGGCGAAGCTGGCGCTGGCACTTATCGCGCGCCAGCAGAAAGACACACAGAGTGCCGAAACCGTGCTCAGCGCTCTGCCGGGTGAAGGGCGCTATCAGGAAGTTGCTATGGCTGCCTACGGTGGTCTGGCGATGGATAACCAGGATTATGAATTAGCCGCGCGCATCTGGATGACCCTGCAGGAGCAGGACTACTGGACGCCCAGTACGGCAACCGCTCGACTCGGGTTCCCACTCAGTCTGGAGAAGCTTGCGGGTGAACAGCGCGCCTCTACGGAGCTTGCACTGGTGCAGTTTCAGCGCGCTGAAGCAAGTTTTATGTCTCGTCTGAACGACCTGACGCGGCTGTCAGCAGAAGCAGAAGATCCGCAGTGGGTGCAAAGCCTGCTGGAAGTGTTTGCTAACGATGATCAAGACGATGAGCAGATGCAGCTGCTGATGCAGAAATGGCAGGATCAGCTGGGTCATACGGATTGGCTTGAGTGGTTAGCCACTGACAAAATTAATCAGGCGCTCACCCAGTGGCGTGCGCTCAATGAAATGGAAACCTGGGTAGGTGCGCTTCCTGAAAAGCTTGATGCTCTGGAGCGGGTCGCCGCTGAGCAGCGCCGCCGGGGCGAACAGGCCCAGGTCATGTTGCAGGATGAAGGCTTGTTGGCAAAACGCGAAGCTCTGCAGGCTCGTGTGAATACTGCGCAATCTGAGTTAAGTGCACTACGCGCTGCAACGCCGATGCCGGATTTGGCTTGGATGATGCCCCTGGCGAACCCGGATGAAAGAGAGCTGCTGACAGAGTTAGATGGCATGCGCCAACTGCTGGTACACATGAGCGACAAAGATCGTGTCAAGTGGAATGCACGTATTGCCCGCCTGGAAGGTGTCTTGTTCTATCGCCTGGTGGATGAGCGGGCGGCGCGTCTGCAAACGCTGAGTAAATCGCATAAAGATCTGCTGACAGTGCTGGCTGATGTGGATGCCCGTATCGAACGTGTCGAGGGTGCGGAAAGCAATTTCATGGCCGGGGTTGGCACCGATTTTCTGGTTTTTCAAGACCGAGCGGCGGACATCACGCAGATGGTCAATGCGGCCAGAACCAGTCGTGAAAGCCTCCTGGCTGATGAAATACGTGGTCGGATGCAGCAGGAAATGGATCAGGTACAGCAGTATTTACTGGTGACCCGAATTGCGATCGCTCGGGCAACTGATCAGTTAGCTGTGGCGTCTACCGGTGGGCTCCAGCCCGGTGGGTTGCCACAATGAAATCTATAACTGCAAAAAACCTTCACGTTGCCTGCCTGATTTCTTTTGCTCTGGCTGCGCAGGGTTGCAGCTGGATGACCTTTGGATTGATAGGTGGCGATGAGCCTGGCGTTGTGAAAACCAAAGGCCCAACCCTGGGCAGCAGAATCAGCGCCCTGCCTGCTCTGGAGCTGGCGCCGGTTGCGGCCATTAAGCCGACCCGGGATGAAGTCATGGCGGCCTACAACAGAGTATATGGCTTGCTGCCTTCCAGTGGTGAGAATCACGCTGTAGGTAAGCGGCTTGCCGACCTGCATATGGAAGTAGGCCAGGATCTCGATATAGAAGGTGGCGCTGATCCATATCGCCCCGCAGTTGAACTTTATGAAAAGCTGCTGGCACAAGCTGATGCAGCCGACGAGATTGATGCGATTCTCTACCAGCTTGCGCGTGCGCATGACCTGGTAGGCGAACAGACTCAAACCCTGACTTATCTTGATCGATTGATAGCCGAACACCCTGGCAGCGAATACGTTCCTGAAGGCCGTTTCCGCCGCGCTGAAATCAAATTCTCCAGCGAAGATTATCGTGCCGCTGCAGCTGACTATGGTTACGTTGTTGAGCTTGGCGACAGCACGCCTTATTTCCAGAATGCGTCTTACATGTTGGGCTGGTCTGAATTTAAACGTTCGCGTTTCGATGAAGGTCTGCATCAGTTTTTCAATGTGGTTGATAACTTGTTAGCTGAGGGTGACGCGGCAGATCTTACGGCGATTGACAATGAAATGCTGGAAGACTCGTTTCGTGTCATCACCCTGGGGCTGGCCTATCTTGATGGTGCCCAGACCCTGGCTGATGAGATGCGTAAACGTGGACGTCCGGATTGGCAGTATCTGGCATACCAGCGCCTGGCCGACGACTATTTCGGCAAAGAACGTTTCCTCGACAATGTGGCCACCTGGCAGACGTTCATTGAACACAATTCGCTGGATCGACGCGCACCAGCTGCACATACCGGCATGATCAAGACGCTGATGGACGCAGGGTTCCCAAGTGATGTGTTGCCGAAGAAAAAAGAATTCATCCTGCGTTATGGCGTTTACTCGCAGTTCTGGTCACATCACAGCGAAGAGGTGCGCGCCGAATATCTGCCCACCCTGCATGGCTACCTGTCTGAAATTGCCAAATTGGCACACGCGGACGCCCAGGCATTTGATCTGGCCCAGCAGGCAGCCAAACAGCCCGTAAAGAACGCTACAGCTCAGCGTACAACACTGTATCTGGAGGCGGCTGGCTGGTACGAAGAAATTATTGTGACGTTCCCACAGGACCCTCGTACCGCCGAGTATCTGTTCCTGTTGGGCGAATCGTATACCGAAGCCGCTGAACCAGGGCGTGCAGTTGCCGCTTACCAGCGCGTGGTGCGTGATTTTCCTGATTACCCGGATGCCCATGAAGCAGGCTATGCCGCAATTCTGGGTCTGACGGAGCTGGTTTCGACGGCCAGTGCGGACGAATTGGAATTGTGGCAACGGCTCAAAATTGATGCGCAGATTGAATTTGCGCTGATCTTCCCAGGTGACAACCGCGCACCAGCAGTGCAGACAGATGCAGCAGATACGTTGTTTACCCTTGGACACACAACGGAAGCGTTAGATCTGGCGGAAAATCTTCTGCTCGAGTGGCCTGACGTTGAGCCTGAACTGAAAAAAACAGCCTTGCTGATTATTGGTCATGGACGGTATGAGCTTGATCAATTTGTACCGGCAGAAGAGGCGTATCACAAGTTGCTTGCCATTGAGCTGTCCAGCGAAGAGCGCGCAAAAGTTTCGGAGCGTTTGCTGGCTGCTGTTTATAAACAGGGTGAAGCCAGCGATCTGGCGGGTGATGTGGATACAGCGGTGTATCACTTCATGCGCATAGCGCAAATCGATCCTGCTGCAGCGCTCGCGGCTCAAGGCCACTTCGATGCCATTGCTGTTGTTGAATCCGCCGGTCGTATACCGGACGCGGTAGCGATGCTGGCTGAGTTTCGCAGCCTTTATCCCGATCATGAACTGGGCAAGGGCATCGATATGCGTTTGGCCGGTATGTACGAGCAGACGCAGAATTGGTCAGCTGCGGCGGTTGAATACGCGGGTCTTGCAACCTCCGCTGATGATGTCGAAGTGCGACGACAGTCGCTCTATCGCGCAGCAGAAATTTACCTGCAGCAGGATGACGTTAACGCAGCTATCGAATATTTCCGTGAATACGCACATACCTATAAAAAGCCCTATGACTTGCGCCTGGAAGCCATTCACAACATGGATGAGCTCTACCAGCGTGTGGGTGACGGCGAAAAGCAGCGCTACTGGCTGGATCAGAAAATCAAACTGCACCGGGAAATGGGTGGCGAGGCTACCGAGCGCGCAACCTATCTGGCCGCTGATGCGCAAATGGTCTTTGCCAATGATGAACGGCTGGCCTACCAGGCGATTCGTCTGACACATCCACTGAATCGTAGTCTCAAGCGTAAGCAAAAAGCATTGAAGCAGACCTTGAAGGCCTACGAACGGGTTGCCGGTTATGAAGTTGAAGCGTTTACCACCGCGTCAACGTTTGAAATTGCAGATCTCTATTCGGCGTTATCAAAATCGATCATGACGTCAGATCGGCCTGAAGATCTTTCTGCCCTTGAGTTGGATCAGTATGAAATTCTTCTGGAAGAGCAGGCCTTTCCGTTTGAAGAGCAGGCCATTGAGCTGCACGAAATCAATATGCGTCGTGCCTGGAACGGTACTTATGACGACGCCGTTAAAAAATCATTTGCTGAGCTGATACGGCTGATGCCGGGCCGGTTTAACAAGCAGGAAAGTGAAGTGAGGTATGCCAATGCAATCCACTAGAATTGGCCTGTTAGCGTTCTGTTTTATGTTAAGCGCCTGTGCGAGTATGCCTTTGCCTTTCAAGGGTGACATAAAACAGGATGCGCCAACATCGTCTGCAAGCTCAGCGTCCACTCAGCTTGATGGGCAGGATGGTGAGGCTGATCTGGTTGCACCCCCGGTGCCCACGCCACCTCTGCATGCAGGTAGTCAGGCGTTATTTGAACGCGGCGTGGAGTTGCTTAAAGACAATAACCTCAGTGCAGCGCAGGTTTTGTTCCAGGAACTGGCAGAGTCTCAACCAGAACTTGCCGGTCCCTGGGTCAACCTTGGTCACATAGCCCTTGCGCAGAATGATGAAGCACAGGCGCGACATTCCTTTGAGTTAGCTTTGCAGGCGAACCCCGCTAATTGTGATGCGCTTACCCAACTTGGCGTCATGGCGCGCAAACAGGGTGAGTTCCCTCTGGCGCAGCAGTATTACCAGCGTTGTATCGAGGCCAATCCAGCTTATGCAAACGCGTATCTGAATCTGGGCATCCTGTATGAACTTTACATGGGTCGATTGCCGGAAGCGCTTGCTGCCTACAACGATTACCAGGTCATGTTGCCCAGTCCGAACCAGCAGGTGGCTGGATGGGTGATGGATTTAGAACGCCGCGTTGCGGCCATCGCCAGGCGATAGTGGAGAAAACCAATGGCATTGTTGCGCTTAAAAACCATTCTGATGACCTCGCTGATCGCGTTTTCAGCTGCTTCTGCGGTGGGTGAAGAAGTGGCGCAAGGAGCTGCGCAAGATGTGGCAAAAAATGCCGAAAGTACGTCCCAGGTAGCACAATCTGCAGGTGGTTTCCTGCAACTTGACGAAACCGTGATCTCCGGCAACCAAGAATTACCCAAAGTGCTTTATATCTTACCCTGGCGTGAACCACAGGGTTTGCCAGATATCGAGATACAGGCGGAATTTACCGAAGCTGAGGTGTTTCGGCGTTTGTACCCACCAGCGTATCGAAGAGAGCTTGGCTACTTCGATACGTTGTCGGGATTGAAAGAAAATCCAGATCAGGAGAAGTAGAAATGGATATGTACGCAACCTTTGTGGGTTTCTTCCAGGAAGGAGGCCCGTTCATGTATCCCATCGCCGTGGTATTAGCCATTGGTGTGGCGATAGCACTTGAACGATATTTTTATCTTGCGCAGCAGATGCGGATTAATCGTAAAGATTACAACGCGTTACTGCCGTTGTTAAAGCAGCGTCGTGTTCGTGAAATTGTTGACCTGACCAAAAAGTCCAAGTCGCCAATGGCTCGAATAGTTGCAGATGGTGTTAACAAACAGAGCACGTCAAACGATTTGCGACGTCGTCAGGATATCGAATCGGCGATGGAAGAAGGTCTGTTGGAAGCGCTGCCGAATATTGAGCGTCGGACACCGTACCTCGCAACGTTTGCAAACATTGCAACACTGCTTGGCCTGCTCGGTACGATTATTGGTCTTATTGCTGCGTTTACCGCGGTTGCCAATGCTGACCCGGCCGAAAAAGCAACGCTCCTGTCACAGAGTATTTCGATTGCGATGAATACCACCGCGTTTGGTTTGATGGCGGCTATCCCACTGCTGTTGATTCACTCCATGCTGCAGAGCAAGACCAGCGCGATTGTTGAGTCGTTAGAGATTGCGGTAGTGAAGTTCGTGAATCTGCTGGAAGGCCATGCCGATGCAGCAGCTAAAGTCACTGGCAAAGTAGGCGCGAAAGCGGCAGTAGCCAAGTAAAGCGAACAACACAGAGGATATTCCAAAGTGAGCATGGATCGCGTTCGTCTCAGACGACTTAAACATACTGAAGCTGCTGACCTGGATGTCACGCCGTTCATGAATCTCATGATCGTGCTGGTACCGGTACTGCTGCTGTCGATGGTGTTTACCCATACCACGGTCATCGACCTGAATTTCCCCACTGGCCAAGCTGCATCTGGTGAGTTTGATCCTGAGGCGGTACATCTGGAAGTGGCCGTTTATGCGGATCGTCTGGTGGTGGCCGATGGTCGAGGTGGGGTTATCAAACAGGTGCCGGCAGTTGACGGTGAACATAACTTCGCAGAACTGTCTCTGGTTATGCAGGAGCTCAAGCGCCGCATGCCGGAAAAAGAAGACATAACGGTTCTGCTGCAGGAAGACACCAGCTATCAGACTTTGGTCTCGGTGATGGACAAGGTGCGTTCGTACCCGGCTGTGCAGGCCTTAGACGTGGTTCAGGCAGAACTTTTTCCAGTGATTTCTCTGGGTGATACACCGGCAGGCGAACAGTCCGTTGCTGTCGCAGCGAAGCCATCCACAGGAGATCAGTCGTGAGTGGCCATACCCAGCGCCGACGATCGCGGCAAAGCAGAAAAGGCAAAACAGCGGGTCTGAATCTGGTCTCGCTGATGGATATCTTCACGATTCTGGTTTTCTTCCTGATGGTGAACTCTTCAGAAGTGGAAGTGCTGCAGACCAGTTCCAAAATCAAACTGCCGGATTCTTCTTCGGAAAAACAACCGAAGAATCAGCTGATGATTTCTGTAGATGAAGAAGATCTGGTAGTGCAAGGGCGGTCTGTGGCGAAAGTGGCTGACCTTTTTGGTACCGAAGATCTGATGATTGCGGGTCTGCAGTCGGAGCTTGAGTATCAGGCGACCCGACGCGGTGAAATTCCGGAAGGCGGTTTCGAAATTACTGTCATAGGCGACAAAGAGCTTCCCTACTGGTTGTTGAAAAAAATTCTGATGACTTGTCAGACTGCGGATTTTGCCCGAGTCAGTCTGGCGGTTAATAAAGTCGGTGGCGAAGCCAGTATAGAAGAACTGTCAGCTGCAACCACTGAAGTCAGCCAGGGAGCAGCGTCATGAGCACAATGATGGCTAAAGTGCATGACTTTGATCTGCCCTGGGATAACCAGCGATCAGACCGCAAGGTACTGAAATCCTGGATGGTGATCTGTCTTGGTGTATTGCTGGTGGTTGGCCTGCCGATGCCCTTTCTGACGCTACCTGAAGTGGAGCGGGAAGAACTGGAAGCGTTGCCTCCCCAATTGGCGCGGATTGTTATGGAACAACCGAAACCTAAGCCGCCACCACCGCCGCCGCCAAAAGAAGTTGAAGAAGTTAAGCCTGAGGTGCCTAAAGAGGTTGCTAAAGAAGAGGTTGTGAAACCAAAGGTGGAGCCTAAAGTAGCTGATGCGAAGGAAAAGGCATCCGTATCGGGCTTGCTGGCGTTCAAAGATGCGTTTGCAGACATGCGCGAAGCTGTTGATGTTGACAAGTTACAAGACACAGCCTCCATCCAAAGAGGCTCTGGTGAGGCCGCAACCATAGACCGCAACCTGCTGACCTCCAAACACAGTACTCGAAGTTCTGGTGTTAACGTGGCTGCCCTGTCTCGTGAAACCGGCGGCGTAGCTCTGTCTGGTCGGCAAACCACTAAGGTCGATGCGCCTGAGAACGTTGCCGGCACTGGCGGCGTCCGTAAGCAGCAGGTGGCTGACCCTCGCAGTCGCAGCATCGAAGAGATCCGGCGTGTTTTTGATACCAACAAAGGTGCGATCTTTGCTATTTACAATAGAACCCTGCGTTCCAATCCGGCACTCCAGGGTGAAGTGGTTCTGGAACTGGTCATTGACCCCAACGGCGCTGTCATTGAATGTAAGGTGGTGGCATCTGAGATTGCGGATCAATTGATGATCGACAAAATTGTCAATCGCATCCGTCTGTTCAATTTTGGTGAGCGTGACGTGAAACGCACAACCATCCGTTATCCGGTACACTTTCTGCCCACCTAATTTTAAGGGTAGTGTGTGAAACCACTGGTGCTGATCGTGGGGCCACCCGCGGTTGGTAAAATGACGGTTGGTCAGGCGCTGGCGTCAGCCACGGCTTTTCCGCTGCTGCACAATCATCTGTCCATCGAGTTAGCGCTGAAGTTTTTTGACTTTGGCGCGCCCGGTTTCGACAACCTCAACAACACCCTCAAAGACTCAATCGTGCAGGCTGTGGCAAACAGTGATCACGCGGGTCTAATCATGACTGCGGTTTGGGCTTTTGATCTTGAAGCAGATACCGCAGCCGTTGCAAGGTTGGTTAAGAACTGGCACGAAGCCACCGAAGGTAAGGTGGTGGTGGTTGAGTTGTGTGCAGACGAGGCAGTAAAGAAAGCCCGCAATACAGCCCCGGAAAGATTAGCAGCAAAACCCAGTAAAGCCGATGTGCAAGCCTCAGAAGCACGCCGACACCACAATGAAACCCATCACCAATTGAACAGCGGCGGTCAGCTGCCTCTGCCCCTCCCTCATATCCTGATCGATAATTCAGGCCTGTCGCCCGAGGTGGTGGCGAAGCGAATAAGCAGTTGGGCTGTTGTACAGGGATTATTTTAACGAGGGATAATGAAACAAACTCGGATCCTGAATTTTTGTTGTGGTGGATTATCTGCAGTTACTGGATCAGACGCTATTCACCAAGACCTGCTTTCTACATGGTGGAAAAGCACGCCTTGAACCCGACAGACTCTAATCACCTGTTATAAACGCATAATCCATCAGGACACATTTCTCTCACGGCCCTGCCAGTAGGGTTTGCGCAACTCGGTTTTTAAAACTTTACCCGACGGGTTGCGTGGTATTACATCCATCCAGTCAACGCTGGTGGGGCACTTATAGTGGGCCAGGTTCTGGCGGCAGTAAGAGAAGATGTCTTCCTCGCTGAGCGAGTCATTTGCACGCGTGATAACGGCTTTGACGGATTCACCCCAACGATCGCTGGGAATCCCGATGACCGCCGCATCGGCAATGTCTGGATGTGCCATTAAGACATTTTCGATCTCTGCGGGATAGATGTTCTCGCCGCCTGAGATAATCATGTCTTTCACACGGTCGTGAATAAACAGATATCCGTCAGCCAGATAGCCGGCATCACCAGATTTGAACCATCCATCTGTGGTGATGCTTTCCTGGGTCGCTTCGGGGTTATTCCAATAGCCTTTCATGACCTGTGGCCCCCGGATCCAGATTTCTCCAACCTCATTGTCGCCGAGCACCTCACCTGTTTCCCGATCGACAATTTTGATTTCGTGGTTCTCCACCGCTTTCCCGCAGGAGCGTAACAGGTGCGCGCGGGGACCACCTGGATCATGGTCTTCCGGGATGAGTTGAGTGATGCCCGCGGTGGTTTCGGTTAAGCCGTAAACCTGAAAAAAATCAGCGCCGAAGGTTTTGATGGCGCCCACTAATACTTCTTCGGTGATTGGGCTGGCGCCGTAAACGATGGCCTGCAGTGCTGAAAAATCAAAATCTTTGATGTTGGGCTGAGCCAGCAGAAACTGTAGAACCGCCGGCACAAACACTGAATGCGTGATGCGATGGTTCTGCATGACCTGCAGAATTTCCTGCAGTTCTACGTCGCGCAAAAGAATGGATTCGGCGCCAGCGTACACACCGCCCAGAGCCCAGCCGCTGCCGGATACGTGAAACAGTGGCATACAAACAAGATTGACAGCGGCGGACGTCATCGCGAGCGGTCCTGCTAAAGTTTGCTCCAGCATATGCAGCATGTTGCGATTGGTGATTTCGACACCTTTGGGTAAGCCGGTAGTGCCACTCGTGTAGAGTTGATAGCAGGTGTCGTCTGCACTGATGGGTGCACTCGGGTCTTGTTCTGATTGCCGGGCAATCCATTGCTCAAACGTTGGATAACCGGTGTTGCCGGCATCGCCGATAACAATCACGTTATCACCCAGCTGCAGTTCCATTTGGGACAGGTGTTCGAGAAACGCTTCACCAATCACCAGCACCTTCGCCTCACTGTTGTTCAGTATGTATTCCATTTCAGGCGCTGCCAGACGCCAGTTCACAGCAACAGACACTGCGTTCAACTTGGTGCCACCAAAAAACAGCGTGAAATACTCTGGTGCGTTCTTGTCCAGATAAGCCACTCGATCCTGGGCTTTGATGCCCATGGCTTGCAGGGCGTTGGCCACCTGACAAGCTTCCCTGTCGAGCTCGGAGTAAGTCCAGCGTCGATCGTCAGCAGTATAAAGCAGTGCGGTTTTATCCGGGGTGCTGGCACGATGCGTGCGAGTTAGCTCAGCAAGTGAATTGAAAGTCATATCAGTGCCTTAGTTAATCATCGTGTGGATGCGGGCAATCAGGTGTGCAGTTTCACCGGTAACTCAGTGTAGCCACGCACAAAATTCGAAATCGCGCGCACGGGTGCGCCGACAACTTCGATTCTGCTGTACCGCTGTAACATCTCTTCCCACAACAGCCTGAGTTGAAGCTCTGCCACACGATTGCCCATACAACGATGCACCCCGAAGCCAAACGACAGGTGCTGTCGTGCATTGGAACGGTCAACGTTGAGATTGTCCGGGTCTTCAAACACGGCTTCATCTCGATTACCTGAGGCATACCACATCAGCACCCGTTCACCTTTCGGGATGACCGTGCCGTTGATTTCTACGTCTGTGGTTGTGGTGCGTCGCATAAACGCCAGTGGCGTCTGCCAGCGGATGATCTCTGCTACCGCATTGGGGATTTTTGCAGGATCTTTTTTCAGTTTTTCGAATTCTTCTGGAAATCTGTTCATAGCGAGCACGCCGCCGGAAATCGAATTACGCGTTGTGTCGTTACCGCCAACAATAAGCAGCAGAAGGTTGCCGAGAAACTCTGCAGGCGGCATGTTTTTTGTGCCGTCGTTGTGTGCCAGCATAGTTAGCAGGTCGTGACCTTCAGGGTTGTCAGCGCGCTCATTTCTCAGTCGCGTCATGTACTGAAGACATTCGTTGAGTTCCTGCTGACGCTCCTCCAATGTATCCCATAGGCCAGCTTTTCGCGGCGAGGTAGCGATGTCTGACCAGCGCGTCAGTTTATAGCGATCTTCAAAAGGGAAGTCGAACAGTGTGGCCAGCATCTGGGTGGTTAACTCAATAGAGACCTTGTCGACCCAGTTAAATGTTTCACCTATGGGCAGGCTATCGAGAATGCCGACTACTCGCTCGCGTATCAGTGGTTCCAGTGCGGCCAGATTACGCGGGCCTGCCACCGGAGCGACCGCTTTACGCTGCACTGCGTGTTGAGGGTCGTCCATGGAAATGAAACTTGAAGCGCTGTCTTCTTCGCTGACCTCATTGAGTCCAATGGTCGGCTCTGAGGAGAATTGAGCGGCATCAGTATCTACCGCTTTGATCATTTCGTAGTTGGTCACTGACCAGAAAGGTCCGACGATGCTTTTTTTATGGTGATACACCGGCGCCTCCTGGCGCAGGCGTTGGAAGTAGGGCCAAATGGTGTCGTTGCGCATGATGTCCCAATGACCGACGTCGATATCTTCAAGGGGTATTGAGGCAGCATCGGCCTGTGCGTGCGCCAGTAACTGTTCTCTTTCTATCTCGTATTCCTGCCAGTTCATATTCCACCCTCCAGACTTAACTTCACCTGATATTATCTTAGTTTGTCCGCCCTCCAAACCTGTTTCCTGTCCGATGGCAAGGCATAATTGAGCAGGCGCACGCTCAGGTTGACCCATGAATTTCATTATCCGAACGTATAAATCTGCTGATGCTCCGACGATTGCACAGGTTTTTCGAGCCGCGATTATCGAAATTGCGCCCACTGATTATCAACCGGCACAGGTTGAGGCATGGCTGGCCAATGCACCTACCGTTGAGCAGTTCGCCGCGATGAATGCAGATGGACGACTGACTTTGGTGGCCGTGGATGGTGAGGATAAGGTGATGGCGTTCATTGATCTTGAATCCGATGGTCATATTGACATGTTGTATGCCTTACCGGCTGTAGCTGGTACTGGAATCGCGGTGAGTCTCTATGAGCAGATGGAAGCACATGCCCGGCAGCAGCAGTTGACGCTGCTTTTTACAGAGGCAAGCGAAGCCGCGCGCAGATTCTTTCTGCGCCGTGGTTTTGTCGAGAAACATCGGCGTGATTTAGAAGTGGGCGGGGTGGCTATCCATAACTATGCCATGGAAAAAGCGCTTCTATGAAACATAGGGGTTATGCCTGTAAACGCGAAATTCCCTTGATCAAACAACGTTCACCATCTGCGGTAATGTAGTCAAAGCCTGCGTACACGGTGTCGCCGGATGCGCTGATACCCAGCTTGGCGGCAACCGCCAGTGTCGGGCACATGTGAGTCAGCGTTAAGAGATAGCGTTGCTGAGAATTCAGGGTGACAACCACGTGCTGATAATCCAGCACCTCCCAGGTACTGCCCGAAGAGACCGCTGCGATACTGTCTACACGCACACCCTGATGGGGTAACGCTGCAGCATTAGATGTGAACAAAAAGCCCACAATCACAAAAAAAAAGGCGGATATCGTTTTTTGGGCTGGGTAGGTCATGTCTATTCCTGGCGGTTGTCCACAAGCGGCAGACGTACAGTTACGCCCAGCATCGCTGTGACTGCCTGAACCTAAACTGAACAAACAAAGCTGCTAGACTAGCGCCCGTTATACACAAATTTCTTGGTAGATACCGTTGATGAAATTCAGCAATCGTCAAACAATGATACTTTGCCTGACATTGTCCGGTCTGTTTTCACAGGCGTCCCTCGCGTCGACTGAAATTGAAGACAAGGTCATGGCTCAAGCCGAGGCGAGTGTCGCCCTGGCGGACAAAATCTGGAACCTTGCTGAGCTGGGTTATCAGGAGCAGAACAGCAGCCAGGCGCTGCAGGGCTACCTGAAGAAAGCGGGATTCGCCCTAGATGCTGGCGTTGCTGACATACCCACCGCATTTGTTGCCAGCTTTGGTAGCGGCGGGCCAACCATTGGTATTCTGGCGGAATTTGATGCCCTGCCTGGTCTTAGTCAGGCTGCGCAGCCGTCAAGATCACCGCTTCAAGAAGGCGGGGCGGGTCATGCCTGTGGACATCACCTCTTTGGTGCCGCGTCAGCCAGCGCGGGTGTCGCCATTGCGCAATGGCTGGAAGCCGATGGACAGCCCGGCACGATAAAAGTGTTTGGTACGCCAGCCGAAGAAGGTGGGTCGGGTAAAGTTTATCTGGCGCGAGCAGGCCTGTTTGATGATGTGGATATTATGCTGCATTGGCATCCGGGTAGCGCCAACTCTGCCGCACCGTATTCAACCACGTCGAATAAAAGTGGCCGTTTTACTTTCAGCGGCCGCGCAGCGCACGCGGCTTCCGCGCCAGATAAAGGTCGTTCAGCCCTGGACGGTGTTGAGGCCATGAATTACATGGTCAATATGATGCGAGAGCATATTCCGCAAACTTCCCGTATCCACTACGTCATCACCGATGGTGGCGATGCACCCAATATTGTTCCGGAAAGGGCGCAGGTTTATTACTACGTTCGTCACCCTGACCCTGTCAAAGTGGTTGAGTTGTTCAATCGGGTTGTGAAAGCAGCAGACGCTGCCGCAATGGGCACTGAAACCGAGGTGGATGTAGAGGTGATGCACGGCAATTATCCGGTGCTGCCAAATTACACGCTGGCGAAGCTGGTCGATGACAATCTCCGTCAGATGGGTGGCATCAGCTATACCCCGGCGGAGCAGAAATTTGCTGAAGAGATTTACACTACATTAATGAATCCCACGTTACCGCTGGGTTCTGAAAGTCAGATACAGGCTTTTCAGTTGCGTCAGAGCATGGGCTCCACCGACGTCGGTGATGTGAGCTGGCTGGTGCCAACGGTTGGTTTCAATACGGCAACCTGGGTGCCGGGTACACCCGCGCACAGCTGGCAGGCGGTAGCAGCCGGTGGTATGAGCATCGGGCACAAAGGTATGTTGCTGGCGTCACGGCTGCTGGCTAAGACCGCTGTGGACCTCATGCAGGATCCGCAAACCATAGCCGCCGCTCGTGCTGAGTTTCTGCTTGCCAGGGAGGAGGGTTTTGTTTACGAAGCCTTGTTAGGAGATCGTGAGCCGCCATTGGACTACCGTCGCTAGGAGGCGAACTGCAATGAACGTGGGTATTCTGCACCCGGGTGATATGGGTGTAACCGTAGGCTTGTGTCTGCAGCGCAACGGGCATGGGGTTGCCTGGCTGAATGTTGACCGTAGCGAGGCAACCCGCGCGCGCGCCGCCGAGTTCACGGCGTTTGATAGTTTGACGACACTGTGTGAGTACGCTGATGTGCTGATATCGGTGTGTCCGCCTGATGCGGCGTATGCCGTTGCTCAGAGCGTGCATCGGGAAAATTTCACGGGTATTTTTGTTGATGCCAACGCCATAGCACCGTCCACTGCGGAAAAGATTGCTGACCTTTTTGCAGGCCGGTTTGTTGACGGTGGCATCATTGGCCCACCGGCTCGTCAGCCAGGATCGACACGTTTATATCTCTGCGGTGAACTGGCGTCGTCTGTAGCTGCCATGTTCGACGGATCTGATCTGCAGGCGATTGTCATGCAGGGAAATAGCAGCGCGGCGTCTGCGCTAAAAATGGCTTATGCCGCTTACACAAAAGGGTCAAGTGCACTTTTACTGGCGGTTAATGCCTTAGCTGAGGCGGCTGGAGTAACGGAGACGTTGCAGCAGGAATGGCAGCTGTCACAACCCGGCCTGGCTGATCGCAGTGAAAAAACTGCTCTGGCCACATCCAGAAAAGCCTGGCGTTTTGCAGGCGAAATGCGTGAGATTGCGAAGACCTTTGAGGAGCACAATCTACCCGGGCAATTTCATATTGGCGCGGCACAACTTTATGAGTTAATGGCACAACTGAAGGCCCTGCCACCCGCCCATTTGTCTGAGGTAGTGCAGGTTCTTCTACAGATATCGGCTGAGACTGTGCCTGATGTTGGATCTGACTCACCCCGTGCCTGATCAGCAACCGCTGCTCGCCGAGGCCGCAGACATCCACCAGTGGCTTGAACAGGACAGCAATACCGCTGATCTTGAGCGTCTCAAGCGTGATCGATCAATTGGTCAGCAACAACCTGATGCTGATCCTGTGCGTAGAGTTCTGCTGTGGTGGCAGGCAATTGAGCGACCTGCAAATTCGGGTCTTGGTCAGCGTGTGATGCAGGTTCGCCGCAATCTGTCCTGGCTGCTGCTGGGTATCGGGTTGTTGGTTGGCGTGGGGGTGAGCAGCCTGGCGCTGACCTTCGAAGGTGAGTACCCCATCAATCTGCTGGCGCTTCTGGGTGTGCTGCTGCTGCTTCCGTTGCTGCTTCTGTTACTCACGCTGATGTTCTGTTTCCTGCAGGCTTTTGGCCTGAATGCCATAGCCTTGTTACCCCATTGGATGAGTCCCGGCCGCTGGACGCTGGATCTGTTTGAACGTTATATCGGTCTGCAATTCAGTGGCAACTATGGACAAGGTGATGCCCGCAGCAGGCTCGGCTTCTGGCAGGTTGTGGTCTTTTCGCAGTGGTTCGGGGTCGGCTTCTATGTCGGTTCGGTGTTGGCGTTAGCAGTGCTTGTCTCTGTCAGCGACCTGGCATTTGGCTGGAGCACAACTCTGGCGGTAGAGCCCACCTCTATATACAGCCTGTTTAACGCGGTGGCGTTTCCCTGGGCCAGCTTCTGGCCTGCTGCTGCGCCGGATGCTGAGCTGGTTGAAGCCTCACGGATATTTCGATTGGCTGCCCCCAGCGGCGTTGAACAGGTTGCCCGCCTTGGTATCTGGTGGAAATATGTGTTTATGAGCTTGTTGGTATGGGGATTAATGCCTCGCTTATTGCTTTTACTGCTTGGGAGCTGGCGGTTTCATCGAGCAACCCGTACTTATCTGCTGGAACATTCGGAAGTGACTGCGTTAATCGATCGATTGGTCTCACCGCTGATTGATTTAGGTGAACATCAGGAGCAGGCAGATCGCTCTGAGTTGTTTCCCGAAGTAGATGTGCGGGAGTTCAAAAGGCCAGAGGGGAGTCCGGTTTCTCTGGATTTTGATGATGCCTACATTCTCGTCTGGAACGGTGCAGTGTCAGAATCTGCGCTTCGCTCTGAAGGTGTTGGTTGGTTATCCGCCTTATCCACAATCGAAGCTATGGATAACATCCTTAAACAGGTGCCCGGGCCTTACGAGAAAGTGGTTGTGCTGACAAAAAGCTGGGAACCACCATTATTGGAGTTCCTCGACTTTCTGGCAGCTCTGCGCAAACAGGTGAACAAAACCTGCTCGATAGCGGTGGTTCCCGTAGGTCTTGAAGCTGCCCCAGCCAGCGCAGAGGACATCGCCGTGTGGGCTCGAACCGTAGCCGGTCTGAACGACGCCCGCACTTACGTCATGAGTTACGGTGGGGTTTCTGATGCCTGAGTTTGCAGTTGTCGGCCACCCCAATAAAGGCAAGAGTTCAATTGTTGCCACATTGGCGGAAAATGAAGATATCGCCATCAGCTCCCGCCCGGGCACAACAAGTAAGTCGACACGATTTGACTTCAGTGTTGATGGTAATGTGCTGTATACGCTTGTCGACACGCCTGGTTTTCAGCGAGCAACCGGCGTGCTGCAATGGCTTGAGGCGCATGTGGAAGACGCCAGCAATCGGGTGGATGTGGTGCGGGCGTTTGTAAATCAACACCAGGACGATGATAGATTTCAGGACGAATGTGAGCTTCTGCGACCGATTCTGGACGGTGCGGGGATCTTATATGTTGTTGATGGCTCGAAACCTTACGGGCCCGAGTATGAAATTGAAATGCAGATTCTGCAGTGGACGGGCCAGCCCCGTATGGCCTTGATAAACCTGATAGGGGCAGGTGACTATCAGGATCAGTGGCGTCGAGCGTTAGATCAGTATTTTTCTATTGTGCGTGTGTTTAATGCCATGTTTGCGGACTTCGATACGCGGACCAATTTATTACGTGCATTTGCGGAGCTCAATGAAGACTGGCGCGGTGACATGGAAGCCGCTATTGCTGCGCTGCAATCCGAACGTAGCCGCCGTCTGCACCGCAGCGCGATAGAAGTTGCAGATGCGTTGATAGATTGCCTCAGTTATACCGGCCAGCAGTTTGTCGAGGAGGGTGGCGCTACCGATGGTGTCGCGCAGTCACTGCGTAACGCGCTGTTACAACGCATCCGCGAACGCGAGCAACGGGCGCGCCAGCAGGTGCAAAGTATTTACCGTCATGATCGCATGCGCGCTGATGAAACCGATCTGGTGCTGTTGGATATAGATCTGTTCAGTGAAGAAGGCTGGGCTTTGTTCGGCTTGTCGAGAACGCAATTGCTGATCACCGGTGCCATGACCGGTGCCGTGGCTGGCTTTGGTATAGATGCGCTGCTTGGTGGCGCTTCCCTGCTGTTGGGTACCGCTGTGGGTGCTGCTGTGGGCAGCCTTGGCAGTTGGTTTGCTTCGGATGAAATTGCGAAAATCAAAGTGCTCGGGCAGCAGTTGGGCGGCAAGCTTGTGCAGGTGGGTCCGATAAAGGCGGCAAATTTTCCCTGGGTATTTTTGGGACGTGCATGGCTGCATCATGATCTGGTTCGTGAGCGTAATCATGCGCTGCGCAGTGTCATGTCTGCGCAGATGCAGGACCAGGAAAACGTGATGGATCAGATCCCAGAGGACCTTCGGCGCAGGTTAGCCCAGGCGATGGGCTCGATTCGTAAAGAAGGTGCCTCCAGCAGGACCCGCAGTCAGATGCAGGCCTGTGTGGAGGCGTTGTTTCAGCTCAAATCAGGATCAGAGCTGGCTGGCAACAAACGGCCAGTTGATCAGGCCCCACCAACCTTCTAAGTAGGTTGCCCGGGCGTTGCGATGGTCAATGTAGTACGCGTGCTCCCAGACGTCACAGGTCAGTAAAGGTTGTGCACCGTGTGCCAGAGGGGTGTCTGCATTGCTGGTATTAACAATTTCCAGATCACCGTTGTCACCGGCAATCAGCCAGGTCCAACCGGATCCAAAGTTGCCGGTTGCAGCGGCAATGAACTGCTCTTTGAGCTTATCTACGGAACCAAAACTTTTATTGATTGCGTCTAGCAGTGGTCCTTGCTCAAGTGCGGCACCGCCGGGTGTCATGCAATGCCAGTAGAAAGTATGGTTCCAGACTTGCGCAGCGTTGTTAAACAGGCCGCCTTCGCTGGCGACAATAATTTCTTCCAAAGACGCATCGGCATGGTCTGTATCGGCAATCAGCTTATTGAGATTATTGACGTATGCCTGGTGGTGTTTACCGTAGTGGTAGCCGATGGTTTCAGCGGTGATAACGGGTGCAAGGGCATCGTCGGCATAAGGCAGAGCGGGCAGTTCAAAAGACATGTCTGTAATATTTTCCTGAGTTGATTAAAAAACCGCAGTTTAACGTATAGAACATCAATTTCCTGTGATGACGCTAACGCGGTTTTCAACGCTCTGTTGTAAATTGTCCTGGCACGTAAATCCGGATATTGTGTTTCCAGGCTGTGGAGGGCTTGGCATGAAAACAGGGTCGGGACGGTTGTGCTGCAGGAGGTTGCGGAGCATTGCGCTGCTTGGGTTTTGTTTTATCACCTGTAGTGTTTATGGTTTGCCCGCGCTTGAAGGCAGTTGGGAAGGGCGCATTGCACTGCCGAACCAGCATCTTGATATCGAAGTTGTCCTGCATGGCGAAAACGCGCAGCTGTCCGGTACGATCAGTATTCCAGCGCAAGGCGCTAAAAACCTCCCCTTAAAAGATCTGCTGCTGTCTACCGCTAACGGCCTGACATCCCTGGCTTTTGTGATTGAAGGTGTGCCGGGCAATCCATCTTTCCTGGGTGAGCTGGCGCTGACGGAGGACGGCAGACAGATATCTTCTGTATCTGGCCTGTTCAGCCAGAGTGGTGGAACTTTTGCTTTTGATCTCATGCCTGCAGATCCAATTGGTGCAGCCCTGGAAGCCTTGGAGGGGCTGGCGGAAAAGGCTGAGCAGGCCCTTCTGGACTTTCAGGCGCCCGGCGCTGCTATTGGCATTGTGCACAAGGGCGTGTTGATTTATGCGCGCGGTTTCGGCTTGCGTGATGTTGAAAATAATCTGCCGATGACGCCGGATTCACTGTTTGCGATCGGCTCAACCACTAAAGCGATGACCACTACGGTACTGGGCATGCTGGTTGAAGCTGGACAGTTGTCCTGGGATGACCCGGTGCGGGACCACCTGCCGCAGTTCAAGCTTGCTGATGAGGCTGTTGCTGCCCAGACGACTGTTAGAGATCTTATTACGCATCGAACTGGCATGCCCCGACATGATCTGATGTGGTACAACAACACTTCTACGTCGCGCAAAGAAGCCTTAAGCCGACTTGAATATCTGCCGCTGACGGCTGGGCCACGCAGCCTTTTCCAGTACAACAATCTGATGTATATGACCGCCGGGATGCTGGCCGCGTCAGTGGCTGGCCAGCCAAGCTGGGAAGACCTGATGCAGGCCCGCCTGCTAGGTCCGCTGAACATGCATCGGACTAATTTTTCCGTTGCGCAGTCGCAAACCGATGATAATTTCGCGCGGCCATATCTTATTGAAGACGGCGAGGTCAGTGAAATCCCTTTTCGTTCGCTGGATCTCATTGGTCCCGCAGGCTCGGTTAATTCTTCTATTAATGAAATGGCCAACTGGCTGAAGTTGAACCTGGCTGAAGGTGGGTTTGATGGACATCCGCTGGTGAGTGCCACGACATTGCAGGAGATCCGTGGCTACCACATGCCTATGGGTGTGGAATCCTCCGGGCAGGAATTTTCGCCACCTGTTTATGGTCTGGGGTGGATGGTTGGTACCTACCAGGGGAAAAAACACGTGCATCACAGTGGTGGCATTGATGGTTTCATCACCAATGTCATGTTGTTTCCGCAGCAGGATCTGGGTTTGGTTGCCTTCGCGAACGCAAACACCGAGCTGCCTCAATGGCTCAGCCTGACCGCTGTAGACATGCTGCTTGGACATCCGCAGAAGGATTGGCTGGCGCAGGCGCTGGCCCGTAAGAAAAACGCAGAGATGCCAAATCCTTCTGAGCGTGATGATCCTCGGCGTAAGCTGAATACCAGACCTACACATAAACTTGCGGCGTACGGCGGGGACTATATTCAACCGGGTTACGGTAAGCTGCAGATACAGTTGGTTGGCAGGCAGCTGCAGCTTATCTACAACGATATGCTGGTGCCGCTAAGCCATTGGCATTATGACGTCTGGAAGACTTCTGGCGAATCGAAAGATATGGCCATGCGCAATCACCTGGTGCAGTTTCATAACAATCTGAGTGGCGATATCGCCCGGGTTTCGATTCGATTAGAACCCACTGCCGACGCCATTGTGTTTGATAAGCAGGTTGAAGCGCAGATGACGGATCCTGCATGGTTGGCACAATGGGTGGGTGACTACACGACACCGCTGGCAGTGCTCTCAGTTGTACAGAAGGGCTCTGCTCTGCACGTTGTTGTGCCGGGACAGCCTACCTTTGAACTGGTGCCGGAGTTGGGCGGGCGTTTTCACTTCGACAGTGTGCCAGATGTGGTGGTGGAGTTTGATGCGGACAGCAACTCTATGCTGGTGATGCAGCCCGCCAGCACCATGGTGGCTAAAAAACTCTAATGGCAGGCTGAGATGGCCAAAGCCGATCAACCCTGGTTCAGGTCATACCGCCGCTGCCATCATGCAGCGTGCCGAGAAGGTGTGATACGTCGTTGAAGCGGCGTACTACGATCTGGTCGTCCATCAGTACAATGTGGCTGATCGAACCATTGTCCGCCCCCTGAAAGGCGAACGCCCGGGCACCGCTGGCATGAGCCAGAATATGAGCGACAATACCGCCGTGCACAACAGCGACCACCAGCTGATCCGGATGGGCGGCTTTGATGCGGCTAAGGCCCGCGGACACCCGTTTGTTAACCGCATCCCAGCCTTCGGCACCGGGAATAACATCCCAGCGCTGCTGGATTCGCATCTGATGATAAATCGGATCTTCCTGAGCGGCTTTCATGCGCAGTAAGCCACCTTCCCACTCGCCCAGATGTACTTCGCGCAAGTCTGGTTCGACAATAGGTTTGAGATTCAGGTGCTCACTCAGGGGTTGTGCCGTTTCATGGGTGCGGCGCAGGTTGGTCACATAAATGGCATCTATAGGTTCACTCTTGAGGCGTTCGCCAACGCGACGGGCTTGTTCCCAGCCGTTCGGGTGAAGTTCCGGGTCGCCCTGGCCGTCAACCAGAGGAAATGGATTGTCCTCCGATGCGGCTCTGGATTCGCCATGGCGTACTAACAATATCTCTGTAGCGCCAGGTGGACGCTTGAATGAATGCTGTCGATATTCCTGTGCCATGGGCGGGTTTTATTCTCCGTCTTGCAGTTTACTGCTGGTATCGGCACTGCACGACCATCCCAGGTCCTGCAGTTTGGCGATGAATTTCTCTGCTTGAGCTTCACAGAAGCCTATCTGATTTTCTGCCCGCCAGAGTGTCATGGATTGATTCTCTGCAGGTTTTTCGTAACGGACTTCGCAGGGTAAAACCTGCCCCTGTTCCGGGTAGACCACGTTAACGCTGCGTAACAAGCCATCATTTGTGCATTGGGTTTGTGCATGGGCCGTTGTCGCGGCGAGTAATACAAGTGCAGAAAGCATCATTCTGTAACGGCTTGGCAATGCGGGTCCCTCTAGGGTCGGTACCAGAAATTTGGAGCCTGCGGGCGGGATGCCGCGCGCGCCAGTTTTGCCCAGCGACACAGGTATGACCGAGTCTGTCGGGGGTCAATGATCTCTTCGATTTCGAAAAATTCGGCTGAGCGGTAAGGGGATCTCAGTCGGTTAAGACGATCTTTGATTTTTGCCAGATGTGCATCATAGTCAGCGGCTTCGGCCAGTTCAGCTTTGTATGCCACCTCGATGCCGCCTTCAATTGGTAAAGAACCCCAATCACCAGATGGCCAGGCAGCGCGGAAATGATGGCTGCCGGGTTTATGGTTTGCAGCACCGGCAACGCCAAACGCTTTGCGAATAACGATACAGCAGAAGGGCACATTGCTTTGCCCCAAGGCTGCCAGTGCAGCGGAGCCATGGCGGATGGTGGCTTCTTCTTCGGACTGCTTACCGATCAGAAAGCCCGGACAATCTTCCAGATGGATCAGTGGCAGGTGGAATGTTGATGCCAGATCGCAAAAGCGAATCAGCTTGCGGGATGCGTCTGCTGTCCAGGCGCCACCGTAAACCCGTGGGTTTTCCGCAAAGATGGCCACCGGAATGCCGTTCAGCCTGGCCAGACCGGTGATGAGTGAGCGGCCCCATTTGCGTCCAATTTCGAAAAATGAGCCGCTGTCGCAAACAGACTCGAGCACGTCGTGCATCTTGTAGACCTTACGCGGGTCTTTCGGCACGATGTCGAGCAGCTTGTCGTCGGTGCGCTCGGGGTCGTCATCACATTCGGTGAGCGGAGGTAATTCATCAACGCTGGAGGGTAAATACGACAGAAATCGTCTGGCCATGGCAAAGGCTTCTGCTTCGCTGGCGGCTTCATCATCAATCGCGCCATTACGCGTGTGAATTTTGTATGAGCCCAGCTCTTCTTTGGTCACGTCACCGAGGCTGGCCCAGTCGACCAGCGCAGGTCCAGCGATCATCATCTGCGCGCTGTCGCGCACAATCACACTGTAGTGTGAGGTGGCGACGCGCGCTGCGCCAATACCGGCGACGGAACCCAGGGCCAAGGATACCGATGGCGCCACACCTAACTGCGTGACTACCGTTTCCCAACCGCGTACCTCCGGGATATAGGTGCGACCGGCCATCTCAATGGTCTTGACCGAACCGCCGCCACCCATGCCATCAACCAGGCGAATGTGGGGTAAGCGCAGTTCTACCGCGAGCCCTTCAGCGCGAAGCCTCTTGCCGGCAATTGAGGCATCTGCTGAGCCGCCGCGAACGGTGAAATCGTCGCCAGACAGAACCACCGGACGACCGTCAATGTCAGCGGTTCCGAAAACAAAGTTCGAGGGTGTGAATTTCTTGAGTTCACCTTGATCGTCATATTCGCCCACACCGGCGAGGGTGCCAATCTCATGAAAAGATTCGGCGTCGCTGATGACGTCGATACGTTCGCGGATAGTCAGCTTGTTGAATTCGTGCTGGCGGGCTACTTTTTCTGTACCGCCCATTTCGAAAGCAAGCGCTTCACGCGCCCGCAATTCACGAATTTCTTCTTCCCAGCTCATGCGGTGCTATCAGGCACGGGTGCCGGTAAAGGTGGCGTCGCCGAAAGCGCCGAGTTTGACGTTGCCGTTGATTTCATCACCGCTGACAACAGCGCTGAATTCCAGGGTCATGGCCATAGGTGAGGTGATGGAGGCTTTCCAGCTGAGATTGTCGCCGTCAATGGTGCCATCGGTAATGTCCATTTCGCCCTGTGGTCCGGCCAGCTTGCCGGTCAGATTGCCACCGTCGCTGGTCAGATGCAGGGTGCCATTCTGGGCGCCCATGGGGGTGTTCATAGTCGTATTCCAGGTGCCGTCTGCGCTCATTATCTCTTCTCCCAGGGGTTATTTTGTAGAGTGCGCAGTATGGCATAGGCAGCGGTGTGAGCAACTCGAGAAATTGCGGTACAGTGCGCAGCTATAAGCCGCGTTACGTTCAGCAGAATTTATGTCGATTGGTGTTTTAAATGAAGGGCCTTTGCATGCCGCTCTGAAAGCAGCCTATTCCGCTAATGGTGGCGAGGAAGAGGTGTCCGTACAGACCTTTGTTGCCGACGCTGTGCGCAACGGCATCATGTATGAGATTCAAACAGGTAGTTTCAGCGGCCTGAGTCGAAAGATGCGTGTGTTGGCTGATGTGGGTCCGGTGGTATTGGTGCACCCAATTGCACGTACCACAACCATCGTTAAACAGCCCGAAGACGGGAGCGCAAAGCCGGCCAGTCGTAAGTCGCCGAAACGCGGTGCGCTGATACACATAGTTAATGAACTCGTTTATTTACCGCAGATGCTCAATCACCCTAACTTTTCTGTTGAGGCGGTATTGACTGAAGTGCGAGAGATAAGGGTGTTTGATCCGAAGAAAAATCGCCGGCGCGGCGGCTGGCGGGTCAAAGAAAAGCACCTGCTCGACATTGTTGAAGGGGTCCGCCTGCAGGATATGGCAGATCTGTTTAATTTTCTGCAGATGGAGCTGCCTACGCCCTTTGATACCCGGGACCTTGCGACGGCCTTAGACGAGCCGTTAGATATAGCGCAGAAAATGGCTTATTGCCTGCGCCATGCCGGGGTGACAGAAATAGTCGGAAAAAAGGGTAATGCGCTACTGTATGAACACAACGCAGCTGGTTGATGACCTTCTCTTTTCAGGTTTGTTGCTTGTTAAAGATTTCTTTCGATTGAAAACTGCAGTTCAACCGCATGTTGATCTGCGCTTAAGCGAACCGGCCGTTCTGGAAAAGACCCGGCTTTAAGCTCAGCCATATCTATGTAGCTGGTGCGTAAGTTAAGCGTCCAGTCGCGACCGAACTCGCGGGTCACCCCGGCAAAGACGTTATAACTGAATCCGCCGTTGCGACGTTGGTCTTTGAATACCTGTTCACCGCTTACGCCAGGCACTTCCCGTTCTATGTATTCGGAATCCATTCGATGATGAACGTAACCGATGCCAGCACCGAGTTCCCAGGACCAGTGCTGGGTAATGGGACCGCGCCGCGCTGCGTTAATCAGTAAAGTATGTGTTTCCACGTTGGTGAATACATTAGTAATAGTTTGGATGGCCGGGGTTGCCGCGACTACGTCCCAATCTGTGCGATAGCGGTAAATGTATTGGGTAGCCAGTTGCCAGTAGCCGAAGCGTTGTCCAACCGAAAAACCAAAACCGGCGGTGTAGTCGTCGACTTCGGTGTCTTCGATCTGCCCGTCACGTTCGCCGCCGATGACAACGCCGGTGCCTATGTTGGCCGAAATGTTTTCGATGGTGACATCAGCAATGGAGGCGGTGACGCCGACAAACCATTGTCCTGTGCCCGAGTCATCAGGCTCACCTGAGGCTGTGGCGGCAAACAAGGTCGTGGTCAGACTGCAGCAAAGCAGGATGCGTTTTATGGTCATTATTTTTCTCCGGTATCCGGCAATTCAGGCTGCTGTCGCAAAACAGGCTTACGCTGCCGGGGCGCAGGCTAACGCTTAGGCATGTGCCATGACAAGTCGCAGTGGCTGCGGTATAACGGGCGCCTTTGCCACACCGATCTGTACCTTTGAGAAATCAGCCCCGTACCTCTGCCGAAAATTCCAGCGACCTGGTGTCGGTGTGTGTTGTATTACCCACGTACAACGAAGCCGAAAACATACGCGCGATGTTGGTGGCTTTGTTAGCGCAATTTGACAGCCACAACAGCTGCGTTTTCTCCGTGCTGGTTGTGGATGATAATTCCCCCGACGGCACAGCTGCACAGGTGCTGGATATAGCTGCTCAGGACGACAGGGTGCGGTTGTTGTCAGGTCGCAAACGCGGTCTGGGTTCAGCTTATACGCGTGGGTTTCTGCACGTTTTAAATGGCATGGAAGTTGATGTTGTGGTGCAGATGGATGCAGATTTTTCCCATGCCCCCGAAGATGTGGCTCGACTTGTAGCAACCCTGCCTGAACATGATGTGGTCATTGGGTCGCGTTATACCAGCGGCGGTGAAGTTGATGAAAGCTGGGGTTTGCAACGACGTCTGCTGTCGCGCTGTGGCAATCTTTTTGCCCGCTATATTGCCGGCATTTATCGTGTCGCCGACTGTACTGCCGGATTTAAAGCGATACGTGTCAGTGCGTTGCGGCAGGCGCTGCCGCTGCGGCTGCCACCTTCAGGTTATGTTTTTCAGGTAGCGCTGTTGCACGCTCTGATGATTAGCGGCGCGCGGATTACTGAGGTACCCATTCGTTTCAGCGACCGTACCCGCGGCGCAACCAAACTGGGGCGCAGCGATATCGTCGAGTTTTTTCTGCATGTCTGGTGGCTGCGGCTTCTGTCGCGCAAGACCTTTGTAAAATTCGTACTGACGGGCCTGAGTGGTGTAGTGATTAACCTGGGTTGTTTTCAACTGCTGTTGTCGTCGGGTTTGAACGTCTATCTGAGTTCCGTAATTGCCATTGAGACGTCTATCGTGTGGAACTTCTTTTTAAACAACTACTGGACGTTCCGCGACCGTCAGATCACCACCCGCAAACGGGTTCGCGGATTGAAGTTCAACCTGGTTTCGCTGCTCACTCTGGGTGTAAGTTTCAGTGCCTTTGTTGTGATGCGTATGATCTGGCCGTCCCAGCCAGAGATCCTCGCTCAGGCGGTAAGCATCATCCCAGGTGCGATGGCCAACTATTTTGCCAATAGCTATTGGACCTTCAAGCCGGATAGGGTCTAATCCCGTCCCTTTCGAATCTGCGAAGATGGTATGACAGCGAATATGGAGATCAGTGGCCCGTCTTGGGATCTGACATCGGAATACACAGATCTTGAAGACCCGCAGCTACAGGCGGATCTCGATGACCTGGACGCTATTTTTGCGGTAGTTAACACGTTGAATGCTGCGCTGTCCGGCGCAGATGCAATCAGCACAGCACAGAAGATAGCGATTCACGCTGAGCGCGCGGGCAATCTGCTTGGCAATGTGTATACCTATGCCAATTGTCTGCTGTCTGTAGACAGTCAGAACGAAGCTGCGCTTAAGCTCAATGGATCTCTGCAGAGTTATAACAAGCGGTTTGGTGATTATTTTGAACCGCTGGCGCAGTTTGTCGATGGTGCGAGCGATGAAGAGATTGCGCAGTATCTTGATCATCCCGAGGTGCAGGCGCTGGCATTCCAGGTGCATCATGGTCGTAAACGCAGGCATGAAAATTTGACGCTTGCCGAAGAGAGCCTGGTGAACGGGCTATCCCAGGATGGTATACATGCCTGGGGCCAGTTGTATAACCAGTTGTCCAGCAGTTTGAGCTGTCACGTCATGGTCGGTAACGAAGAGCAGACCATGGGGGTGGCAGAGGCCAATAAGTTGCTCATGGATGCATCGGAACCCCAGCGGGAAGCCGCCTGGCGTGGGTTGAGTGATGCCTGGCAGTCCCAGGAACAAAGCTGCGCAGCCGCCCTGAATTCAATTGCCGGGTGGCGTCTGGAAATGTGTAAACAACGCAGCCGCGAGCGGCCTGTACATTTTCTTGATGCGCCGACCCATGCCAGCCGTCTTAACAGGAAAACCTTAGATACATTGTTGGCGGTCAGCGAAAAGAACAAAGCAGAGTCGCAGCGCGCGACAGCGTTAATGGCGCGCGCCTATGGCAAAGACAAATTTTCGCCCTGGGATGTGGTCGCTCCCGCGCCGGTTCTGGATACAAGTTCGAATGCGCCGCTGGCCTTCGACGAGGCGATTGACATCATCGCCAATGCGTACGGTGAAGTGGACGGCCAGATGGCGGACTTTGTGCGCATGATGGTTAGCAACAACTGGATTGAAGGCTCGCTAGGTCCGCGAAAACGCCCGGGTGCTTACGCGACCACGTTTTCCAAGTCTCGAGAGCAACGGGTATACTCAACTTACACCGGCGGACAGATGGATGTGATAATTCTGGCGCATGAGTTAGGGCACGCGTTCCATTCTTACGTTATGCGCGATCTGCCTGACAGTCAGCGCAGCTATGGTATGTCGTTGGCGGAGACAGCCAGTACTTTTGGTGAGGCGTTGGTGCGGGATGCATTGCTTGCGCGTTCGTCGTCACCACAGGAAAAGCTCAACATCATCTGGGAAGAGTTGCGCTCCCACACGGGTTTCATGCTGAATATTCCAACCCGCTTCGAGTTTGAGCTGCGTTTGTACGAAGCCAGGCGGGAGCGGCCGCAGCAACCCGAGGAACTGAAAGCTTTGATGCGTGAGGCGTGGCAGAACTGGTATGGCGATTGTTTGTCTGAGCCGGACGAAATGTTCTGGGCGAGCAAGCTGCATTTTTATATTTCCGGCCTGAGTTTTTATAATTTCCCTTATCTCTTCGGGTACCTGTTCAGCTCGGGTGTTTACACGCGCCGACGTACGTCTGGCCCAGGTTTCTTCGGTCGGTATGTTGCGCTGCTGTGTGATACCGGCCGTATGACAGCGGAAGATCTTGCCCGTCAACATCTGGATGCTGATCTTGAACAGCCTGAATTCTGGCAGGACACTGTCGACAGCCTGACGCCTCGGATAGATACATTTGAGGCCTTGCTTGATGATTTAGGAGTACAGGCCAATTAAATCCGTAATGCAATGCCAGGGTCTTTTGCTGGTTTTATTTTTGGGGCTGTTGGCGTTGCCGAGTCAGGCGGGCGCAGAGCAGAATCCGCTGGGTCGCAGTACTACCGGGGATGTGGGTGATGTGCTCGAGTTTGTGCTGCCAAGCGCGGCTCTGGTCACCTCGATTGCGAAACGAGACTATGAAGGGGCTAAACAATTTGGTATTGGTCTTGCGGTGACGCTCGGTACAAACTATGCCTTAAAAGAGACCATCAGTAAGGAACGTCCAGACGGTCGGGATGACGAATCATTTCCATCAGCGCATACGGCTGTCAGTTTTCATGCCGCCGGTTATCTGCACGAACGTTATGGCTTGAAGTGGGCGTTGCCGGTGTACGTTGCTGCCACCTTTGTAGGTTACAGCCGGGTTTACGATGATCGTCATGACGAGCAGGATGTGCTGGCAGGAGCGCTGATTGGCTACGGCATGGCCAGGTTGTTCACAACAAACTATAAAGGCGTTACTGTCACGCCGGAATATGACAAAGACTATGTCGGATTACGATTCACCATCACCCCCTGAGGTTGCCAACAACCTGCCTGTACTTTATAGCTTTCGCCGTTGTCCCTACGCCATGCGGGCACGCATGGCGCTGCGATATGCGGGTCAGAATTGTGTCCTGCGTGAAGTTGATCTGAAAAACAAACCCGAGCCCATGCTGCAGGCGTCAGCCAAAGGCACCGTCCCTGTGATGCTGGTAGATAATTCGGTCGTCGATGAAAGCCTTGATGTTATGTTCTGGGCTTTGCGCCAGAACGATCCGGATCACTGGTTGGAAAACGGTGAACTGCAGCCTGGCGTGAACGATCTGCTGGCCACAAACGATGGCCCGTTCAAAGAACATCTGGATGGCTATAAATACGCAGGGCGTGATGCTGAAGCGGAGGCGCTGTTACATCGTCAAGAAGCAGAAGTGTTTTTCGCTGAGCTGGAGGCCCTGTTAATGCAGGATGGCGGTAGGCGCCACCTGTTGGGCGATCAGCTGACGTTTGTCGATACTGCCCTCATGCCGTTTATCCGGCAGTTTGCCAATGTCGATATTAAATGGTTTGAGACCAGCCGCTATACACACTTGCAGGGCTGGCTTGAACGTATGGTTAATAGCCAACTATTTGTTTCTGTGATGACCAAACACACGCCCTGGCAGGAAGGTGAGCCTGTAACATTTCTATTTTAGGCGTTCCTGTTCTAAGCGTTACAGGTGACCAGAGCAACCAGCACAAAATAAGTCATGGCGACCCCATAAAAAGCTTTGCCGGCGGTTAACTCCCCGATTCTTACAATCAGCTTCACGAAAATCACCGCTGCAATCAGGCTCATTAACATGCCGGGTGGGGTTGTTGCGGGTAGACCCCACAGGTAGGGGATATTGCCTACTGCTTCGGCAATCAGGCCAGCGCGAACCGCGCCAACCAGGCTGGTACTTTCTACCGTGATCAGAGTAATCACCCAGAACAGAACGCCTAACAGAATACCTTCCAGGGCGACGCCGATCAGGTACGTGGTGACGTTTTCCACGTCAGGATGCGGCCTTGAATTTCAGCCCGGGCAATGCCCGCCGTAATACATCGTCTAATGTGCTGGCCAGAGTGATTCCCAGCTCGTTGCGCACATTTTCAGGTATTTTCTCAAGATCGGCTTCGTTGTCTCTGGGCAAAATGATGTGGGTAAAGCCCGCACGATGGGCGGCCAGTACTTTTTCTTTGATCCCGCCAACTGGTAACACTAAACCGGTTAACGTGAGCTCGCCTGTCATTGCTATGTTGGGCTCACAGGGTATACCAGCATAAGCGGATACAATTGCGCTCGCCATGGTCACCCCGGCAGAGGGACCATCTTTAGGTACTGCGCCCGCTGGCACATGGATATGAATACCCTGTTTTTCGATATCTTCCTGAGCCAGACCAAGGGTATCTGCTATAGACCAGACATAACTGCGGGCGGCTTTAGCAGATTCCTGCATCACCTGGCCAAGATGCCCGGTGAGGGTGACTTTATCCTCCTTTGGCGTAAGGCTGGCTTCGATATACAACACGTCTCCGCCGGCTTCCGTCCAGGCAAGGCCTGCTGCAACACCTGCATGTTGCTGTTCGCGGTTGGCGTCGCGTTTGTATTTCTCCGGCCCCAGGAATTCTTTGAGCCGCTCCGGTGTGATGGCGTGGGTGGCATCATCACCTTCCACCACGCGCCGTGCCTGTTTGCGACAGATACGTCCTATTACCCGCTCGAGTTCGCGCACCCCGGCTTCCCGTGTGTAGCGGCGAATAAGCTGGCTCAGGGTGAGATCATCTATGTCGAGTTGGTTTTCCTGTAGCCCGGCTTCAGAGCGCTGTCGTGGAATCAGGTAACTCCGCGCGATGGCGCTTTTCTCGATATCCGAATAACCCGAAACTTCCATGATCTCCATGCGATCCAGCAATGGTCGAGGAATGCCTTCAAGTGTGTTTGCGGTGGTGATGAACATTACTTTGGAAAGATCATACGGCAGATTCAGATAGTTATCACGAAACTCCCGGTTTTGTGCAGGATCGAGAATTTCCATCAGCGCCGCAGATGGGTCGCCACGGAAGTCCCGACCGAGTTTGTCTAATTCATCGAGCATGATGATGGGGTTCACCACTTCCGCTCGTCTAATACCCTGCAGGATACGGCCTGGCATCGCACCGATATAAGTGCGTCGGTGACCACGCAGTTCCGCTTCATCGTGCAACCCGCCCAGGCTCAAGCGCTCAAATTTGCGTCCCATGGTTCTGGCGATGGATTGACCCAGGGAGGTTTTGCCGACGCCAGGGGGGCCCACAAAGCAGATGATAGGCGCCTTGGCTTCAGGATTAAGCTGCATAACTGCAAGCGTTTCAAGGATCCGCTCTTTAACTTCTTCCAGCCCGTAGTGATCTTCGTTGAGAACGTCCTGGGCATGTTGCAGGTCAAGGTTATCCTCGGTACTGGCATGCCAGGGTAGTTCGGCGATCAGTTCAAGGTAGGCGCGCGAGACCTGATAATCGGCAGCATTAGGCGACATGCGTGACAATCGTTTCAGCTCGCGGTTAACTTCGCCTTCTATGTTTTCCGGTAGTTTTGCGTCTTTCAGCTGCTGGCGAATCTCGCCAATGTCCTCGTCTTCACCATTTTCGCCCAGCGCATGTTCAATGGCTTGTTTCTGCTGCCGCAGGACGTGTTCGCGTTGCTGTTGTTCAATGTCGTCACGGGCCTGTTCAGCGATTTCGCGGCGCAGTTCGGTAACCCGCAGCTCGTGGCTGAGCACACCGTTAACCTGTTGCATCAGCGCAAGCGTTGACTCACAGTCCAGAATGGCTTGTTCATGTTCCAGCGAAAGATTGGCAAGCGATGCAATGCGATACATCTGAATGACAGGGTCTTTCAGGTGGCCCACCAGCTGCTGATACATCTGTGCGCCGTTTTCGCTGTCGTACAGGTTTGCAATGCGCTGAGCAAGCTCGCGATTGACGCGTAACAGGGCATCTATTTCCATGCTGTCTGCATCATTTGCCGTGTGCTTGAGGTCAACCTGGTACTCGGCCGAAGCCATCAGGTAGTCCTCTCGGTCAAACTGAGATATCAATCGAACCCGACGATCGCCCTGAACAATAACCTGTGCGCCGTCGTTACGATTTTCAACTCGGGTAATTTTGGCAATGGTGCCAATCTGATATAAATCCTCGAGTTTCGGGTCCTCAACATCCGGGCTGCGTTGAGCGACCGCAATGAACTCGCGATTGTCTTTCATCGCGGCTTCAATGGCCGCCAGGGAACGGGGGCGGCCAACCGCAAGAGGAACAACAATGTTGGGATAAACCACCGTGTCTTTCAACGGCAAAACGGGCAAAGACTGGAACATAGATCCTACTGCAGAATGTCAGTCCCAGATTGTGAACGGCAATGCGCCTGGTCACAAGGCGCTAGCGGTTTTAACTCTTTTGCAGATGGGTGGTTGAAGCCAGGTCCCGCACACCAGCATCGCTGGACAGGGCGGCGTGGTTGAAGATGTTTCGCGCCATGGAGGCTGTTTGCGCTGCACTTCGGGCGCGATATATAGAGGCCCGTGCTTCATGTACCGCGGCGTTTTCCGGTTGGGCGTGAAAAGCGGTTTCAATCAAATGTGCTGCGATGGCGGGATTCTGCTCAAGGCTGCTCAGCGCGCGCGCAATTACGACGTCAATGCCGCCGGCAAGGTCTACCCAGGCGGTTGCCTGCTCTGCCTTGCTGGCCGGCAGAAGCGTGTCGTACTCGCCGTCCCACCAGCCGCCATAGCGTCGCCAGATCATGCGGATCAGAAAGTGTGCGTCATCGTAAATGGGCTGTAGATAGGGTTTCTTCATCAGCTCGGCAGGCAGTTCAACCTGCTGGTAGAGGGCATCCAGGGTGAGCCCCTGGTTCATGCCGCTGAGCACCTGGTCTTCGATGCTGTCCAGCAGGTTTGCGGTATCCGTTAACGCCAGCTGCACGCGTGCCTGTCCAAATATCGGAAAACCGTGGCCGGGCAGCAGCAGTTCTGGTTCCAGACTGGCCATTAGCCTCAGGGCAGCCGCCCAGTCTGAAACGTATCGCTGCACCTTCTGGGGATTACCTGCATTGGGCAGCGCCCAGATGAATAAGTCGCCGGTCATCACCAGCTTGTGCTGAGGGATGTAGGTCCAGGTGTGGTCGTCTGTCTCGCCTCTGGCGTGATGTAAACGCACATCCAGGTCACCCAGGCGGCATTGATAAGTATCGTCGTAGGTGATGTCTGGGTAGTGGTATTTGTCAGGCCAATGAAAATTGGGTGCGTGGATCGCAAACTGGCGTCGATTGATGGCAGTGTTCCAGCCGTTGGTTTTAACGTAACGATCGAAGTGATCCGGAGTTAAGCGATGTGCGATAACCTTGGGCGCGGCCCAGTTTCGCGTCTTTGCTTCTTCAATAAAAGGCTCAACGGCAAAGATGTGATCAACGTGATGGTGGGAAAAAACAACCAGGTTGAGGGGTGTGTCAGGGCGCCATTTGCGCACTTCCGAAAAGGTACGCTGCGTGTCCAGCTGGGAACCTGCGTCCAGCATCAGCAACCCGTCACCGGTATCAATGATGTAGATGCAGGCGATGCCTTTAAGGGCCAGCACACCAGGTACAATTTCTGTCGCGCCATCGTAAGCTGCATGCACCGGATGATGTTCAAACATCATGTCGAGCTGACCCTGCCAGGCGCGTTCTGCCAGGGTCAGAAAGTCGTTCATGCCAGACCCTGCAATAGCGCGGCCTCCTCGCGGACAAGTTCAGGGGCGCCCAGCCACTGACGGTTGGCGCCACAGCGTTTGAACCAGTAGTGCAGGCCCAACAGGTCGGTGAAGCCCATGCCGCCGTGAACCTCGGTTGAGGTTTTGGCGACAAACTTTCCGACTTCAGCCAGGTGTGCTTTGGTATGGCAGGCTGTCAGGCGCGCTTCGTCCGGCAGTTCGTGCAACGCGTGGGCTGCAAACCAGACCATGGCGCGGCAGGGTTCCAGGCTTGCGGCCATTTCCGCACACATGTGTTTGACCGCCTGGAAGCTGCCAATGGGGCGGTTGAACTGTTCGCGTTGCTTGGCGTACTCCACGGCCTGGTCGATCATATTCTGTGCCGCGCCGAGGGTGTCAGCGGCGAGCATGACGCGACCGATGTCCATCGCTTGAGCAAACACTTCTGCGTCATCACTGACGAGCGTCGCTGGTGTATTGTTGTAGGTCAGTTCAACGGTACGCCGGGTCTTATCTACAGTGGTCAGCGCCTTGCGGATCAGCCCCTGAGCGTCTGCTTCAACCAGGTAGATGTGTTTGTGCTGATCCGCGACCAGATAGCTGTCTGCAGCTTGATCGAAGGCGAATATCGATTTGCCGCTGAGGTTTGTGCCTGCGACCTTGATGCCCGCATCGTTACGCGCACCGAAACCTTCAGCAAAGGCAATACCAATGCGCAATTCACCTGCCGCAAGCGCGGCTAGTTTGTCATCTTGCCCGCCTGCAGCAGCAAATACGGTGGGCGCCATAACGCCGCTGGTCAGAAACGGCCCTGGTGCGGTGTGGTAACCCATGGATTCCGCAACAATGGCTGCGTTCAACGGTGCCAGACCGATACCGCCGTGATCCTCGTCGATCAATAATGCTGGAATGCCCAGTTCTGTCAGCCCCTGCCAGATTGCGGTGTCTTCACCACCGTCGGCGTAGGCTCTGACGGCATCCAGCGATGCGTGGTCGTCGAGGAACCGATTGACGTTGTCCTGTAGCAGCACCTGTTCTTCTGAAAGTCCGAATTGCATGGGTGCCTCCTACTTGGTCTTTTCGATTTTCGGTTCGCGAGGCATATCGAGACCTCGCTCACTGATGATGTTTTTCTGTATCTGCGAGGTACCGCCGCCAATGATCAGGCCGAGAAAGTACATGTACTGGTTCTGCCAGCTGCCTCCGGCACGGGTATAAGGGTTGTCTTCATAAGACAGGCCGATTTCACCCATGATGTCGATGGCCATGCCTTCCAGATCGTGCCGCAGTTCGGTGCCCTGCAGTTTCACAATCATGCGTGCAAGGCTTGCGTCCTGCCCCTTGTTAAGCCGGGAGGACAATACTCTCAAGTCGTTAAACCGCATGGCCATGACGCGGCCCTGTAACTGCATCAATCGGTCACGATAAACCGGGTTGTCGATCAAGCGCTCGCCATTGAGGGTTTCCGTTTTCATCAGTTCAATCAGCGCGTTTAACCGCGTCAGAGTAACGTTTGGGTTACCCAGTGAGTCTCTTTCGTGGCCGAGAATGGCATTGGCGACCATCCAGCCTTCGCCGCGTTCACCTACAATCTGGTGTTTGGGCACACGCACGTCTGTGAAAAATACCTCGTTGAAGTTTGCTGCACCGGTCATATCAACCAATGGTCGAATTTCTATGCCCGGGGTATCCATTTTGAACAGCAGGAATGAAATGCCTTTGTGTTTGGGGGCGTCGGGTTCGGTTCTGACCAGGCAGAAAATCCAATCTGCCAGCTGTGCCGTGCTGGTCCAGATTTTCTGACCGTTAACGACCCATTCGTCACCATCAAGGGTGGCGCTGGTGGTCAGGGACGCAAGGTCTGAGCCTGCGCCAGGTTCGGAATACCCCTGACACCAGACCATTTCGCCGTGAATGGTGGGTTTGATAAATTGTTCTTTCTGTTCCTGGGTGCCCATCTCCAGCAGCGTGGGTACCAGCATGGAGATGCCCTGTCCGCCGAGGCCGGCATTTGCCCGTGCTTCAGAAAACTCTTCGCCGATGATGCGGCTCTGGATGATGTTCGGTGTGCCGCCGAAACCGCCATATTCTTTGGGTATTGTGCGTGCGGCGTAGCCGTGTTCAATCAACAGCTTCTGCCAGGCCAGCATTTCCGGGCTGCGCATGCCGGCATTGTGTGGTGCCTGGTCTTCATGGGTACGCAGAAACTCGCGCACCTCGTTGCGGAAGACCTCGTATTCGGGTCCAAAAGACAGATCCATGATTCCCCCTTAAATGATGGAACAAGTGTTTCCACCTGCTTTAGCGAGAAGCAATTTACCGCCTGACGTGCACAGCGGCAAGTTATGTCACTTAGCTTGGATCTTAGGGCGCAACCTGGGGTTGGGCTAAGGGACCACCAGAATTTTGGTGTGGTGTTCCATCGTTGTCAGTGCAGTAAACGCTTCCGCCACTTCATCGAGGCCAACTTTGCCGGTGATCCATTTGTTCGAATCCACTTTCCCGCTGCCCAGTAGATCAAGTGCGTTTTGGAACTCCTCGGTGGTATAAAAACTGACAAAATGTAGGGAGAGTTCTTTGCTGATTGCGGTTGCGGGTACAAACGTCTCTTCACCATGACTGATACCGGCCATGATGATTTCTGATTTTGGTGGCGCACTGTCCGTACAGAATCGAATCATACTATTTGCACCGGAACACTCGAACACCGTTACAGGTCTCCTGAGGTCCCCTGGCAAGGCATCAAATACAGACATTTTGTTTGGATCCGTGGTGGCGGAAGCGCCTAAGGTTGAAGCCAGATCGCGTCGACGAGCAGAAAAATCAGCAGCGATGATGTTTGTGATGCCTCTAGCTGCAAGTGATGTGATGACGGCAAGTCCAATCGGACCACAACCAATAACAATGCAGTCCGGGTCGACTACCAGGTCTGCTCGGTTGACGGCGTGAAGGCCAATAGCCAGAGGCTCAACCAGAGCCGCAGTTTGGGTGTCGATGTGATCAGGAATCGGGATCAGCAGGGATTCGTCTAACAAAAAATATTCGGCGTATGCTCCGTCAAGCCAAGGAGTAGCGCCCATAGGAATATCTGCCAGTCTGTTGGGCAGAAAAGGAGTTGAACACACCCGCTGGCCGATGCGCAGATCACCTCGAGGACCCTCACCAAAGGCGACAATTTTTCCGACAAATTCGTGTCCCAGAACGATCCCGCGATCCAAAGCTGTTTTGTCCGCACCAGCCTGCAGCGCTTGATTCAGATAGTCCTGAGCATGGCGAAAAAGGTGAAGATCCGAACCGCAGATACCACAGGCAAGCGTTTGGATCAGCACCTCTCCCGGGCCGGGCTCGGGCATTGGACGTTCTTCTACGTCTAAGCGCCCGGGACGCATAACAACCGCGCGCATAGCTAGATTTCGCCCATGACAATAACGTTGTGATGACTCACTTTCTGTTGCTCGCAGAGCAGGCGATAGCCTTTTAACACGTTGTGCGCATCAGCAATAGAGACAACATTTCCCTCAGCATCAATGTTGATATTCGTGCCGTGCATCAGGAACCAGACAATGGTTTCTTCTGTTTGATCTTCGGGAATGGTCAAGGTGTGCACTGAGCCGGATGGCTCCATTAGAAATGAGCCTGGACCGTTAACTGTCTCGGGATATTCTTTGTAGTACCACTGTCCCTGCAGAGTAAAAGCGTAAACGGGTCCGGTGTGGTAGTGGGTAATCACGCTTGTGCCTGGCTGCATGCGATTGCGTGTTGCCCAGATGTTCTGGGTCAGGTCAGCGAGCAGCAACTGGATTAGTGTGCCATCGCCAATGTCGACAAAGGGTGTGTCGTCGTTACCGATGTGTAGTGCTTCTGCGGCGCCGGTGAGCGGCACAATCGGTAAAGCGCTAGATTTAGTTTGCGATGTATCAGTCTGCATAGTGTCTTCCTGGGTTAGCTGGTGGATATGGCCCGTTTGGTATAGGCCTGTCGTGTCTCTTCATACATCGCAGGCATAGGTAGTTTGTGCGGTGAATACCAGGGCGAATAAATGCCTGGTAAATTTTTCAGAGTTGCTTTGCGATAGCGCTTGAAGTTTTGTTCGCGAATATGCCTCGCTTTGCTGTTTTGGTGTTGTGCAATCAAATCTGGGAACGCTTCGATCATCAGTTGGGTAAGTTCTGCACCCAGACTGGTGAAGTGTTTTTGTGCCCACAAACCAACACGTAAGCGATACCAGTACTTGCCGCAGAGGGCTTCAAAAACGTCGAATGCCACTGTGCGGTGTTCCATTTCTTCCATGATATGCCATAGCATCAGATCCCTGATCGGGTCTTTCATATAATCAAATACCCGCTCAGACATCTGTGCACGAGCACCAGCTGCAGTGTAGGCTTCAAAACCCTCCGCGTAGGCCAGGTTCCAGGCTAGGTCTTTTTGCTCACTAAACGATTTGTATTCGTCTCTGATCTCCGCGAGCTTCTCATCCAGTTTCAGTTGCAGGCGTGCTGGCATCAGATCACGTACTTTTTCGTTGGCTTTTGCATGTTGTTGATAGTGCTGACCTTCCTGGGCGCAGAATTGCTGCATATCATGTAACAAAGCTGTGTCGTCCACCTGTTCCATGGCTTTGCGTATGGTTCGCATCAGGTAGGGTTCTAGATAAGGCAGCAACATCCACGTGCCTAAGAATAAAAACGATAGTTTTGGGTCGTGCCGTATAAAAACCAGATCCATATCGTCAGAAAACTCAAAGTCCATCTTGCGTACCGTAATGGTGTTCATCATTTTTTGCTCCGTTTGCTCAAGCAACGCTCTGAGGCTGATCAGTCAGTCGGCTTGCTAATTGCTGTTTGTCGACCTTGCCATTGGGTAACAATGGCAAAGCGGCTTCGATAGAAAAGCTTTTCGGTACTTTGTAGTTGGCAATTTTGTCTGCCAGATAATCGCGCAACTCTGCAGGTGTAACGCTTTGGCCTTCGTGGGTCATCACAAAAGCATGACCAACTTCCTGGAACAGGGGATGGGGAATAGGTAGTACAGCGCAGAGCAATACAGCAGGATGCTCGGTGATGGCTTGCTCTATCTCCAGCGGGTAAACGTTGTAGCCGCCGGACTTGAACATCTCTTTGATGCGACCGACAAAAACGAGATTGCCGTCTTCACGGGCGTAGCCTAAATCGCCAGTGCGCAGGTAACCGTCTGAGGTGAAGGCTTCCGCAGTTGCCTCAGGCCGATTGTAGTAACCGGACATGACATAGGGTCCGCGGAATTGCAGTTCTCCTGTTTCACCTGGGTCACAGGGTGTGCCTTTGTCGTTGGCGATGCGTACTTCGCAACCCTCTAGAGGTTTGCCAATAGTCTCTGCGACATCCAGTAAGGGCGCGTCAAGCGAAGTATGGGTAATGATGCCGCAAGTCTCCGTCTGTCCGTACACAGATGAAATGGGACAATCGACCCCCCGCCAGGCGTCCAAAATGCTCAGCGGTGTGGTGGCGCCGCCGCAGACAATGAGTTCGGTGTGGTTCAATCTTGAGGCGTCAAACTCGGGTGATTGCATCGTCATCATGAATCCGGTGGGCGAAGTTACCATGTATGTTGGCAACTCGTTTCTGCGGATTTCTCCCAGCGCCTGAATGTCCACACGGTGATAGAAAATGATTCGCCCCCCAGCGGCAAAGACGTTCATACACACGTTGTTTAACGCCCCAACGTGATTGGTGGGTGCGGCACATACGGTGCTGTCAAGCCGTTCTCCCATCCAATGAGCATTGGTGATGGCTGATGCTGTGATGGTGCCCTGGGATAACATCGCACCCTTGGGTTGCCCGGTTGTGCCAGAGGTGTAGACAATCACCGCGATGTCTTCGGGTTTCACCGCCGCTCGAGCAAGATCTAAAGTCTGCTGGTTGATATGTTCGCCTTCTTTGAGGAAGGTAGCGAAGCTAATGGCATCACCTTGTGGCTCGCCGTGAGTAACAAAACACTCAACACAGTTTTCGGTTGCTTGTAGTTCCGTATCGTAGTAGCGGTTGTCAAAAGGCGATTGGCAGAATATTAATGATGGGGTCGCGTCAGATAAAAGGTAGGCAAACTCTCGGGAGCGATAAACAGGATTGATACCGTGCCAGATTGCGCCGATAGAGGTCGCAGCAAGATAAGTGAGCCAGAAGTTCAAACCGGGTGGCGACAAAGTGGCTACCCGATCGCCGGGTTGGATGCCTTTGGCCAGCAAGGCCTTTGCAATCTGATCCACCTGACTGCGTACTTCAGCAAAGGTCAGGCGCTGCTTGGACTCCACCACACATTCTGCGTCAGGAGTATGGCTGGCATGATGGTCAAGAATATCGTTAATGATGTTGGCAATCATAAATGTTTCCCTCTTTATCGTTTTGCGTTGTTAAGCGGGTGCGCGGGCGAGATCTGCTTGGAGGGTACGTGCCGAGAACAGGTAATGGACCGCACACCAGATATTCACCAGAATGACAATAATCAGCGCATAGCGAAGGCTTTCACCGCCGTATGTGGGTGCCAGGAGGTCACTCAACAGGCCTGTGAACCATGGCCCGATACCCATCCCAATTAGATTCAACGCCAACAATAGAACGCTCGAAGCGACTGCGCGCATCCTGCTACCCACCAAAGCGTGGGTCACTGCCAACATCGGTCCCAGATACATAGCACCGAGCAATGTAGGCACAACGGACAAGATAATCGCCTGCCGGAAATCCGCGAGTAGATAAACCGTAATCGAAAACGGTACTGATATGATGATGGCCAGAGTCGGTAGCCAGATATTCCAGCGCGCGTCACGCTGTGCAAGCCGATCGCAGAAATAGCCGCCGGCAAGAGCGCCAATAGCGCCTGAAAATGCAGCAACCGGCGCTAACCACAACGACAGTTCTGCGGTGCCCACGCCATGCGAGCGTATGAAAAAAGACGGTGCCCAATTGCCTGCGCCGTACCCGACAAACGCATGCAGGCCCGCCGCCAGTGCGAGATGGCGAAATGACTTGCGTGACCAGAGTAACAACAGCGTGTCGCGCATTGAAGGTTGTGGTGGGGCTGCTGCGGTGAGTTGCACCCTGGCAGGTTCAACAACACTGAACCGCACCAGAAGTGCAAGCAATACGCCTGGCAGGCCAATCAGGATAAATGCCCAGCGCCATCCAACAATTTCGTTCAGCCATCCGCCAGCGATATAACCTACCAAAACGCCTAGATAAACGCCGAGGTTGTACACCGACATCGCGGTGGCGCGGCGTTCCTGGGGGAAGAAATCTGAGATCATCGAGTGAGCGGGTGGGCTGCATCCCGCTTCGCCCACCCCCACGCCGATGCGTACCAGGAACATCTGCCAGAAATTCCCAACCATGCCGCAGGCGGCGGTCATCACTGACCACGTAGCTACAGCGATGGAGATGATATTGCGGCGGTTACCGCGGTCTGCATAACGTGCGATCGGTACGCCGACAAGAGTGTAGAAAATGGCGAAGGCAAAACCGGACAACAATCCTAGCTGCCAGTCTGCAAAGCCCAAGTCGGCTTTGATGGACTCCTGAAGAATGACAATTAGCTGGCGATCGATGTAATTGAATGCATAAACGAGCGCCAAAACAAACAGCGCGTAACGGGCTTGAGGCGTCACCGGTGTGGGAGCCTCAAAATCTGCGTGGCTATACGAATGATCAGTCAATTGTCTTTATCTCTTAGAAGGGGTCTATATATGTGTTGCCAAGTCTTTTATCCGAGCCATGTTTTGAAGTATTGCATGTAAACTATACAGGTGTATAGTTTGGCGTGTTGAGAAACAGGAGAGAGATATGTTTTCGAAATCAGCGAGTGCTGCACGTGTTCGTTTTCAAATTTGCGCCAGGTTGGTATACGTATGTTTAGTAACTGCTGCAGTATGGACGCCTTCTTTGCAGGCGGCGGAAGATGCGGTCATAGAAGAGATCATCGTCACCGCGCAGAAGCGGGAACAGGCCATAACAGACGTACCAATGTCCGTACAGGTACTCGATGGTCAGGAATTGCGCGATAACGGAATCGATAGTCTGGCGGATGTCGTAAAGTTTGTGCCTGGTGCCTCGGTTGTATCGAGCACTGCACCAGGCTTTGAGACAGTGATTTTGCGAGGTATTGCCAGTGGGACGACTGGTGATGCAACTGTCGGCTACTATGTCGACGACGTCGCTTTTGGCGTTTTGAATCTGCAGATCGCGCCACCAACCAACATGTATGACCTGGAGCGCATCGAAGTGTTGCGCGGTCCACAGGGTACTTTATATGGCCAGGGTTCCATGGGTGGCACAATCAAAGTCATTACGCCAAAACCGGACACAGAAGAATTTTCAGGTAGGTTCCGCGTTGGTGGGAGAACTGTTGATGACGGTGATTCAGGCTACAACCTGGATGGTGTTGTGAACCTGCCTCTCTCAGACAATTTTGCCGTGCGTCTTTCTGGTGGTGTTGAAGAACGACCTGGCTGGGTCGACAGCCCTGAATTTTCGAAAGACGATATTAACGAGTTAGATAGCTGGAACCTGCGTCTGAAAGCCTTGTATACAACGGACTTGATGGATGTGACCTTTACTCACTGGACGGTGGAGAATGAACTTGTTGGTGCAAACTCTTTTTCTCGCCTGGACCCGCTGACGGGCATCGAGTTCGACGAACCCACTATGGCAGGCATTGGTGGTAACCCTGGGTTCATAGATACCTCGCTGGACACGAGCTCACTGACCATTGATGTCGATCTAGACGGCATGAGTTTCATCAGTGCCACCTCGTACACCGAGTACGAACTTGATTTTGTGTTTCCGCTGTTTACAGCGGGCTTTCAGTTTTTCAATGATTCCACCTTTCAAACCGAAGCGTTGAGTCAGGAATTCAGATTAGTATCCACCGATGATAGTGCTGTGCAGTGGCAGGTTGGTGCTTACTACAGCGATTCCAGCATCAATTCTGACATAGACTTTTTTCTCGACTTTGGTGGCGGTATCACAATTCCCGTGATTGATACTATCGGTGATATTGAAAGTGAAGCCTGGGCCGTTTTTGGTGAAGTGTCTGTGGAATTGTTAGATGGTCTTGTCGTGCCTTCAGTTGGCTTGCGATATTTTGAAGATGATAGGACAACTGCAAACGGTATTGATCGTGCCACGGGTTTACCGCGGCCACCGGTGGGTACAACATATGAAACGGTAAACCCAAGATTTGCCGTGAACTTTCGTCCGCATGATAACGGTTCTATTTTTGTCAGCGCAGCAAAAGGGTTTCGCAGCGGCACAACTCAGACAGATGCCCAGGTAGCGCTAGCTGCGAGCGTTGGTGTGCCCACGGGTACTACCATCGCGCCAGATGAGGTCTGGACCTATGAGGTTGGCGCGCGCTATCAGTTCCTGGGTGGCAAACTTGCGGTTGAAGCGGCGTACTACTATTCCGACTGGAAAGAAATTCAACTCCAGTTCTCTGTGCCTGGAACGGTTGCTCTGGCTAACGGAGGAGATGCAAAGCTCAACGGTTTGGACTTGGCGGTCAGCTGGATGCCGATTAACAATCTGATCCTGCAGATGTCAGGCAACATTAACGATTCCGAGTTTAAAAATGTGAATGCCAATTTGGCAGCTGCAACCGCCACTGTCCGAGAGGGTGGTTCACTCCCCAATGTGCCAGAGAAAAACCTGACCCTGGGAGCGAGCTATGAATGGGCTATCTCTAATGGTTGGCAGGCCTTCGTTAATGCGGCTTACGCTTATCGTGATAGTCAGATTGATGCGGGCTCGGGTCTAGAGTCCGGTATTATGAACGCTGCAGATATGCGAGTGGGTGTGCGGGGTGATACGTGGACGCTGACGCTGTTTGGTGAAAATCTGGCAGAAGAGGAAGAGCCTCTCGTGCGAACCGGAACCGGCGTACAGTTTTTGACGCCTCGCACCTTTGGTCTGCAGTTAGAGGTGGAGATCTAGACATGCCGCTCGACGCTGTAATGGTAGGCAAAAGTTCACAAGCCATCGAACATCAGGTTGATGCCCGATGGCTGATGGCTTATGCCGCCGGTTTGCAGGATAACAATCCACGCTTCATGGATACGGCTGCTGGAACTGTTATAGCGCACCCGGTCTTTCCGGTATGTCTGGAATGGCCGGTGTTATTGAAGTCCCGTCGCATGCCCGGTTACGAGCAGACGACGCCGCAGGAAAGCGCGCGCGGCGTGCACGCCGCCCATGATCTTCATCTCTACCGACCCATACGTGCGGGAGAGAGGCTCACCACAACTGCGACGATCATCGGTTTGCAAGCCATCAAACCGGGCGCAGCTCAAACCACACGCCTTGATACAGTAGATGAGCAGGGGAATCTGGTGTGCCGTACCTATCAGTTAGGTATCAGCAGAGGTGTAGCGGTCACTGGGGAGCCGACGCAGATTGAGCACGCCCCACAAGTACCTGAAGCGCCAGCGTCACGGAGTGTTTTGCAATCATGGCCGATTGCGGTTCCTGTCGGGGCCGCTCATATCTACACTGAATGCGCTCGAATTTTCAATCCGATACACACGGATCGCGAAGTGGCCCTCGCAGCCGGTCTGCCGGACATCATTCTGCATGGTACAGCCACGCTCGCACTGGCAATCAGCAAGCTGGTGGATGAAAAGTTGGGTGGCGACCCTACCCACGTAAAGCGCTTAGGCGGACGATTTACTGCGATGGTACTGATGCCATCTACGTTGCGCCTGAATCTGCTGGGTCAATCGAAAGGCGTGCTGCATTTCGAAATTCTAACGGAAGATGGACAAACTGCTTTCAGTCATGGTTACGTGTGCACTGCTGAACATTAAGAGTGCCTGGTTTGTCGGAACGAAAATTACGAGTTGTAGAAAAACTGCCTGCCAAAGAACGGCTCCTGCATGGCGCCATGAAGCTTTTTGGCGAACGAGGTTACGATGGCGTCAGTGTGCGCGATATTGCAGCTGAAGCGGATGTATCGATAGGGTTGATCAAACACCACTACGGCTCTAAAGAGGGTCTGCGTAAGGCCGTTGATGAGCATTTCATCAGTACGTTTGAGTCCTTTTATGGCGAAGAAGAAGGTCACGTAGAAGATCTCCCCGGCCGAGATGTGCTCTCCAAGCTGGATAACTGGGTTGCCAACATGACCGACGATTGGCCAGTGTTCAGTCGCTATTTCCGCCGTGCGCTGCTCGAAGAAACCCCCTGGGGTGCTGAACTTTTCAGACGCTATTACGATATTGTCCGAAGCTCCATTGATCGAACCGACGCGCAAGGCAAGCTGCGCCCGGATACTGATCGTTTGTGGTTGCCGTTCCTGTTTATTTTTCTTGAAACTGGCACGCTGCTGATGGACCCCTATATAGAAAAAATTCTTGGCCGCTCCGGGTATGAGCCGGATTTATGGAAACGTCGCTATCGTGCTTACAGCAGTATGATTGCGCGTGGGGTAATGCTGCCAGCCCCAAAAGACAGTGATGAGCCCGGCTGACCGAAGTCAGAAAACGCTAAGGTGTTAAACCGACGCCAGAAAGCGCAACAACAGCCGTCCTTGCTGGTCGATCTGAGCGGGAACGGCTTTGTCTATGTTCTCACTCTTATCATCGAAAGCCGTTCTGGCATGTAAGGTCACATGATTATTGAGTACCAATAAGTCACCAGGTTCGAGCTGCACCTGGAGTGCAAGCTCATCGCTCATCGCAATTCTTTCATAGCGGTCATAAAGTTTTTTGCGGTTGCTGTCGAACTTTACTCCAGGGTGCCGTTCAGCTGAGCGGAAATAGTCGGATACATAAAGTGTGCTCAACTCAGAGCCGGTCCAACGGCATGGGACCAGTTCACCCCAGCCCGGTTCCCCGGGTTGTTGTTGATTACGCAGGTCAAGGGCAGCGGGTTCGAACAGCAGTTCGGCAAGATTGGCTTCTTCTTCTCGCAGGTGCTCAAAAACACGTACAGAGCTTGCGATGATATTGCTGCCGCCTCCGCCGCGAGCCTTTCGGATACACAATAGCCCCACTCGATCTGCTGCGTCTGAGTGGATGCGAAACTCCCGATTGGTTGTGTAGTTACGTACATAAGGATCATTTGCCGCGGCACCGGTATCTTTGATCTCGCCGACAATATCACCAGCCGGGTTCTGTATCCCAAGATTGCCGAATTGCCAGCCCAGCCATGCGGTAAAAAGTTTTGCCGCAGCGGGAGACATTTTGTCTATTGGGATACCGCTCACCAGGAGGATACCTGGCCCGGTATCGACAGCCTCTCGCCAGGATTGGATCTGCAGCTTGAAATCTTCTAGGGGCAGATCGACCTCTGCTAACGTAATGGTTTCGCGGACGTTCCTCATTGAGGTGGCTATCGCATCTGCAACAGGCTCGGAGATGGAGAATCGCCAGTCTTTCCGGTTCGCAAGGTCTCGTGCGTTCCATGCTCTTGGTAAGGGGCCAGTTGGTGGTAGGCCATTGCTCTCGCGATCGAGGAAATGTTGAGATTGGGCGCCGGCATCAAGTATTTGTCGAATCATTGTACGCCCTCTGTATTCACGTTCTGGCTGCTGCGCAGAAAGTGACAATGATTGATATGGCGGTTGATTTCAGCTGATGAAATGCCAACACCACTGAGAATATCCATCGTATGGTCACCGATGCCGGGTGGTGGCGCATATTCGTCGCAAGGGTTGCCACCAACCATCACAGGATTGCCCACGGTCGGTGTGGTTTCGCTGTGTGCGTCAATATTTAGGCTGGCAATGTGACGGTTCGCGATGTTCTGCGGGTCTGCAAAAACCCCATCAAAATCACGCACCTGCTCCCAGATAATGCGAGGTTCCCGGGCTAAAAAATCTGTCCATTCTTCAGTGCCCTTCGCCGCGATCGCCTCAGTTGCGTAGGCGCGAAGTTGTTCAAGCGTGGCTTCGTCTATCGTAAATTGTTGGGCTAGATCGTTCCACCTCTGGTCCTCACCAACCTCAGGCAATCCAGCAAATGTCCAGAATCTCTGCCACGCTCCGAACTCTTGAAAGACGCCAATGAACAATTGCCCTTCATCGCTGGTTTGATATACGCCATACAACCCATTGAGTAGTGCATGGTGAGCGCCAGCTGCTGTACTTTTTTCGCCTCCCAGCATCGCGTGTTGAAGCTCCCAGCTCTGCAAATACAGCTGCGTACCCAGGGCGGATGTATCGACTCTGTGCGCGTGTCCGGTCAGAAGACGTCCGGTAAGCCCGGTGAGCACGCCAAGCGCCAGAGTCAGCGCGCCAGAAGTATCCGCCAACATACAGCCGGGTGGTGTGGGAGAAACACTTGAGCCGCTCAATGCTGTAATGCCGCCGCGAGCCTGTGCCGCACCGTCAATCATAGCTTTGTCCGCATCTGGACCGAAGGGGCCAAAGCCGGTGGCTCTGGCATAGATAAGATCGGGATGGCGTTTTTCCAGGGTGTCGGCGTCCAGTGCCAGGCGTTCCAACGCAGGCTGGCGTAGGTTGGTCAGAAACACGTCCGCGGTTGCCACCAGTGTCGCCGCGGCGTTGTGACCGAATGGGGTCTTTAGATCAAGGCACACCGATAACTTACCCCTGTTAGCTGAGATGAACTGGCTGCCTCTTACCTGTTCAGCGTGACCGGGACTTGGATAAACGCCGACGAAACGACTGGCGTCGCCAGTCGGCGGTTCAATTTTGATGACGGTCGCGCCATGATCAGACAAATATTGCGCTGCGAGTGGACCTTGCAGGGCAGTCGCAAGTTCGACCACGCGAATGCCTTCGAGCAATGAGGTGGTCATGTCGGTAAAGTCTCCCCTAACTGGCAATACAATTGTATAGTATTATCGCACTTTCGATCTATGGAGCAAGTAAATGACGTCAATTCAGGCATTGGTTTCAGCTGAGGAGTGGCAAACCCGCGTCGATCTGGCTGCTGCGTACCGTTTGATCGCCGCTCAAGGATGGGACGATCTGATTTTCACTCACCTCTCAGCGAGAGTTCCTGGGGGTGAGGAACACTTTTTAATCAACCCGTTTGGCTGGGCTTTCGAAGAGGTCACAGCCTCTTCGTTGGTGAAAGTTGATCTGGACGGTAACAAAGTCATGCCATCCGCTTATGACATCAACCCGGCTGGGTTCACAGTACACAGCGCTGTGCATGCTGCACGCCCAGACGCGGGATGTGTCATCCATTTACATACGGATCACGGTGTTGCGGTGTCTGCAATGGATGAGGGCCTCCTGCCGATCTCTCAACATGCCATGATGGTGCTTGGTGAACTGGCCTACCATGAGTATGAAGGCATCGCCTTTGATCTATCGGAAAGGGACCGTTTGACTCAGGACCTTGGTACCAAACACTGCATGTTGTTGCGCAATCACGGCTCTCTTGCTGTCGGTGTGGATGTGTCAGCGGCATGGCTGGCGATGTATTTCCTCGAGCGTGCGTGCACGATGCAGGTTAACGCTATGAGCTCAGGCGCTAGCCCACGGCAGCCACAACAGGGTGTGCCAGAACATGTCGCAGAACAAAGCGTGTCGTTGTTTGATGGGTCTGCCGGTCACGTGACCTGGCCTGCGCTGTTGCGTCGGTTGGAACGTTCTGGCTCAAACCATTGCCTTTGACGCTCAGCGCCCGGAATAGGTTGCACTGTCTTTGTTGAGGAAGGCGCGCTGGGCGATGCCTGCATCTTCAGTATTGCTGCAGAGCAGAAATTGATCTGCGTCCATGTGCATTACTGCTGCATCAAGGGCGCCTGCAACAACGTTGATAGACCGCTTGATCATCTGTACTGGCACTGGAGGCAATGCCGCAAGGCGTTCTGCCCAGGTTAGTGCAAGGGAGGATAATGTGTCTTCGTCCTCGGCCAATTCGTTAAAAAATCCCCATTGCAATAACGTTGGTGCATCTTTCAGCTGACCGGTCATGAGCAATTCCCGCGCTCTGCTTGGTCCAACCAGGTGTACACAGGTGGGTAATGCGTGCCACATTAATGACATACCAAAACGGACTTCTCCGTAACTGATTCGGCTTGTGGTTGTGCCCAGCCTAAAATCACATACGCTGGCAATACAGGCGCCGGCACCCGCAGCAGCGCCGTGGACGGCTGCAATTGTAGGTTGGCGAATCTCTTGGAGTGCGCGCATTAGGCGCTGTCCGGTTTCTGTAGTTCGTCTGCGTTCCAGCAAGCTGGTGTCTGCGGCAGCAGCGGGTGCTGAAAGGTCTGCGCCAACGCTGAAATGTTCACCAGCAGCATTGATAATCACCGCGCGAATGCTGTCGTCCCTGGATATGTCTGCGCTTGTGGAGATCAACGCCTCCATGGTTTCAACACTGATCGCGTTGCGTTTTTCCGGACGATTGAGGGTGATCCAGGCGAGGTGTGCATCGCGTGTCAACTTTATTGGAGGGCTCATAGGGCACTTATCCACGAAGTATTAAACGATTGTATAGCCCGTGAAGATATTGGACAACTCAAAGATCCGGTGTTTTGTCAGCGGTGTTTGATGATCAAGCCAGCCGCGCCAGATGCTCACGCCGCACCAGATGCTTCAAGCCCACACTGCGGCTGTAACGTTCCAGCTCGGCCACAATAAAATCTGTCAGGCGTTGGGTTTCATCACCCAGCGAGCCGGCGATATGTGGGGTTAAAAACACGTTATCCAGCTGATAGAGCGGGTTGTGGGGTGGCAACACTTCGGGGTCGGTGGTGTCCAGAATGGCGTTGATGCGGCCTTTCACCAATTCTGCCTCCAGGGCACCCTGGTCGATAATGCCGCCTCTGGCGGTATTGATCAGAGTGGCATCGTCCTGCATCAGAGCCAGCTCGCGAGCGCCAAGCATACCTTTGGTGTCTGCTAGTAGAGGCGCATGAATGCTGACCACGTCAGAGTGGCTCAGCAGTTCCGCCAATCCAACTTTGTGTGCACCGCTGTGCCGGGCCTGCAGGGGTGTGGTGAATGGATCGTAAATCAGCACACGCATGTCAAAGCGTTGCAGGTGGTCCATCACAAGTTGTCCCACATGAGATGCGCCGATAATGCCTATGGTTTTATGGTAGTTGCCGACATTAGGGGCTTCTTTGCTCCACGGGGCTCGGTTCTCTTTGTACTTGAGGTAGTTTTTATTCAGTGCAAAGACTTTTTTATTGGCAAACAAGATGGCTGCCAGGGTGTATTCAGCCACGGGTACCGCGTTAGCGGCGACAGCGTTCACCACTTGTATACCCCGTCGCCACACAGCGTCGTCGATGAAGCCTTTTACAGATCCGGCCAGATGTGCAATCAGTTTGAGCTTAGGCATCTGTGAGATCACATGTTCGTCGATGCGCGGACATCCCCAACTGGTGATGAGCACTTCTATGTGAGGTAAAAACTCGTCCATAGCCTCAACCTCTCGAAACGGGGTCTCCGCAACAAGGTGGCTAACGCGCGCAATGGTATCCAGATGGTCGGGTCGGAAGAGTTCATCCCGGACCACTGGATGCATGAGCATGGCTGTAATCGGCTTTTTGGCCATGAGCAGAAGAATACCCCATAATCAAAGCTGTCCAACAACCTTCTGAACGATTTATGCAAGACTCCCAGGCGGCTGCCATGCTGCACACCATGGCAAAAATGCAGGAAACCCACAATATCCAGGTACACCCGGAGTGGCGGACTCAAGGCTATGAGTATTACCGGGCGATATGGGTCGAATGTGCAGAAATGCTCGATCATTTTGGCTGGAAGTGGTGGAAACATCAGGTACCCGATGTGGATCAGGTGAAACTGGAGCTGGTGGATATCTGGCATTTTGGATTAAGCGAATTAATACGTGCCGATAACCTGGTCGAAGACATGGCCAGCACGCTGGCGGCAGCTCAGCCTTCTGATGAACCAGATCCAGCCGCATTTCGGGCCTCCATTGAAACCCTTGCCGCTGACGCCCTGCAGAGCAAATCTTTTGCATTAGGCCCGTTTGTTGTCGCCATGCAGAATCTGCCCATGACCTATCAGGAGCTGTTTGATATGTACGTGGGCAAAAACGTACTGAACCAGTTTCGCCAGGCCAATGGGTATCAGGATGGCAGCTACCGCAAGGTATGGCAGGGGCGGGAAGATAACGAACACCTGGTGGAGCTGCTTGCCGAACTGCAGGGTGACGCCGAAGTTTTGCCCGAGCGCCTGTTTGCTGCGCTGCAGACGCGTTACCAGCTTGGTGACTGAGTAGGTCTGAAATGCTGCAGCTGGCGACACCCTACCAGGATCCCTGGCAACCGGAATTCGTTGGCACGCTGCTGTTTCTCCTGCGGGGGGCAGAGGTGTTGCTGATTCATAAAAAGACCGGGCATGGGGCGGGTCGCATAAATGCACCAGGCGGTAAACTGGATTCAGGCGAAACGGTTATAGAAGGTGCGTGTCGTGAGGTTATGGAAGAGGTTGGGCTGCAGGTGTCGAATGCACAAGTGGGTGTAGAAATGCGCTTTGTTGAGCGCAATGGACCCCAATGGTTGGGCTTTGCACTTACGGCGACAGCGTTCTCTGGTGAGTTGCGCGAGACCCGCGAGGCACGGCCGTTCTGGTGTCCAGTTGACGCGATACCCTATGAACAGATGTGGCCAGATGATGCGATCTGGCTACCCAAACTGCTGGCAGGTGATTTTTCACAGCCCTGTGTGGGTAATTTTCTGTTCGACAACGAAGTGCTGCTGGAACACGCCTTCGATTATTCCACACCGTCAATCTGGGCCGACTTTGGCTGATCAATTTTTAAGGGGGATATGATGCGTATTGGTATATCTATCTGTTCGAATTACAGGGTTGAAGACCCGCGTCTGGGTGCCCGATATATGATCGAGCGTGCCGCTGCCGCGCGGCAGGCGGATCTGGATAGTCTGTTTGTGGGTGATCATCACGTCACACCCACCAATTACTACCAGAACACGGCCATCCTTGGCCGTATGCTGGCGGAGTGGGGTAATAAGCCGGCGGGTGCGTTGTATCTGCTGCCTCTATGGCATCCGGTTTTGCTGGCAGAACAGATTGGCACCCTGGCCGCGATCATGGGTGGCCGATTCATATTGCAGTGCGCCTTGGGTGGTGACCGCAAACAGAGTGCAGGTATGGGCATTGATCTGAAAAAGCGCGTGCCCATGTTTGAAGACAGCCTGTCGATCATGCAGGCACTGTGGCGCGGAGAGACGGTTAACCACAGTCGCTTCTGGCCAATTGAAAATGCATCGATCAACCCTCGCCCGGCGGAACCGGTGGAGGTCTGGGTTGGGTCATCTGCGCCGGCGGCAATCAATCGAACGGCACGTATGGCCCAGGGCTGGCTGGCCCAACCCGGCCTTAACCTGCAACAGGCGACAGCCCAGCTCAATCAGTATCAGCAGGCTTGTGCGGAACATAGCCGCACACCGTCAGCGGTCTCCGTGCGGCGGGACATCTATATTGGAGAAACCTCCCAGGCAGCGGCAAAAATGAAACAGGAACTTATCGCGCGGGGTTATCGTGGTTTTCCTGAAGAGGCTCTGCTGGCAGGTTCTGTGGCGGAAGTGGCGGATGAGCTCGGCCGGTTTAGTGATGCGGGTTTTACCGATATTATCGTGCGTAATATGTGTGAGGATCAGGGCGAGGCATTGGCCACTATCGAGCGTCTGGCCGACGTCAAAAGGTTGATAGCGTAACAAATAATCTGTTGGGGAGAGGGATGAAAAACGTATTAGTAGCCAATCGTGGCGAGATTGCCGTGCGCATTATTCGGGCTGTTCAGGATCTGGGCATGACGGCAACGGCAATCTATGCTCAGGATGATGGCGCTTCTCTGCACGTGCAGAAAGCGGATCAGAGCGTAGCGCTGGAGGGGTCTGGCGCAAAAGCTTACCTTGATGCGCCAGCCATAGCCGCGCTTGCCAGGCAGCAGGGCTGCGACGCTGTCCATCCGGGTTATGGTTTCCTCAGCGAAAATGCAGCCTTTGCCGAAGCGGTTGAGGCGCAGGGACTTGTGTTTATCGGGCCAACCCCTGCAACGCTTGCCGTGTTCGGCGACAAAGCGGCGGCTAAACAGCTGGCGGGTAAATGTGATGTGCCGGTGCTGGCGGGTAGCGTCTCTGCTGTCAGCCTCGACGAAGCGCGGGCTTTCATGCAGACCAACGGCGTTGACGCCATTGTGGTGAAAGCCACTGCCGGTGGTGGTGGCCGCGGTATGCGTGTCGTGAAACAGCTTGAAGATCTTGAGGACGCTTACACGCGTGCGTCTTCCGAAGCGCTGGCTGCTTTTGGCATAGGTGACGTCTACGTTGAACAACTGGTGGCACAGGCTCGTCACATAGAAGTTCAGATTATTGGTGACGGTAGTGGGGCGGTCAGCCACGTCTGGGAGCGGGAATGCTCCACCCAGCGGCGTCATCAGAAGTTAATCGAAATAGCGCCGGCGCCTGAGCTCGATCCTGCAGTGCGCGACGCCCTGTGTGCCGCCGCAGTTCGGCTGGGGGAAGCGGTGGATTACAAAGGTCTGGGCACCATTGAATTCCTGCTCGATACCCGGACCCAGCAGTTTTATTTTATGGAAGCTAATGCCCGACTGCAGGTGGAGCACACCGTAACAGAAGAAGTCACGGGAATAGATCTGGTACAGGCGCAGATTCGTGTTGCCGCAGGTGCAAGCCTTGCAGATGTGCATTTAACTCAGGCGGCAGTGCCCGCGCCTCAGGGCTTTGCCATTCAGCTGCGGGTCAACATGGAAACCATGAGTGCTGACGGTGCGGTTAAGCCTTCCGGCGGACGACTGAGCAAGTTTGAGGTGCCAACCGGGCCGGGGTTGCGTACGGATACCTGCGGTTATGCGGGTTACGTCACCAATCCGAACTACGACTCTCTGCTGGCAAAGGTGATTGTCAGCAGTAAACAGGATTTTGCTGCAACAGTGCGCCGCGCCCAGCGTGCATTGGCTGAGTTTCACGTTGATGGGGTGGCCACCAACGTTGATTTTCTGCAGGCCCTGCTGGCAAGCGATGCACTGCAGAATGCCACGCTGACAACCGGATATGTTGATGCCCATATGGCAGAGCTGGTTGCGCCGGTTGTTGCTGACCATTCGTCTACTTCCGGCGGCGCACTTGCCGGTTCGCGCATCAATAACGCTGACCCACTTGCCGTGCTGGAGCATGGCAAAAGCGGCGTTGCGGGTGGTGTGCAGGGCCCGGCAGTACTGGATCTTGTCAATGAGTCGCTGCCTGAGGGTATCGTGGCGGTACATGCGCCCATGCAGGGGACCGTGGTGAGTTTTGAAATTCAACCCGGCGATGAGGTGTTTGTTGATCGCCTTGTTGTGGTGATGGAAGCCATGAAAATGGAACACGAAATCCGCGCCCAGGTGAGTGGGGTGGTGCAACGGCTCGGGGTAGCGCCGGGAGATGCCGTCTTTGAAGGGCATCCACTGGTTTATCTTGAAGCGGCAGAAGTGGCGGCTACCGATGCGGTTGAAGCTGAAGCGCTGGACCTCGATTTTATTCGCCCGGATCTGCAGGAAGTGCTGGATCGTAAAGCCGCTGGGTTTGATGAAAGCCGCCCGGAAGCGGTTGCAAAAAGGCGCAAAACAGGTCGCCGCACGGCGCGGGAAAATGTTGCCGATCTGTGTGATGAAGGCACCTTTGTTGAATACGGCTCAGTTGTGCTGGCAGGGCAGCGGCGGCGTCGCAGTATTGAAGATCTGATCAAAAACACCACCGGTGACGGCATGGTCTGTGGGCTCGGACACATCAATGGTGCGATGTTTCCGTCACAGGATTCCCGCGCGCTGGTCATGTCTTACGACTACATGGTGCTGGCCGGCACCCAGGGCATGAAAAACCACGATAAAAAAGATCGTATGTTTGAGATTGCCGAACACTACAAACTGCCTACGGTGCTGTTCGCAGAAGGTGGTGGTGGTCGCCCTGGTGATACCGACGGTTCCGGCGTAGCCGGTCTAGATTGCTGGGCGTTTACCTATTTTGCGCGCCTGTCTGGCTTGGTGCCTTTGGTGGGCATCACCACCGGCCGCTGTTTTGCCGGTAATGCAGTATTGTTAGGGTGTTGTGATGTGATCATTGCCACTGAAGGTTCAAACATTGGCATCGGCGGCCCCGCTATGATTGAAGGCGGTGGTCTGGGTGTCTTCAAGCCCGAAGAAGTCGGACCGATGGATGTGCAGGTGCCCAATGGCGTTGTCGACATTGCGGTTAAAGATGAAGCCGAAGCGGTTGCAGCCGCCAAAAAGTATCTGTCGTACTTCCAGGGCCCGGTTGCCCAGTGGGAAGCGCCAGATCCACGTGAGCTGCGCTTCATTGTTCCGGAAAATCGTCTGCGTTATTACGATATGCGCGCGGTGATCGAAGGTATTGCTGACATCGACTCGGTGTTGGAACTGCGCCCGAATTGGGGTATCGGCATCATCACAGCGTTCATTCGCGTGGAAGGCAGGCCTATGGGCGTGATTGCCAACAATCCCGCTCACCTGTCCGGTGCCATAGATGCAGACGGGGGTGACAAAGGCACCCGGTTCATGCAGTTGTGTGATGCTTTTGACATTCCGATACTGTCTCTGTGTGACTGCCCGGGGATCATGGTTGGCCCTGAAATAGAAAAAACCGGTGTGGTGCGTCATGCCGCACGTATGTTTGTCACCAGTGCTAACATCGATGTACCGCTGATGACCATTGTTACTCGCAAAGGTTATGGCTTAGGTGCTCAGGCGATGGCGGGTGGCAGTTTCAAAGCGCCGCTGTTCTGTGTGACCTGGCCAACAGGTGAGTTCGGTGGTATGGGTCTGGAAGGTGCGGTGAAGCTCGGTTACCGCAAAGAGCTGCAGGCCATTGAAGACCCAGCAGAGCGCGCCGCAACCTACGATAAAATGGTGGCCAACATGTACGAGCGCGGTAAAGCGGTGAACATGGCGTCACACTTTGAACTGGATGATGTCATTGATCCGGCGGAGAGTCGCACATGGATTGCCAGCGCGTTGAGTTCCGTGCCACCTAAGCCGCGGCGTGAAGGTAAGAAACGTCCGAATGTGGATACGTGGTAAGTGGTAAGCCCCAGGGCTTATTACGCCAACGCCAATCATGCCTCCTGTGAGAGATTCTGTTTGTAGAAGCAATAAGCAAATCCGGCGGTTAGCACTAGATAGCCGAGAACATTAAGCCATCCACCACCGGCGTAGACTATAAATGTGCCCAGCAATACCACCAGCGGGCCGACTTTTGAGGTTTTGAAATAACTGAAGCTGGAGATAAGCAGGCCTAAGTTAAATATCTTCCCGGATAGGGTCATGAACGGGGCCCATATTGCGGGCGTACCGATTAAGTGAGCCGCAATCTCGCTTTTCAGTTCGGGTGATTTAATGCTCCAAAAAACAAAATCGAGCACACACATGCCGATGATAAGGCCAATGCCAAGAATCAAAAGGGGGGCGCCAAGAAGATTGAAAATGAATTTTGGAAAATGTGTTGCTTGTGGAGTGAGCAACAAAACGCCAATCAACATAAGCCAATGTGCAAAATCGATGGGTTCCTGAGCGTGCAGAGCGTCGAGATCGTTAAAGAAAACGAATATCAAAAACTGACCCGCTGTATACGCTAACAAACCGACGAGAAAAATGTACTCATAGGGTTTCAGATCAATTTTTCCCATATGCGTTCTAACTTAAAGATGTTGGTGATTAATCTACAGGAGCGATAGTCGCATTTCAGGTTATTACGTCCACCATCGCTCAGTCGTAGAAATTGTGCAGCGTTGTTATACAGGATATTTCGTTTCTCTTCCTCGCTGAGAAACGGAGCATCCTCGATTACGCGAATGCTTCGCTCAATTGTTTCGGACCAAACCATATGGTCGGAAACAAACATCACACGCCTACCAAAGCCCCTTGCTCGACAGAAAAGGCGGCCGGTCGTTCCCATCCGGGGGGCGTGTCTCCGATATTACGCTGACACAATGGTGGGGCCGATGCACAGCCAGCTCTAACGGTGTCGGCCATCGCCGCAACGAAGCACGCATAAACTCGACCTGTTGGTTCTTGGCGGTCTGGCGAAAAGTCCTGGCCGCACCGTGTGCCAGCCAGCGCCCGGTGATCGGTGGCGCGCCGGGGACAATGCCAGACACTCTTAATAGAAACACCCATGACTCATCGTCACACGCGAATATGTATGGAAGGGTCCCTTGAAACGATGCGTCCCCGTCTGCTGAAAGTTCGACCGCCTGCGAGTCTACGTACTCACCAGTGGAGTTACAAAGGACGGTACCCATGAGTTCTGTGACTACACCAGTCGTTCCGACTACCGCCAGTGGAGTTGGACTTGCACCGATTGATAATCCCTGCACTTCGATGTGGTCCCAGTTAACGATCGTTTCCTGCGCATGAGTGGTTGCATTCAGGAGCACGCACGCGGTGGCGGCGGCGAAAACAAACAACTTAGTCTGCCTGATTCGTGTTTTCATTTGAGAGTATTCCTTGTTTCTAGTCGAAGTTAAGACGAAGAGCGCAGCTAACCGGTCACATTCGGATCTCCCGAGAGCGCGTTCAGTAGCGGCTAAGCTCACTCCGGGCAAAGTGTAAGGTCAGTGTTCTGTGTGGCCTGGCCAACAGGTGAGTTTGGTGGCATGGATCTGGAAGGTGCAGTCAAACTCGGTTATCGCAAAGAGCTGCAGGCCATTGAAGACCCAGCAGAGCGCACCGCAACCTACGACAAAATGGTAGCGAACATGTATGAGCGCGGTAAGGCGGTGAACATGGCTTCGCACTTTGAACTGGATGATGTCATTGATCCGGCAGAGAGTCGCACATGGATTGCCAGCGCGCTCAGCGCTGTGCCATTGAAACCGTTGCGTGACGGCAGGAAGCGTCCGAATGTGGATACCTGGTAGCGAATACCTTGTTGGGGAAGCTGTAGCTCGCACAAAGCTGGAACGCTGTATGCTCCAGCTGTTTTTGTCATATGTAGTTCATCATAACTTCATACGCGATTCATAACGCGTGCTTAGAGTGAGTCAAACTGATTACTCAAGTGATTTATGGCTATCAGCACGCAATTGGATCAGACAAAAAAACACTACCGCACTATATTTCTTTCCGACATTCACCTTGGCACCAAAGGCTGCCAGGTAGACCGACTCCTGGACTTTCTAAAGCAACACAGTTGTGACGAGCTCTATCTTGTAGGCGACATAATTGATGGTTGGCGTATGAGCTCCTCAATGGTGTATTGGCTGCAGGCCCACAACAACGTGTTGCGTCGATTTCTCACCTACATGAAACGCGATACCAAGGTTGTATACATAACCGGGAACCATGATGAGTTCATGCGCGACCATTCGCCCATGGAGATTGGCAATTTACGAATTGTTGACGAGGCCGTGCACACCACAGCAAATGGCAAGCAATTCCTCGTTGTTCATGGCGATCAGTTTGATGTGATAACTCGATACCACCGCTGGGTGGCCTGGCTTGGCGATATTGGTTACACAATGCTGCTGGAACTCAACCGTATTCTTAATCGAGCAAGACACAGGTTTGGTTACGGGTATTGGTCACTTTCGGCGTACATCAAACAAAAAGTGAAACGAGCGGTGAGTTACATCGGCGATTTTGAAGAAGCGATAACGCATCAATGTCGGAAAAAAGATTTTGACGGGGTTATCTGTGGTCACATACACCATGCTGAAATCAGAGATATAGAAGGCGTCACGTACATGAACTGTGGCGACTGGGTGGAAAGTTGTACAGCTCTGGTGGAAAACGAGTCAGGGCAGTTCAAAATCATACATTGGGCGGCGGTTGGAGACGAAGCCACAAGTAACATTGTGGAGCTGCCAGTGGAGGCGGGTCGATTAAGGGCATGAATAAGAGCGGCAAAATGAAATTGTTAGTGGTTTCAGATGCCTGGCTGCCGCAAACGAATGGTGTTGTTACTACATTAACTGCGGTGCTGCAGAAGATGCCTGCTTTGGAAATAGAAACCACAGTTATCCACCCAGAGCTGTTTAAGACGTTGCCGTTACCGAGCTATCATGAAATACGCGTTGCGCGTAATCCGCAAAATCTGAAAAAGATGATCAATGCGGTGTCTCCAAACGCCATTCACATTGCAACTGAAGGTCCACTTGGTATCGCTGCACGAAGATTCTGCGTAAAAAACGGCCACGCATTCACCACGTCACTGCATACAAAATTCCCGGAGTACATCAATTTGCGGCTCGGAATACCTTTAAAACTCGGCTATCGGTTTTTGAGGTGGTTTCATAGGCCTGCAAGTTCGACGCTGGTGACAACCAAAAGCCATCACCGGGAACTGACCGAGTGGGGCCTTGCCAATCTGGTTGTCTGGGGTCGCGGTGTCGATACGCAGTTGTTTAAACCGAACGCTCAATGGACGTTTAAAGGCAAACCAAAACTGCTTTACGTTGGGCGCATAGCGGTGGAAAAGAACATTGAAGCCTTTTTGAAATTGGACCTTGAGGCTGACAAAGTTGTTGTAGGCGACGGTCCAGCGAAAGCCGAACTGGCAGCTAAATACCCTGAAGCGCGCTGGTTAGGATACCGCCATGGTGCAGAGCTGGTCCATGAGTACGCCAACGCAGATGTTTTTGTCTTTCCCTCAAAAACCGATACCTTTGGACTGGTCATGTTGGAAGCCATGGCGTGTGGCACCCCGGTTGCCGGGTACAATGTCACGGGCCCCAAAGACCTTGTTGAGAATGGCGTTAACGGTTTTATCGATAGCGATCTCAAAGTCGCCGTAGCTGGTGCATTGACCGTTGATCGAAACGGGTGCCGGGTGTTTGCGCTGAAACATGATTGGACGAGAGTAGCTGTACGTTTCGCACATGATCTTGTTGACAGCACTGGGGCAACATTAATCAGCTGCCCAACCGACACTCTAGAAAAAATGTCGCAAGGTAACGAACGCAACTCAGGTGCTGTAGATGTCCAGGCCGAAGGTGCAAAGCGCCAGAGCGTTGCCGCCCCGGCGCTATTGTGAGGCTACACTGGCTCTACCAGGGCTTAATTGTCATCGGAAACATGCCACGGTTGGCAGCACCAATACCAGCGCCAATCGGGCTGGTGAATGCAGAACCGGGGTCGGCTGGGTCAAGTAGGAACTTGGCTTCACCGAGTGGCAAATCAGGTTGTGCGCCATAGCTTGAACCATCCCAATGTTTCTCCAGGGCGACAGCGAGCAGTTGACTACCGTTGGCCTGAACTTCGGTTGGACAATAACCCAGCTCACGAACAAATGTCGGATCAGCTCAATGATAGTCCGTTAGTGGCTAGGAGCACTATGGTTTTGCCCTAGCTCCTTGGACACTTAGAATGAGGTGCGCATACACTTGACCGCAGAACAGAAACCAGTGCGAGTTGCGAAACCCCAGTTCTCGTTGGCCAGATATCATGTAATCGCTAACAGCAAACATATGTGGAGTAGCGGCGGCTATAACAGCAACCGGCGCAACCAGAATTGCAATTACTACCCATGCGCCAGTTAGTCTTCCTGCTACTAGAGCTTCCCAGCTTTGACGCAGACCTGCAGTTCGTCCTCGAACAGGTCAGCGTTTTTAACTGACGTGCAGGAACTTGTTGTTAGACAAGCGAGAATGAAGGCGGTCATTGAGCGCCAGCGCCTTCAGTTCTCGGTTTTACCATATCGCCTCCGGCAGAACGCCAATTACCTTCTGACAGATGGCTGGGAGCGTGAAAACTTTATCGTCGCGGGTAGGAGCTTGCAGGATAGTTGCATTGGTTGCGCAGCCGCAAGCGAGTGTAGCGCTGAGCAGCGTGATGCTTCGAATAATAGACAAACACATAGCAACTTCCTGGAAGTCTGTGCTTGCCTGCCATCAAGTCAGGTTGTCGTTCGGTGGGGTCGGTTCTTCCCTGCGGAAGCGTGGCAGCTTAAGCCTTAGTAACCGGTTGACGCACGAATATTCCTCTTGTCTGGTACGCTAATCAATAGTTTCAGCTAGGTACTTTCCACGGGGGAAGTCGAATTCACCGACAAACAGTCCTCTAGATGCAGTGAAATCTAACTAATCGCGAGCTAGAAAGACTCCAATATTCGAAGATTTTTTTCTAGATCGAAATCGCCCGCCGAAATTGCTATTCCTTCTGAGTTATCTGTTCTCAAGCCGATAATTTTCTGATATTCGGGGGAGTTGTACCATGTACTGAGTGCTTGTTTGGACTCAAACTTTATTACTACGGTTACCGAGCCGGGATTGCCTTCCAACGGTTCAGATTCGTATTCAGCCACTAATATTTCGCCGTTGTGCGCTTCAAGCGTTGGTAATACCGCTGGTACGTAGGCTTTGTAGCCCTTGGGGTTCGTCAGTTCAAAATTTGCTACGAGATACTCAGCCATAAAATAATCTCAGGTCGATTGGTTGATGAAGTGAGCTTACCATTTGCGACCAAGTGGGCAACGTGCAACAAGTGGCGCATATGGGTACAAAACAGCCGGACTCAACCAAGTTCTGAGCGTCTGCTAACGAGCTATCCTCTTAAGCACTGTAATTCTCCCGGAAGCCGAGGCTAAAAAAGTATCAATGTATGCGTACTTTCGGCCAATAACGGTCGTTCCTAGCTAATGCTAATAATCAGAAAACTCCGACACAAAGAAATCAAAGACTCGTCTGATTCGACGGTTGGTTCTCAACTCATTGTGGGTAACTAACCAGAGGTCCAAGGTAATCAGAGGAAGATCGGAGACACAGACACGTTCAACCAGCGGCTCGTTATCTCCAATTTCTTCAACTGTGGCAGAAACTGCCACTCCTTGTTTAACCAATTCCCACTGAACAATATGGCTGTTTGAAATAACTGGAAAATTCTGCTTGGTCAGATTGAAGCCTTGAGAATTGAGCAAAGTCATGAGCCGACCTGGTTTCTCTGTATCGATGAAATTCGCCCTGTTCAACTCGGCGATCGATCGAGGATTACCCAGTTTCTGCAGATAGCTTTTAGCTGCGTAGAGATGGCCTCGAAGACTGCACAATCTTTTTGCAATCAACTCCGGCTGTGTTGGACGGAAGCTCCGGATAGCAATATCTGCCTCTCTTCGATTTAGATCACGCTCCTCGTTAGTTGAATTTATTTCGATCTCGATGCCGGGTTCCATCTCTCGCAAGGTTTTAATCATGGGTGACAGCATAAAAGCGGAAAGGAGTTCGGTGGCGGTGATGCTGACGTCGCCCTCGATGTCACCTGATTTACCCGAAGCTGATAAAGAAAACTGGTTGGCGGCATCCCCCATCAATCGCACATGTTCTAACAAATTGATGCCATTGGGTGTCAGCTCCAGGCCTCGCCCTCGTCTGGTAAATAAATCGACTCCAATCTCTCTCTCCAGCGCCGCCACTTGTCGCCCCAGGGTAGGTTGCGTCATTCCCAGTGACCGCGCAGCCGCAGCCAGAGAGCCTTCTTCCGCAGTTACCAAAAAAGCTCGAGCACGGTTCCAGTCGAATTTTATTGATTGCCAATCCATACAAATTTGTATATCTGAAGTCCATGTTTCATTGTATTGGTTCTATTACTGCATTGATAGGATTCGCGCCTCGAAACCACAAACACGAGATAAATAGAGATGAAATTTCCTGCTCTTGTAGTTGTAGCAGCAACGTTATCGCTCGGCGCATGTGCGAGCCTGATTCAAACTGCCTCCGTCTCCGAAGCATATAAACACTATGAGCTTCAACATTACGAACGCACGCTGGAGTTGATCAAACGAGCTGAAAACGCTGAGGCGATGTCGACTGAAACGAAAGCCGAGTTGATTTACCTAAAAGCAAGCACTTACGAGAAGCTAGGTAAGAGCGAGATAGCCCATACCCTTTACGAATACCTAGCCCAGGAGCACGGGAGTTCGCAATACGGCTACCTGGCTGTCAGGAAATTGAAAGCGAGCTAGGCAACTTCAGCCATCCAATTTCCAGTAAATTTTTATATGGGTTTCTCACATGAAAGATATCGTTGTTTGGGCAATACACGCCCCTGCGGGATCGCTTGTTCTGGTGACAGCTGTGGTTGCCATGTCCGCTGAGAAAGGCAGTGCGCTGCATAAGAAAGCAGGTTCCTTTTTTACTGTATTCATTATGGTTATGCTGGTTTCTGGTATTGCAGCCGCCTACCTCAAAGAATCCATCGATGACATGATGTTGGGGGCAATAGTGATGTATACCGTGATTACGGCCTGGTTAGCCGTTCGTCATAGAAAGAATGAAACCGGTCTCCCGGAAATAATTGCTTTGATTTGGGTGGTCTGTTTCGCCATTACTGCATTTTCTATCAGTCTGGGTTGGCGCGAGGTACAGGCACCCTTTGCCTATCTAATCTGGGGTGGGTTAGCGCTTCTCTGCGCATTGGGGGACATCCGAAACCTTTATCAGTCAGGGCTTTCCGGGCCTCAACGCATTATTCGGCATGTCTGGCGCATAGGCTTTTCACTGGTATGGGCGGCATTAGCCTTTACCGACAAAATGGTGAAAATGCTGGGCGCTAATCTTGAGAGTATGCAGGATGAACAGCTGCTAATCATTGTTGCGATACCAACCATACTCATACTAACCACCATTTCATATTGGATAGTCCAAATACTATTTTTTTCCCGAGAACGATTTACGTACTACGACCAGCCGACTGGATAAATGGAAATGTCTGAAATGGGCACAAAGCTGATCCCAACAATACCTTCAAAGTCGTCGGCCTCCGACTGTAAAGGGTCACACGACAGAGTTTTTAAGGGTTCAGAGTCGTTCGTAGTTGTTCGACATCCTCGGACCATTCAGAAGCTTCCAATCTTTTGTCTAACCAGGCGGTAAACGCTCATCTTCTGGTTACTAACCAACCCGACTCTGTTAGCACTTGGTCCGAACACTTAACCAAAGTTTCAAGACCTCTTTTGATAATCCTGATCCTGGCGGGCCTCAACTTCAATCTACGGATGTACCTTATTCTGGGCGCTGTTAACTTTGGTGCAGCGGCGACAATAATCTACCCGGTGAACATAGCCGCTATCATCTGGCCGAATCGATGGATGCTAACTGTGGCCGCGATGAGTTGGCTGATACCGGTCGTCAACCTATTTTTCATTGCAGCTGATCTACAATCCTGATTGCTCCGGCGTCTGTCTGGGCACATTTCAGCCTGTCCAGAATCGATTCTGAGCGTCCGCTAACGAGGCATCATCGAAACCACTTCGAGTTTCCAGAAAGCTGCCATTAGATTGCACCTAGCTATAAGTACTTTCGGCCGGTGGCAGCCATCCGTTCAAGCGCCGAATCAAATAGCACCAAGATTTGTGACGGAAACGGTACTCATAAACGCAACCACTAACAGTGCTGCCGCCAGACTCACTCCGTGAACTGTCTGACTTCGCACATGTGCAAGAAGCACGAACAACAACGCAATCACCAATCCAAACAACTGTGAAAACAAAAATCCATCAGCAGAGATCAACGACCTTAAAAGAGCAAAATTCCAGGTAGCCAGAAAAAGCGCAACGAGATAGCAGAAGGGCCGAGCCTGTCTCATATAGTGGGTTGATGGATCAAATTTCGCGGCTCTGACGGGGTTCGTCACATAGGCGGCTAAAGCCAACACCAGAATCGGAAGGAATAAAAACAGGAAATCTAAAAATCGCCATTCAATTTCTCTGGATGCCCAAAGAACCCATACGTACCTGATTATCACCAAAAGAAGCCAACATGAAGCAAGTACGTGTACACCCACTTCCAAGATTGCAACGCGTTCTCGGATCAGCTTTCCCCACCCGGACAGAACTTCAGATACTGCAAAACCCGCCACGACGGAAACTAGAATCAATACAAATTCAAACGGGGACATGACTTTTCTCATGGTCGAAGAAATGGATGGTCAGAATTATACGGATGAACCAAATGATCAATGTCGGAGTTCGGCTGTGGATTCAACCGGCCGACGCAACACATTGGCTGAACCGTTCTGCCGGTGTTTCGAAATCTAGTGTTACGCGGCTTTCGCCAACTCCGAGCGAACAACCAGATTACAGATCTTAGGGCTAAGCTCCTCGATATCTCTTCACACTCCGACAATCGCACAACAGAAGTGGCACGTTTGCGCTTGGGTGGCCGGATGCCACCAGTTAACGAAAAGATGTGAGCGACTGAAGAATGAATCGCCTTTCTGCCAACGATCTCATATCAGGGCTTTATCTGTTTCTGTGTAGTAAATCCGAGTTCGGTATTTCATCAACAACACTCCTTGTCATCTTCATGAGATTAGTGTGTTGCGTCGACCAAATGAATCTACAGCTAACTGCAGTCCTAAAGACCAGTTTTTCAGAGAGATCTGAACAGTCGCCTTGACCCTAACACTACTCCGGTAAGGCTTCCAACGAAACCAATCAGTAGCAGAAGAAGCATTACAAAATCCCAAAGTGGTCGTTGCTCGACAAACCCTGGTAAATCCAAGCTGTGTAGTCCGTTAAACAACCATCGATAGAGACGGCGGCTACGATCCATCACAGATAATATTTCTCCAGAATAGGCATCTACGTGCACCCACGTTGATTCAGTATCATTGAGTTCAACCCGTATCGTTCCTGCGGGCAATTGTCCTTCGCGGAGGTCGGAATACGTGTCGGGTGATCGGATCGCGCCGTAATTCGCAACGTCAGATTTGGGCCAAGCGATATCAATTACCCGGGCTATTTCACTCGGACTAATAGACTGCGTACTGACCATCCCGTCGATGTTTTTAGCGGTCGTAAATGCAGCACCACCAAACGCATGGAATACTATCTCATGAGTATTCCTATAACCTCGCAGGTCTTCCTTTTTTATATGTGTGCCCATATCGCTCATGGAAAGCCCCTGGACTTGCGCCTTTTGCTCAACGGTAGCGTCCGGCATCGAAAACAGGCGTCCGTGGTCCATGGATAGCCAGCCACTGAATATCCAACTCAATACAAACAAACCGGAGATCAGACCTGAAATATGATGCCATCGCATCCATCCTCGGAAGGGGCTAAGTAGCTTCTGGCCCGATCGGCGCACTTTTACCAAACGCAGAACGCCCAGATAGATGCCAAGCAAGACACTGATGATCGCGAATAACGACAGCCACCAGACCGTTTTATCCCACCATGCCCAGTGTTTGCGCAGGACCGTTGGATAGATCCAGTGCGCAACAGCACCTAAGTAATTCCAGAATCTCGCATGGGCAGAGGTTTTTTGCAGAATTTCGCCGGTCTGCGACGAGATGTAGAGGTGTGTACCCTCCTGATCATCAAGTTCCAATCTGTAAAAAGGACGGTAGGGGTCGAACTTCTGGTGCACGATCCATTGGTCGTACTCAACGGGTTCGCTTACGAGAAACGAAGCATCAATCCTTGAGCTAGCATGTGTCTTAACCCGTTCGGGTGTGAGCACTGCAACTTTACCTGGAACATCGGCATATGCCCCGTGTAACTGATTTTTATTGTTGACACACACGTAGGTGGGGCGAGTTTCTAGGGAGATAACTCTCAGCTGACTGGCACGGTTTCCGCCACATTTGGAAATAGCTTCGCTCGGCGCAACATCAATTGCAGCGGTATTGATTGGTTCCAAATATTTAAGTCGTTCCGCTTCCGATAAAGACGGAAACGGTACATAGATCATCACCATGCCTGTGAAAAACCACATGGCAAAAAAAAGGCACAGCACGACGCCCAGCCACCTGTGCACGACGACGAAAGCCTTCGTGACGATATTTTCCATTACAGCGAGACGTCGATGCTCAGCTCGTATGTTCTAGGTGATCCAATCAATACTTGGTTGGCGTAAAGGAACCCGGGGTCTGTCTGTCCTAGGTAAAACACGTCCGACCATGAGACATATTCTTCGTCGGCTACATTATTCACGCGCGCACTTACTCGAACACTATTGTGTGTCCACGCAGCAAACACGTCTGCCAGGAAGTAAGACTTTAAAGTAACGTTGTTTGCATTGTCTCCGAAGCGATCATCCACAAATCTAAACGATGCACCAATCTCAATTGGAAGATCGGCGATGTCGTAGCTCGCCCACAAATTGGCCGTCCATTCAGGAACATTAGGTGGTGTATTTCCAGCGAAACTCACAAAGTTAGCGGAACGCGAAAACTCTGCATCTGTGTATGCTGCGTTTACCCCGAGTTTTAATTGATCAGTCGCAGCCACCGTGCCGGAAATTTCTATACCGTGTGATTCTCTGCCACCGACGTTCGCAGCACTATCAACACCTATTCGTTCGAGTACATCATCGCGCTCGATATCGAAGTAAGCAATTGTAGCCTCAGCCTTACCCTGCATGAGGATCGCTTTGATTCCAATTTCCCATTGTTCCGCATCAGTAAGGTCAAAGTCCTCACCAGCGTTCACTAGAAAGATGTTGGCATTTACCGGGTCTTTAGCGTCACTGTATTGCGCATAAGCAACCAGGTTTTCAGCGACGTTGACAACTGCGCCAATTCGCCAGCTCATCCAATCAAAGTCTCTATTGAAGCCGGAGGATTCACGCATGCCTGATCCATTGAAGTTTTCTCGATCAAGCTCCATTTCCTCATACCGGAGTGCAGCGATGAGCGAGAATTGGTCGTTTACCTTCAACATTTCTTCAAGAAACAAGGCTCGCGTTTCAATATCTGTAGGGCTTACCCCTCGCAGTTCTTCTGGTCCGTATAGTCCGGGAATGGGGGAGAACGGGTCCACAGAATCGCCAGGGGATAACGGTTCGGATATGCGGAAGCCTCGACTGCGTTCGAAATCAAGATTCGTGACTTCAAATCCACCGAGCAATCTATTTTCCATACCCGCTATATCGAAATCGTATTGTGCAGTAAATCGGTTGCCTAAGAGATCCTGGTCGTGAAAAACAAAAAAGTAACCGTAGTAGCGCTGAATCTCCCCGGTTTGTGTACACACATCTACGATTTGAGTGCAGTAGATATAGCCTTCCGCGTTCAACCACTCACGGTCAGCGTCAAATTGATAAAGCGTATTTTTAAACCTCAGGTTTTCGCTCGGCGACCACTCAACGTCAGCACGAACAAACAACTGATCAGATTCTGCTCGACTATCGCTGACGTTGTAGTTTCGGAAACGAGTTGCCTCATCAAGTGTCTCTCCAGTTCTGGTGGAAATAATATTGTTCATTGGGCGACTGGCGGATGTTGTAGGTACCAGTGGCGTACCCCAATAGTCAGCCAGATCATCATCAAGGTAATCTGCGCTTAACTTTAGCGATAGAGTATCGGTTGCTTGCCACAACAAACTGGCGGTCGCGTTCAGTGAGCTAGAATCCATACGATCCACATAGCCATCGGACTCTCGTTGGCTAACATCTGCTCGATACCAAGCGGAATCGCTCAATGAACCACCCGCGCCAGCCCCAAGCTGATACGTGTCATAGCGTCCGTACGAAGCAAGAAAATCCATTCTTTGGGGTTCTCCGATCTCTGCACTCTTGTTCACGGTGTTGATCGTACCCGCCACGGCGCCTTGTCCGTGCAGAACGGAGTTGGGACCGCGCAGAACCTCGATTCGATCGAGATTAAAAATATTCTGTGGTCGCATGACCATGTTAGCGGGACCAACCCACAGCCCATCTCTCAAAATGGTAATTTGCGACCGCGTAAAACCACGCATCGAAAAGGTTGAGGGTGCGGCAGGAGATTCGCCAGAAACTACTCCGGGCAGGCTTTCCACTGCGTCGGAGACCTGTTTGTAGCCCCGCGCTCGCATCGTATCCCCATCAATAATTTCAACCGTTGCAGGTGTTTCCAGCAGCGACAATCCTAGTCGGCTGCCTGCATCAGAAGGTCGGGCGAGGCCAAGTTCGCCAATCACTTCGGCAACAACGACGATCTCTTCGATAGGTTCATCGGGACTTGCCGCGTAAGCGAAAGAATTTGCTCCCAAGACTACAGCGACAGCGAATACGCTAATGCCGATAGTGCGCCTGCTTACTTCTGAAATCACCTTTATCGCCGCCAACTTTTTTGCGAACGACTAGGTTAAGGATAGTTACCACGAATACAAGGCTTTGGCTCGTTCATAACTTGGTCGAAAACAATGATCATGTAACTAATCTTTGGGAGTGGGTGTTCGATGCGATTCCTAAAAATACTCAACGGCGGCTGCCGACTAATTTCAGCCATTGATACTACGTTGAATTGATGTGACTCTTGAGCAACGTGAATCTGTATTTGAGAGGGCTCAACATGACAAAGACCATCATTTCGCTTATTGCTCTGGTTGCTATGGCGACTGCTTATGCCAGCCCGCCTGAAGGCGTGGCAACCGCGGCAACAAAAAAAGCGAATGCCGAATTTGCCGCGCGGTTGCCTATCTCAGATCAGACAGATTTTGATAATGCGAACAAAGGTTTTCTGGCCAAAATCGAAAACAAGATACTCAACGAAGACGGCTCGGTAGCGTGGGATCCAGACCAGTTTGAGTTTGTAAAGGGCAGTGCACCGGACACGGTAAACCCTTCTCTGTGGCGGCAAGGCAAGCTCAACAGTATCCATGGTCTGTTTGAGGTTGTACCGGGCATCTATCAAATCCGCGGTTACGATCTGGCGCAAATGACCTTGATTGAAGGCAAGAGCGGATGGATCGTCGTCGATCCGTTGACCACACCGGCACCGGCCAAAGCGGGGCTGGCTTTGGCAAACAAGGTGCTCGGTGAACGACCTGTCAAAGCAGTTCTGTTCACGCACAGTCATGGTGATCATTATGGTGGTGCCAATGGGGTTGTCAGCGAACAGGATCTTGCCTCTCGCAGTGTTCAGATCATCGCACCAGACAGTTTTGTCCGGGAATCTATCGGCGAGAGCATCGTAGCCGGAACGGCCATGAACCGCCGGGTGCAGTTTCAATTTGGCACATCGCTCCCAGCGGGAGAAACATCTCTTGTTGGCGTTGGCCTAGGCCAGGCCCTCTCGCGTGGGGCTATTGCGCTGATACCGCCGACCCGGAGCATCAGCAAGGATGGTGAAATGCTCACCATCGATGGCATAACCTTTGAGTTTATGGATGCCGGTGAAACCGAAGCGCCTGCAGAATTTGTCTTTTATCTACCACAGTTCAAGGCGTTACACAGTGCCGAAGTGGCGACACGCACATTTCATAACGTCCTTACCCCGCGCGGTGCATTGGTTCGCGATACGCTCAAGTGGAGCAAAGTGATCGATACTATGTACGCAAGATATGGCGCGAAATCCGATGTCCTGCTCGCTTCTCACCATTGGCCGACCTGGGGCACAGATAATGTGCAAGCCACACTCAGAAACCAGCGCGGTCTCTATCGCTATGTCCATGACCAGACAATGCGACAGGCCAACCAGGGCGCTACCATGCACGAAATTGCGGAAAATATCGGCGAACCGGACTTTGCCAAAACAGATTTCGGGGTGCGCGATTATTACGGAACTTTGAACCATAACTCCAAAGCCGTCTATCAACGTTATTTCGGCTGGTGGGACAGCGTGCCTGCCAACTATCATCAGTTGCCACCGACCCAGGCTTCCATCAAATACGTTGCGGCCATGGGCGGGGCGGAAAAGGCGCTGGCTGTTGGTGAAGCAGCCTTCAGTGAAGGCGACTACCGCTGGGCTGCGACAGTGTTCAACCATGTGGTGTTTGCCGATGCCGACAACGAGACCGCGCGTAAATGGCTGGCCTCAACTTATGAACAACTTGGTTTTCAGGCTGAAGCCGGAACATGGCGAAATATCTATCTTGTTGGAGCCGGGGAACTTCGCGAAGGCAACGTCAACACAGCAACGCTTTCCAGCGGCAACGCAAAAGTGCTGAACAGTATACCGGCAGTTGATTTATTTGATTCTCTGGCGACGCGTTTCAATCCAGTAAAAATGCAAGGGGATGGCGGGATCATTCAGTTCAACTTCCCGGAGCGTAACGAGGTTGTCAGTGTTGATCTGAATAAGAGTTACATGTTTCCCCGCGCCGGAGCCAATGCTGCGGCAAGCGGACAGGTCACGATCAGCCGAACCGATTTCACAGAACTGCTGACCCGCGAGGCGACTGCAGAAATGCTTGTTCAATCCGGGGCGATGACGCTCTCGGACGATACTGGCCTAATGGCAACAATGTTCAATGCACTGGATCCCGTAAACCTTCAGTTTAATATCGTCACGCCTTGAATGAACCTTGTGTTCAGTCCAGTCGTACCGGGTCCAGTTCAGTGCCTGGGGGATAGTTGTCGGCGATCTGGTACATGCCGTCGAGGGTGATCTCTGCGCGCAGAGTAAGGGCATCATCCGGACTGCCCTCAACGACGTTCAGCTTGGCGATTGCGCAGCGGTCCTGGTTCAGTGGTGCTTCCAGTGCCGTCAGGACGAGCCCGTCTGCACCAACCTCCAAGCCCAGCTCGGTGAGGGTGGCTTTGAGCATCCCGCCGTGTGCATCGAACGTGATTGTGCCCTGGAACCGCATGGCGCCCGTTGCGCTGCCGTCCGATGTGATGGTCAGGTCGCCACCGGGCACGGCTGTGAAGACAAAAGATCCATCCTCATCTCGGGTTGCGCCATCGCTTACGTCGATGGACCCTCCCGCGGCTTCGACGTAACTTCGAAAGCTGGCTTTTACGCCCCACCTCAATCTGTTGATACTCATGACTGCTCCTTTTCTCGAATCTCGTGACTTAGATCGTATCTTTCTTGAACCAGCTTATCGCTTCCTCTTCGGTTCGAAAAATTTTGGTTCGATAGCCGTCGGCGTGCCAATAATCTTGATACATCCTTGCGTTCGCCAACGCCATCAAAGACTTAGCCACATCGTCTCAAATACATAGGTGCCAGCAGTAGCCGACGGATAAATTTGCATCTGATATCCGGTGGGTAGCGACAGGAAATCACTGCTACTCACAAAAGGTCCCCGCCCAGCACCGCAGGCGTTTCGCAATGCGTTGTGAGAATAAACTGCTGGTGTTTTTCTATCCGCTTTGTGAGTGCGTCGGCAACCGCCGGAATCTGTGAGTTTTTGGCGAAGTATTTCAACATGCCCTGATTCTGTTTTGTCACCGGCATAATCTCGGGCGGCAGTGGAAGCACACTCATGCTGAGCGTCGCCCAGTAAATATCAGCCGCCGAGAGCGAGTCGCCAACGAGATAACGCGAACCTGATTTTTCCTGCGCCGCGAGGCGGCGGTCTATCAAGGCAATCGCGTCGACCATTTTCCCCAGTGCAGCAGCGCTTGCCTCTTCACTGTAGCCGTACTTTCGCCCCAACGGACTATCGCCTAGAATCCTCATGTTCCAGATGAATCCGTCCTCCGCCAGAACAACAGCACAAAGACCGAAGACGTCGACGCGAAGCTCAAAATCGTCGGGAATCAACTTCGGTGTACCTGCTTCACCAATTCGTTCCGCTAACGCGAGTTGTTCAATCCAGACGTTCCTCGGGCGCTCGTCATTGTGGAACATGGTGGGCAAGCTGGTCTGGCGGGTGAGCTCATAAAGCACTGCCTGGCGGTCGGCTCCAGTGTCTCTGTCGATACCCATCATCGGATGCAAGGCACGGATCAACGGTATGCCCTTGACGTAACAGATGTTCTTGAGGGCTTCGGCGAAAAGCGCAGGAAGACCCGGGATGAAAGTCACTCTGGTTCCGGATGTCATCGCAGCCGCTTCTTCGAGTGTAATGAACTCGGGCGTCGACGTTGTTTTGCGTCCAATCGATGATTGCTTGTCGTCCGACATCTTGTGTTCCTTTCAAAAGCTGATTATTTCTCTGCCTACAATACCTGACGAAACTGAATAAAAAAGTGATAGTGGTATGAGGTTCGGGGCGCTGCTGTTTCAACACAATTTTTGTTCTTTCAAGACCAATTAGCGCAAGGAACTCTGGTGCGCGATCTTGTGCCCTACCAGACTGACGCCCTATCGCGATGTCCATTACCTGTTCGCAGCTTTCCGAGCTCCTGATCCCGTTTTCTTTTCCTCGCCGATAGATTCTGTCACTGTTGGGCTTAAATCGGAAAAGGAGAAATTCAGTTGGACAATCCTGTATACATGGTTGGCATCATCGACGTGAAAGACTTTCAGACGTATGCGGAAGAATACGGTATGCCTGTGGGCGAAATGTTTGCAGAAGTTGGCGCGGAGATCGTCGCAGCGTCGACTGAAGCGGAAGTGTTGGAAGGAAACTGGGATGGTAACTGGTCCGTTATTGTTAAGGTGCCCAGCGCTGAAATAGCAAGAGAGCTCTACTACTCGGAAAAGTATGCGCCCTTCAAAGCGGCGCGCCAGAAGACATTGGCTAATCAGACAACCCTTGCCATTGTTCCTGCGTTGGCCTGAACAAAATTGTCCTGTTTGATTAGGGCACGATGCGGGCATTCAACGAGAATCCACAGCCAAAACCAGCCATTGGCTACTCGACCAAGACCTCTTTGAACTCGATGCCGTTGAATGATTGTCTCCGAAGTTTGGCCGCTGCACTTGCGGACGCGATGATCAGCGGTTGGCGTTCGTCTCCACTGCCAAACTCCAAATCCGTGCGGAACACACCATCGTCATGAGGCAAAGTAGATAGTTTCAAAAAGGCAGGTGTTGCCCCCACGATTGACTCGAATTCCCCGCAAGCGTTGCATCGGTTCTCAAATCGCGTCTTGCGTCGCTCCGCATCAAACGGGACCGTCGTAGTTGGCCGAAAGACAAAGAAGTCTTGGTCGGCTGGTAGGGGAATCAACTCCAGACAGGACAGATTCAGACCAGCGCAATACTCGGCAAATCGACGCGAAGAAATGGGAACATTGTCATAGGTGAATCCGAAGTCCCATCGCTTATCCCGCACCCTCAGACTCGGCGAAATGTAATCTCGCTCGGACACAAATCCACACGTAGGGCATCGCTGCACGTCGGAATCGCGAAACATGTGAGAGTCGTTGTCTGGCCCGGATAACTGGAATGCGATCATTGAGCGAGAGGAATCATGAAATATGCGACCGACAGGTATGGGCACAAAACGGAATTCCCTAGTTAAGCCTTGAACGGCGGCTTTCTCTATAGCCGACACTCTGCATTTAGGTTGCTACATCTGATTTCGGCCAAAAGCTGCCAAGTATGAACAAAATAATTATTCAGTTGGTCGCACAAAAACCGGCATCAAGTCGAGGAAATTCGGTGAATCCTGGTTCTCTCCAAGATGTTCGTCAAGTACCCCGGCGATTGTCGGCGTAATCACAGACCTAATTTGAGGCCAAATCGCCTTTCCTCCCGGTTTACGTAGAATAACGCCAGTCCAATCCAGCCAGGCGATGTAGTCAATTCTCGGCAACAACTTTGCGTTATACCGTTCCATTACATTCTGCATGTGCAGCACTTGTTCCATCACGAAAAAGCAAAAACGAACCTTCTCTTTTTCGTCGAGACTTTCCAACGAGTTAACACCTCTCGCGACGATGTCCGATACTTCAGCATTCAAGCAAAGAATCCCTGCTGTTCGATCCCTCGCCAACGTTACCAAGCTGTTCCATTGTCATCACCAAAAGACCTTACAAGTGTTTTTTACAGTGTACATCGGAGTTTTGGCTACGACTCCTTTGGGTCGAGTGGTTTTGCCCTAGCTCCGTGGACACCTAGAATAGGGTCGTGGACTTCCCACGGTCTGATAGACATCTCCAGGCTATGATAAGAGCTTAGGAGGAACACCATGAGCAACCAACGTAAGTTTGGGTATCGATTGGAAAAAGGTTTTCCAGAGTGTCGGGCGCCTTGCTGGCTGGAGCCCATTAGAACGGTCCGATTTCAGAAGAATCTGGCCGAAAGCTGAAAAATCTACGCACTTTCGGATTCGATGAGAAGTGACCTTTCGATGGGGCGAATATCCTGGCATGTTTTGCCAGAGTCCAATCTATGCTCCAGTCATCTAATGCTCAACTTACTAGATGGTCAATCTTCCCCATCGTCTTTGTTGGGTCACTGCTTACATTCTACTATCTACTTGCTTCGGACGTTCCGGGCGCAGTGGCGCTTCTCTCGGTCTCGATCGGTAGCTTGCTCGTTATTGCCGTGTTGGAACTTGCAGTACCTTATCGGCGCGAGTGGACTTGGGTACGGGATCGACAGCTGCCTAACGACCTGATTCACGGTGTACTCCTCAGCTCGTTAGGCCCTCGCATTGGTGAAATCGCCTCGACCACAATCATCGTCGTAGCAGCAGCGGCACTCTCCGGTGTGACCGACCATGGCATCTGGCCATCTGCATGGCCATTCTGGGTACAGCTGCTGCTCGCGATCGTGATCGCGGATTTCACCGAGTGGTGCAAACACTGGACCTTTCACCGCATTCCCTGGTTATGGCCAATCCATGCGCTCCATCATGACATTGATCGCCTACACGTGGCTAAGGGTGCGCGGCTCCACTTTCTAGAGTCGACTGTTCGGGTGTTCGTCGTCACTGTTCCACTCGTAGTTCTGGGCGCAAGCCCTGAAGTGCTCTTTTGGTATGCGGTTGTACTCAATGTGGTAGGTAATCTGAACCATTCCAACGTAGACACGCTGCTTCCTAACGCTGCTCACTACGTGTTCCAGACGCCACAAGTACATCGTCTGCACCACGCTATTGATACTGATCTCGGCCGCTCTAACCTATCCTCAATTTCCATGCTTCCAGACCTGCTGTTCGGCACGTTCCGACATCCTGCTAAGCACAATCTGGATGCTGTAGGCATGGTTGGAAGTCCTATTGGCGGCAACCTTTTTACACAACTGGCATCGCCGTTCGCGTGGCTACTGCTCACACGGAGAAGTAAATCAACCAAACCATCGTCCGTAATCGCTTCGACTGGGGTAGGCAAATGAGCTACAGAAAGTGGTTGTGTTGTTTCATTTCGATTCTCGCCATAGCAGTTCCACTGAGGAGCGTTGCTGAAGCCAGTGATTTGTCAGGGAAATGGGCGACGCAGGGCTTTGGCTCGATTGTCGAGATCTCTACCTGCGAAGAAAGCGTGTGCGGGCGCATCATCTGGTTGTGGGACGCTAAAAATAAGACCGGTGATCTAAGGCGCGACCGACATAATCCGGAAGTTGGTCTTCGCGACCGGTTGTTAAACGGGATCGAAATCCTTCAAGGGTTCACGCATACGGGAGATGGCGTATGGCGACGCGGACGAGTCTACAATCCCGATGATGGCCGCACCTACTCAGGCCACTTGCAGTTGATTGATAAAGATACCCTTGAGTTGACAGGCTGTGCGTTGCGAGTCTTCTGCCAAACTCAGCGATGGCATCGATTTGACTCGATACTTAAACAACTCAATACCGTTCGCGAGCAACCCATTTCTGAAGTTCAACTCTTAACCGAAGGCGTTCCTAAGCTGGTTATCACCTTGCTTGAGCACCACAAGGGTCTCAATATGATGCTATGACTTCACTCGAAACTGCATTCCGTATCGCAATCATTGGTCAAGACCTACTGTTCGTCGCCATCTTCCTCTTTAGCAAAGGGAGCCGCGCTGCACGGCTCAGTGGCTGTTTGCTGCTGCTAGGCATCGCAGCGTATCTCCTGGTTTCGGATCCATTCCTGAGTGACGCTACTGTGCTCGTATCGCCAATTTTGATGCTCTTCGCGATCATCGTTCCGTATTGCTTGTGGTTGTTCGCCCGAGCTATCTTCGAGGCTGCCTGGCCACCGTGGTGGGTGCTTGCCGGCTTCGCGCTGATCGCACTTTGCGTTTGGATGGTCTTTATTACAGAGGCTTCTCTTGGTGGCGATTGGGCGGGTATTGCAAGCATCGCCATGCATGTGGCGTCGCTCGCAGCCGTAGCTCACGCGCTCTGGATAGCCGTAAATGGTCGATCAAACGATCTCATAGAGCGTCGGCGTCGATTTCGTTTGTTTTTTGTAGCTATCGTCGCCACCCAAATTGGAATTGTACTGGCAGTTGAGCTAGCTATGGGCGGCACTGAACCATCCTGGCTAGTCTTCCTCAATGTGCTTGTGATTGCTGTTCTAACAGTAGGGTTCGCAGTGCCCCTCTTGGAGCTCAATCCGGAGTTCTTTGCACCGCTTCCTGTGCGCGGCAAGCAACCTATAGACAAAGACTCAGAAGCGCTTGGCGCAGCAGAACACGTCTTGAAACAGGCGTTGCTTTCGGCCATTAGCGAGGGCATACACCAACAGTCAGGACTGACAATTCGATCCCTTTCTGAACAACTAAATCACCCTGAGCATCATTTGCGAAAACTGATAAACGGGCACCTCGGATTTAGAAACTTTTCTGAATTCCTCAACAGCTATCGTGTTGCCGACGCAAAGATTGCGCTTGCCGATCCCCAGGCAGTGCGCACGCCAGTTCTAACGATTGCGTTAGAGCTAGGTTATGGCTCGATCGGCCCCTTCAATCGCGCCTTCAAAGCTGCCACAAACATGACGCCGACTGAATTCCGACAGTCGGCCCTTAGTTCGAAACGTACCGATTCCGAATAAATCACGCCTAATTCGAAGTTAGCTGGCATCCGGCAGTTCCGGCGAGATTAAGTACGTTCCCTAACGCTACATTGCATCCTCGTCAGCAATGTTTGGAGCTACATCAGGATGCAGTACGCGTGTCTGTTCGACTCATTCTTCACGGTTTGGCCGACTATCTTTATGTTAGACCTGTCTCGGTATCTGATTGCCGCAAGTACACTCTCGGGTGTGTTAGCGGTGTTCGCAGCACCCCTGGCAAATCGGCGAATCCAGTCGAGACGTCCAGCACGAAAGGATTATCAACGCGAAATCGGCTATTCGCTCAGTACGACTGTATTGTTCTCATTGGTAGGTTTCTCGATCTATCTCGGAAGTGAAGCAGGTGTTTTCAGCATCTATGGTGGCGAGCTCCCTGGCATCGGGCGGCTGATAGCAGAATTCATCGCGATCGTTCTACTTCACGATGCCTATTTCTACTGGGTGCATAGGGCTATGCATACACGTTGGCTGTATCGCCTGGCGCATCGCGTCCACCATAAGTCGAAAACACCCTCACCCTGGGCAGCCTACGCATTCGCGCCTCTAGAGGCGATTTTGGAAGCTGGCATCCTGATACTAGCCGCTCTGCTGTTGCCCCTGCACCAAGTTACCGTGTTTTTGTTCGTGACACACATGATTGTGCGAAACGTCATTGGGCATGCGGGTATCGAACTATTTCCTAGTTGGTGGTTGAAGGCGCCACTACTGAGATGGATCACTACCACAACCCATCACGACTTACATCACTCACACGGAGGTTCCAATTTTGGCCTCTATTTTACCTGGTGGGACAAATGGATGGACACAGAACATCCTGAGTACGCAACCCGCTTTATGGCCGCAACGAGATCACCTCGTCCACCAGAGTTATCTAAAGAAGGAAATATTCATGGAGCGTAACTCAAGCAGCCTGTACGAGGATTGCCAATGAGGCGGCCCAAGTTCATTGCAAAACACGGTGGAGGTCCAGTTGGTCTGCTGGGGCGAATCGTTGCCTTCGTTATGCAAAAAGAAACCATAGCGATCAATCGAGATACGATCACTCTTCTCAATCCCATGCCTAATGAGAGGGTGCTAGATGTTGGTACGGGGAACGGTCTATCACTCCAACTGCTCGCCAATAGGATTAGTGAAGGAAGCATTGGTTGTGTCGACCACTCTCCAGTAATGTGCGCTCGCGCAGTGAAAAACAACAAGACGCTAACCGCAGAAGGAAGAGTGACCGTCAAGTGTGCCGACAGCGACAATTTGCCATTTGAGACTGGATCCTTTGACGCTGCAATGAGCGTCTACACTATATATTTCTGGCAACCGATCGAGCCGCACCTTTTGGAAATCGCGCGTATTCTGCGTCCAGGAGGAAGGCTTGCGCTAGCTTTTAGATCTAGCGCCGATCCAACGACATCTGATTTTCCAAGTTCTGTCTACACATTTCGCTCAACCGCCGAGGTTGAAGAACTTACCACGTCATGCGGCTTTGAAGGCTGCTCATTGGAGAGCAGAGGTGATGGGGTGTATATACTGTGTGCCTTCAGCAAAAAGCACTAACCCAGATCGATCTGAGCGACTGGCCTTGTTGTTCACTGCTTCCAAGGCATACACAAGACAACAAGTCTGGCAATCTCAGCGTCTCTTCTGGGTCGGAAGCAGACCTTTTCACTTAGCCATTCCTACTTCTGCTTTCGGCCAATTTCAGACACTAAGATGTTGCAGAAGATAGTGGTCGCTTGTTAACTTACTTGGCAGATTAAAATTAGAATAAGGAGACTATTCAACATGAGTCAAAAAGCACTAGTGGCACTGATTCTGACCACGGCCTTAAGCGCCACAGTTCAATCGCAAACAAACGTTATTCAATACGACAGTTTCCAGACTCCTGGAGGCTATACACTATCCGATTATCGAGCGAAGTGGATTAATCCCTTCGGTCTAGGCGAAATGGGCATCGAGGACACAAGGACATTTGAGAGTGGCAAGCTCCGCATAGACGCGGCTCCTTTTCAAACTTCTGCTGACTTTAGCGTTTTTGACCATATTAAATATTTCGCCATAACCCCCACGCCCGTGGCAATCCCCCAGGAAGGCAGCATAACCTTTTCGGCGGAAATTGAAGCTGCAACTCCAGGCACGGTGCCTGGACGGATCATTGAAGGGACATACGTGCAGAGTGGGCAGCCCTACAAAGGTATCGCGTTGGAAGGTCAACAAGCCTGCGCGACTTTGCACATGATTGATTTCGCATCAGGCCAGCTGTTCGATTGGTTGGTATCGGGAAACAAAGCGCTGGCCCTAACAGAACGATTGCCGACAACAGTAACGGGCTCTCCAGGTGCGGGGCGCAACGAGATATATACCCAGATCGTCGGCGAATTCGACATCACCCCGGGCGCACACAATTATGCTATCCGTTACAGCCGAGACTCAGACGGTGACCAGGTAGAGTTTCTGATTGATGGTCAAGTAATGGCCAGTTACGAAGGTGTGGGAGTACCACTCGATAACCGAGAAGAATTTGTTAAGTATCCCGCGTTGGGAAATGGCGAGTTGCTGAAAGATCAAATGCAATTCTTCACTATGGCTCATGGGGTCTTCAGCCTGTTAGATGAATTCCCGTTCCAGCATCCAGAAGCTCCCGAATTTTCCGTATCCATACCCGTCGAAAATCGCATTTTCGGGCAAGGTGTGAGAGCGACCTACGACAATTTCAAAATTACGACAACTACCAAAAATTAACTGATATCACGTAAAGGCACTTGTGACGGCCACTAGCAGTCTGTTCAGAAGATTGGATCTGATTGCTAATGGCCGAATTTGTTTGCACCCCAATCATGTTGGAGAAGTTAGCCTGACGTTGCAGTCGCTCTTCGTAGTAGGGGGGAGTTCTTAGGTGGCGTTGCTGGTGTAGTGGCGGCAATCGGCGTAATCGCCACTCTGCTCTACCTCACACGCCAGATCAGACAAAACACGGTACAGATCAAGGCTCAAGTTGCCCACGGGGTCATGACAGAACTGCGCAACCAATCAAACTCAGTAAAAGAGTCCACGGAAGTCGCAGAGATGTACCACAAGGGACTGACACAGCTCGATACCTTGTCTGAGGTGGAGAAATTTCATTTCAACACCATTAACGTAGGGTTCTATCGTGTATTCGAAGAAGCCTTCCTTCATTACAAAGAAGGAAGACTTGAGGATGCTTATTGGAATTCACTATCAGGACAGTTGCGCAGAGTACTGAGAGTCGATGGCATTAGGAAGGACTGGCAAGACATGATGGGCGAAGACGTCCATGTGAAGGGATCAGGGAACAATTTCGATCTCGAATTCATCGAGTATGTTGAGAGCCTACTCAAACGATCCGATTAGCAGTCGATCCCCGAATGTCTGGTCAGGGCACATTTCAGACGGCCGAGATACGATTTTGAATGACTGCTAACGATCTGTATTAGAAACCACTTTAAGTTGCTCGAAAGCCGCCGTTAGAATCTTGCCTGACTTTGCGTGCTTTCGGCCAGGAGCGGACGGCGCCAAGGTACCCGTAGACACTACACCGGCTACAAGCATATGTATCGAGAAGGCGTGGCGCTGTAGAGTGGAAAGCAAGACCACACTGCTGATACCTGTTTGTATGAGGCCAAAACTAACTAGCGAAATCTTTGTAGCTCGTGCGAAAAAAATGCACGGCGATAAGTTCGACTATTCAGAAGTTCGGTACAAAACCTACCACAAGAAAGTCAGAATTATATGCAGGGAGCATGGAGTCTTCGAGCAAGCGCCATCAAACCACCTGTCAGGTATGGGTTGCAGACTTTGCGGACTCAAGAACGCGGGGCAATACCATAAGAAGACTACCGAGTCGTTCACTAAGGCTGCGAAACAGATTCACGGGGACCGCTACGACTACTCACTTGTCGATTACAAGGATGCCAAAACGCCCATAGAGATAGCCTGCCCCTTGCACGGGCCATTTCAGCAAACGCCAGACCTCCATCTCAACAGGAAATCTGGCTGTCCTGCTTGCTCCTATGAGGAGAGGGGAAAGATGTCCGCAATGCAGACTGCTGACTTCGTGGATAAAGCCCGCAAAAAGCATGGCGACCGTTATGACTACTCACTGGCTCAATACAAGAACACCGAAACACCTGTGGCGATTGTCTGCAAGGAGCATGGGTCGTTTAGGCAAAGCCCTCAAGGCCACCTTCAAGGGCGCGGTTGCCCTGTGTGCCGATACGTTTCTGCCGGTGACAAGAACTCTAAAAGCGCGGAAGAATTTGTTAAACAGGCGATTGAGGTGCACGGCGACCTCTACGACTACTCCAAAGTAAAGTACGTCGGTGCTCGTGAACACGTGACCATCATCTGCCCCATAGACGGGGAGTTTACTCAGCAAGCGGGTTCTCACTTAGCAGGCACTGGCTGTCCCAAATGCAGTCGGCGAGCGCAGGGCGCCCCCCGAAACCTCGTGCGTGCGCTAAGAGGGGAGTTCGATGCGGAAAAACAATCGTTTGCTTACATCATCGAATTCAAGCTACCGATTAGCGATTCGCCGCTCTACAAAGTCGGTAGTGGGTCTGGTAATCGTGTCGCTACGGTGAAAAACAGTATTAGAAAAATCGGAGGGTCCGATATTGCTGTCTGGAAGCAAGAATTCGGTACCACCGGAGAAGCAATCGTTTTCGAACATCTGGCCCAAGAACAGGTGTGCGGCCGCCAGTATGTCGTGCTGCCGGAATTCAAGTTCCCCGGATATTCGGAGGTATTCGCCGCAAAACCACAACTAGAGCAAGTGGATCGTCATCCGACAATGATCAAGTTCCGATCTGGCGAGCGCTGGAATCCGAGGTCGATTGAAACTTAACGCTCTCCACTCCGCGTTGCCGACCGTCCGTAGTGGGCACATAGCAGCCGTCGAATCACGCTCACTTGATCGGCAGCTAACGGCCAGCCGCGGACGCTCATTGGGTGGTGGAAGCAATGGATATTTCCTCGAACTTGGTGCCTGCAGCCATAGATTTCAGCGTCCTATGCATTCGACCGAGTGCATCACCGCCACGTCGCGCATCATAAACTTTGACTATATCTTCGAGATTTGGTGTCGATAGAAAGTCCCTGATATCGTCGAGATAAGCGGGGCGTAGATTAGAAAATATTTGAAGACCACCGAGTTCAAACTGTATAGCCGTGGTTCCCAGCGCATGCATGTAGGCATGGAGGTACTCAGCAATCGCGACCATCTCCTCAGGTTCAAGTTCTTTACCCTCTCTGTTGGCACAGATTGCCGCTTGTAGCGGAGTTGCGTGAGAAGGTGCCAGAAACACGCCCTGAAAGAGTTGTGTGGTTTGCAGCAGAATCTGAGACTGCATAGACCGAGTGTTTTGTCGAACTTGGACTGCAAGATAAGCCAGCGTAACCAACACCGCGACTGCCCCAATGAACTCACCATAGTTGCCCAAAAGCTGAGCGAAAGCCTGATGATCCATGTTTCTCTCCCGAAATGTAATTGGAAGATGCTAGCCTAGAATCTGTCATCGGTGAATGTCGGGTGTGGGTCGAGTGTTGCCATATGAAATCTGTTGTTGTTTATGTCAGCTTACTGCCACATCACCGGTCATTCAAAATCCGTTATTACTCAAGGGTTGAATGCGTAAAAAACGGCCATTAGCAGACGGTTTGGAGTTCAACAATTCACTGGTTTTGCGGTACACCAAAGATGGATTTGCGCGAAGGTCCACTGCGAAGCGGTTGACTCAACACAGCAACTATCTGGCGTGAATTCTCTGCCAGCACCGCATTCAACTCTGCTTCAAGATTGGCGCCACCTTCGGCAATCCAGTAGTCCACATGGTGGCGTTCCGATTCAGCATTAACGAGCATTCTTTTGGTTACTTCTTGCTCGCCGGGTCCATATCTAACACGTAGATAGGAGGTCATCCGGATCATTAACTCATCACCAGCGAACTGATCAAGCCCGAGCGCTTCCACACCCAATGCAACGATTGGTCCACTTGATGATTCGATCAGTTGCCAACGCCCATCTTGACGTTGAACAAAGTCGTTGCGCATAACCTCCAGGATATTTTTGTTGCTCAGGTATTCATCGATCAACCCTTCCAAGGCATTGGCCTTCTCCGCGGGCAACGCTATAGCCACCCCATGTGCGCTGCCGCCAACAGCACCCACAGCAGCAGCTCCGGCAGCGCCAACAACTGCCAACGGAGCGCATATGTAGAAAAACGGCCCGCACGCAATCGTAAATTCAAGACCCGCAGCCGCACCTCCTGCGAACCCCACGCCAGCACCAACTGCTGCGCCTCGTCCCATCGCCTCGCCTGTATCCCAAGCATCCGGCGACTCTACATCCAGCACGTTAATTGCGATCCGAATCTGGCTACCCGGCGGAATCGGTGTCAACGGCGCGTATCTCGGCGCACTAGCACATCCCGCTAACATTGTCGCACTCACGCAGAACAGAGCCACAAGCTTACGAACCCTCACAAACTCTTCCGCATCTCAGTAAGGGCGGCAGTTGCGGTTGTCGCGTCCACTTCCTCAATGACCGTCTTGTACTGCTTTTCACTGCACAGCGTAGTGGTGTCGGCACTTTCGTCACAGGCGAAAAACTCTTCACTAGATTCTTTGCGTACGCGAATGAAATGGACTTCGTTCTGTCCTACATCCACAGCTAGTATAAACGGTGCGCTGAACGACAGAGGAGAGCCAAGCAAGGTAAATGACTCCGGCAAATCCTCTCCAATGATCTTGCCGACATATTGTTCTCGAAATCCAATCTCTACTAAACCCTGCACAGGACCGATACGTCTAAAGGTGTTGGGATAGACCAATCCCTGTGCGTCACCATTGGCCCAGGTCTGATAACCAATCCCATCCGCTACATCAGCATCGACATAGATAATCGCAACGGACGCGCCGTCGGTTAGACCAGCATTTTTAGAAGCATTGTAGGTCCCACCCAGATTCTGAGTGGTGCAACCCGCAACAAACAGCACCGCAACCATTGCAACAGCGATTTTCATGAGCATGCCTGCCAAGCGAGAAAAAGTCATTCTAACGCACATCATTCTGGACGTGGCGCGAGTTAATCTCACAAACCATGATGACCAAACAGATCATCGAAGGGCCACGATGGGCACATTCTCGCCTGTCACACCTCAATGACCATCTGTCGGCTATAGGACAGTTATGAGTCACTCACGGCAACCCCACGAATGGGAACAATCGCTCATGAGCCGACTAGTGAACCCTACCCAGGCTAGGAATCATGTTCATCTAGCGTCCACCACGGAAGCGTGTCGATCCATGGGGGTGGCAAAGACAATTCATCCTGTAATCGTGATTCAATTCGACTGCGCAGACCTTCATTAAACATATAGTTCATGGTTTTCCACCAAATTGCTCCACCTGGACAAAGTATCAGTCCGAGGAAATTATTTTCCCAACCGGTTATTACACTGCGCGCTTCCGCTAAGTGCTCTTGATTTAGGCATCCATCCAAATGGAGGGCAATATTGATGAAGACTGTATGGACACGTGACTGCTCATTATGCGACAGCGACTCCCAATCATTCATACCACGCCGAACTAGCTTCATGTAGTCCTCATCCATGCCGAGCGAATTCCAAAGCCCTTGGAATTCGAAGGTCATAGCTCTGACAGCGTTTCCCGCAGCGATGTGGCTAGTCTGTCGAGTCTGGATAGCCAGATAAATCAGAGTTGCGAGAACTGCAAAGAACCCAAGGAATTCCCCCAGGGCTCCAAGTTGTGATATCGACATCGAATTTACTCGTTAGTTAATCGAGGGAGGTTAGATCAGATCCCAGCAGCTGTGAACAGGCGCTGGTGTCATGGTCTGTACTGGGCACATTTGAGACGGTTCGGAGACTCGTCTGAGTGTCTGATAACAAGATATGTTAGAAGTCACTTCAAGTTTCCCGATAGCCGACATTAAAAATGTGCCTGCCTATGCGTACTTTCGGCCACAAGCAATCGTTGCCAATGGGTTCATGGGCGACCACGCCCACGGGTCGGCGCTTCAGGAAAAAGCCCCCACTGAGTTACAGCGCAGAGGACGCATCAGTAAACGCCAGGGAACAACCGATAACTTACGTGGCTGGTGTACTCCCGATATCCAGGCAGTTCGTCCTGGAGAGTGCGATCTTCCAAGGCGGTTCTGATTACAGTGACAACCAGCGCGAACCCCACTGGTATGAGTGTCCACGTAGAGTCTAAGGCCAGCACAATGCCCAGTATTGCCAGAAGGTTTCCAGCATAACCCGGGTGCCGGACGACTCTGTACGGGCCGCTGTCACACACCACATGTCCGCGATCGGTTTGGATGCGCACCATGCTGGAGAAGTAGCGGTTCTCCGCCAACGCCCACACACCGAACGCGTAGCCAACTGCGATCAACAGAATACCCGTGATGTTTAACCATATGGGGAACACAGAGGACCATCCAAAACGGTGATCCAGCCCCGCCACAATCACCAGCGGGAAGGAAATGCTCAATGCCATAAGTGGGGCAAGGATTTTATCCCATGCTTTGACATCCGATGCTTCGAGGGAGTGGGTTCGCTCAGCCATCAGCCCTGGATGCCGCCGTTCTGCCCAAATGCGTCCACCGACGCTTGCCGCAAAAAACAGGATGGAAAAAAACCACGCCTGCCACCAGCGGAGATCCCCTGCGAAGACGAATAGAATAAGGGGTATGGAAAGATAGACTATGATCAGGCGAAGCCACTCCCGGGGCGTCATCGATGGGTTATTCATTTGCCTGTATGCGTCCTATTTTGATCGGTGATGTAAGCTCTGCCCTTTGAGTAAAGGCAGATGTGTATAACCCTGGGTTTCCTGGGCAGATATTGCATCCAGCCGCTTGAGAGATGGAAAATCACTAAGGCAAAAGAAGAACTCAGCCTGTGCATGGCCATGCCGGTTTTCCGCTGCCGATGCAAGCCAGTCTGAGATTTGTCTAGACTGGGACGCCACGTTTAACGACTTGAGTCACCGCATCATCATTGGCTAAGCCTGCGATATTCTCCAACGGGTTTATTGTGGTGAAAACCACATCGCCCACCATACCCGGTCTGAGCCGCCCGATGCTGTCGGCCTTATGCAGAATGATCGGGTTCATCACATACATGGCGTGAAGAATTGATTTGGCAGATTGTGCCTTTGACCTAACGGCAAACTCCTGTCGTTGCATTGACTGGATTTCGCCGATCAAGTCGGTACCCCAACCCATTTTGACCCCAGCCTTGTCCGCAATGGCTAAAGACTCAATGCCAGATGCTAATACCGCTTCATTCTTGACCAGGTTACGCTCAGGGAATCCCAGCTTTCGACCTTCTGAAGCCATACCCAAGTAGGTCACTAAGGTTGGCACCAGCCATGCATCATGTTCCACCATAACCTCAGCGGTTTCTTCATCTATGAGATTGCCATGTTCAATACATTTAACCCCATTGCGAACCGCCAGTTGAATCGCCTCCGGTGTATAGGCGTGCGCCGCAACATAGGTTTTTCTGTTGTTCGCCTCGGCGACAGCCGCCTGTATTTCGCCTGCGGTGTATTGGGTACAGTCCAGGGGATCCATGGGTGTGGCAACGCCGCCGGACACGTGAATTTTGAGAAAGTCCGCACCCGCTCTTAAAACATGGCGAGCCGCCTTGCGCACCGCATCCGGTCCGTCCGCCACGATGCCAAAAGCACTATGACGCATTTGACAGGCGCAATCGGGAACGGGCAAAACCCCTGATTCAACGTCACCATGACCACCGGTCTGGGTAATCATCAGATTGGCTTGAACAATGTCTGGTCCCTGGGCCATGCCGGCTCGAATTGCTCGTTTTAACCCGATGACATCGCCGCCGAGATCTCGAACAGTTGTAAACCCGCGGGCGAGTGTTTCCCGACTCAGTTTCGCCATCGCAATGCCGAACTGAACTTCCGTCCACTGAGACAGTTTTGCAAAATTCAGCGTCGCTAAACGGAAGTGCACATGTGCATCTATAAAGCCGGGCATCAGAAACTGTCCGTCTGCATCCAGTTCAACATCGGCACCCGCAATGTCGCTGGATTCAGAAACCAGACCGTCTTCTATGACCAACACCTCGTTGGCTGATAGTTCCATAGTGTGCGGATCAAGAATCGAACCGCCACGAATCACTGTTTTACCCAAGCTCACCTCCAATATCAGTGTATGACCTTACAACCTTTGACAGGTGTCATCCACAACACCCTTGGCTGAAACTAACTAGACATCCGCCAGCCCGTTGCGGGTAACATACCTGTTGAACATAGCCACCACACGCGAGCGAATGTATGAAAATGCAGGTCGGGGACAAGCGACTCTTTTTTGACGTCGAAGGACCAGAATATGTTCTGGAAGACAACAAGCTCAGACGTCTCCCAACCCTCATTCTGTTACACGGTGCCCCGGGCAATTCAGATCACTCCGTCTTCAAACCCGCCTTCTCAGCTTTGCGGGATTTAGGCCATATTGTCTATCTGGACATCTCGGGCGCTGGGCGATCCGATGATCCACCGGACGATATTTTCACCCTGGAGCGCTGGTCTGACGATCTGGTTGAGTTCTGCCGTTTGCTGGACATACACAAGCCCATAGTGCTCGGTGTATCTGGGGGTGGATTTATCGCGATGACCTACGGTATCCGTTATCCTGATCATGCCGGTGGACTGATTCTGGCCAGCACCCAGGCAAAGCTCGATGTCGAACGTTCAATTGCAGAGTTCCGGCGTCTTGGTGGAGAAGAAGCTGAAGCTGCGGCGAGAGAATTTCTAACGGTGCGCGTTGACGCGGCAAGTTCCCAGGCGTTTGGCGAGAAGTGTATGTCGGTATACAACACCACACCTCAGCCACCCCGAGACTCTGTCATCTTCCGCCCGAAACTGGCCATGGCTTTTCACTCACTGGAGGGTACCTGGCATACCATGGACCTGCGAGACGATCTCGATAAAATCACTGCCCCTACGCTAGTACTGACAGGCGACCAGGATCCGGTCACGCCGTTGCAGGATTCTTTAGACATTGTTGATCGCCTGGCGCCAGATGTTGTACAGCTTAAAGTGGTACCAGATGCCGGGCACGGCCCCTGGCGCGACAAACCTGCCGAAACATTTGCCATTATTGAGCAGTTTATTCTAGCAACTCAGGTCGCCTGAGCTTCTTGTATCAGTTGCGGTTGATTCACGACTCGGCACAACGTTCAGCTGAGCTTAGAAAATGGCTATCTCAAGACCACGCTTGGGCGCTCGGTCGATCAAGGCTTGCAGGAAAGTGCTCTGAAAACTCCAAACGATGCTGATAATATCCAGCCAGCAAATTAACCAAGGCGGCTGAAATATGGTCACGATACGCGTCAATGGGCAGGAACATCAGCTGGATGTCGACCCGCAAATGCCCCTGCTGTGGGCAATCAGAGAAAACCTGCAACTCACCGGTACCAAGTTCGGCTGTGGTATCGCTCAATGTGGTGCGTGCACCGTTCACCTGAATGGCACAGCCATTCGTTCCTGTGTCACACCAGTGTCTGCAGCAGCGGGTGCTGAGATCACCACCATCGAAGGCATCAGTGACGGGGAAGAACTGCACCCGGTGCAGCAGGCATGGATCGCTGAGCAAGTGCCGCAATGTGGCTACTGCCAGTCAGGACAGATCATGTCTGCCACAGCGCTGCTGGCCACTAACCCACAACCCGATGACGAAGCCATCAATCAGGCCATGTCCGGCAACCTGTGTCGCTGCGGTATGTACAAGCGCATCCGCAACGCGATCAAAGTGGCCAGCGGTCAAGCCGTGGTACAAACCTTTGATCCAAAGGCGGTGCAGAATGGGTAAGTGGACACGTCGTGCGTTGATTACTTCCGGTGTTGTTGCCGGTGGTGGACTGATTGTTGGTGTGGCGCTGCGCCCGGGGCACCGCACACCGAAACTTGCGCAATATGTTGAAGGTGAAGATGAAACCCTGGTCAGTGCCTGGGTGAAAATCGGCAACGACAATCATGTCACCGCCATCGTGCCGCACAGCGAAATGGGTCAGGGTGCACAAACTGCGCTGACGCAGATGCTGGCAGATGAACTGGACGCCGACTGGCAGCAGGTCAGCTTTATGGAAGCGCCAGCGGAAGATGAATATGCCAACTGGGCGGTGGGCAAAGGTTTTCTGATGGGTGACGCTGAACTCCCAGAAGTGCTGGTGCCCACGGTAGATGGACTGTTTCTGCAGGCAGTGAAAGCCATGCATATTCAGATTACAGGTGGCAGTGCCAGTATTCGCGCAACCGGTGTTTACGGCATGCGGGTTGCGGGTGCAGCGGCGCGTGAGATGCTGATCAAAGCAGCGGCGAACGAGTGGCAGGTATCGGCTTCGGAGCTCACGGTAGAGAATTCCTACATTGTGCATGCTGCCAGCGGGCAGCGCGCGGAGTTTGCTCAATTTGCAGAAGCTGCCGCAGCGATGACGCCATCCCACACGCCAACGCTGAAAAATCCAAAAGATTTCAAGATCATGGGCCAGAGTGTGGCGCGTCTGGATATTCCAGCCAAAGTGGATGGCACGGCTCAGTTTGGCATTGATGCCATCCTGCCGGGCATGAAGCACGCGGCAATTATTGGTGCGCCGGTTTTTGGCGCTCAGGTGGCGAGCTTTGACGGTAGCCGTGCTAAGCAGATGCCGGGCGTGGTTGATGTGATCAGCCTCGACAATGCTGTGGCTGTGGTTGCAGATGGGTACTGGCAGGCGAAACAGGCGCTGAATGCGGTGCAGGTTGAGTGGTCCAAAACCGGCCACGAAAATGTGTCCAGCGAAACGTTGTTTGCCCAGTTTGAAAAAGACCTGCAGAACGCTCGTGAAAACGGCAGTGCGGGTGAAGATGTGGTGGTGGGTGATACGGCTGCGGCTTTTGCCCAGGCGGATAAAGTGGTGGAAGCCACTTATAAGGTGCCGTTTCTCGCGCACACGACCATGGAGCCCATGAACGCGACGGCTCAAGTCAACGATGGTCAGATTGAAGTCTGGGTGGGTTCGCAGAATCCCCTGGGTTTCCGTCATGAGGTCGCAAACGCCCTGGGTGTTGATTCCGCCAACGTCACAATCCATCAGCATATGATGGGTGGCGGTTTTGGTCGTCGGGCAACCGGTGATGTGGCGGTGCAGGCGGCGCGGCTGGCCCAGACTACTGGGGTGCCTGTGAAGCTCATCTGGTCTCGGGAAGAAGATGTGCGTCATGATATCTACCGACCAGCTGTGGCCTCACAATTTCGTGCAGCCCTCAGCGCGGCTGGCGACGTGCTGGCCTGGGATAATCTGTTCCATGAAAAGCATGAACCTGCAGAAGCGCCGGTGATTCCTTATGCGGTAGCTGCGCAGCACATTGCCTATACCGACAGTCCCACCCATGTGCCCTTTGGTCCCTGGCGTAGTGTCGACCATTCGCAACACGGCTTTTTCACCGAAGGTTTTTTTGATGAGGTTGCACACGCAGCGGGTAAAGATCCCTATCTGCTGCGTCGTGAATTGCTTGCTGGTAAACCGCGGCATCTTGCGGTGCTGGATCTTGCAGCGCAAAAGGCAGGCTGGGGTGAGTCAGTGCCCGCCGGCAAAGGCCGTGGTATCTCCCTGCAGGAATCATTTGGCTCGCTTGTGGCTCAAGTGGTTGATGTCAGCGTGGATGCGGGTGTGGTCTCGGTGGAGCGCGTTGTGTGTGCTGTTGACTGCGGTTTTGCGGTTTCACCAGACGGTGTGGCTGCGCAGATGGAGTCTGGCATCATCTATGGCCTGACAGCGGCGCTGTACGGCAACATCGATATTAAAGATGGTGCTGTGGTGCAGGGCAACTTCCACGACTACAAGTCGGTGCGGATGAATGAAGCGCCAGAAATTGAGACACACGTTATTAACAGCAATGCGCCCTGGGGTGGTGCAGGTGAGCCTGGCACACCCGGCATTGCGCCGGCTCTGGCTGGTGCTGTTTTCCAGGCTACCGGCACCCGTGTGCGGCAACTGCCTTTGTCTAACTACGATTTCACCTACCAGATTGTTGAGCCTGAAGAAGTCATCTAACGTCGCATTCTTGCGGCCTTAGCCTTCTAAGCTACCAACCTTTCAGGCCTGGCGCTGAAAGGTTGGTAATTTTTTTCTTTTTTTTTCTCTCCTCCTGCAACCCTTTCCTGTTCCTGCGCATCTTTATAAGTAAGCGCGGACGAACAGACAGCATCCACAAACGCTTTGGTCAGACCAAGACAAAGACGCTCTGGTCAGACCAGAAATCTGAGTAAGCTGTATGCAATATCCGCAATCGTTGGGGCAGTCTCCAACCGTTGAATGAAATTAAATAAAACTAATATCAACGGTAGTGCGACTAAGTAGTCAGCCAGGCAACAAAAATAAATGGGTTGCGGGCTAACAGAGCGAGTCGGGTGCGATCAACTTCAGTTGAAAACACCTTTTTTAGAGTAATTTGGAGTATTTGAACGTGAAAAAATTAGCTACTGCCCTTTTGATCACTGCCGCATTCGGCGCATCTACCTACGCTATCGCAGACGATTATGCCATGGCTTATTCCTCAACTGAGCTGACAAATGCAGCTGGTGTCAAACAAGTGCATGAACGCATTGTTAAGGTCGCCAAGCAATATTGCCCAACGTATTCACAAATACGCAATCACAATGAAGTGGCGGCATGTGTGAGTGACGTTGTTGAGGATCTGGTCAGTAAGGTGGATCACCCCCGTCTTACCAGCTATCACACAGGTGATATCACCATGCAGGTGGCTGGTGCCAGCGCAGGTTAACAGTACGGCTTAAACATTTTTCTAAGCCCAGTTCAAAAAAGTTGACCCCAACCAACTTTTGAACTGGGCTTCTTTTCGCCTGAAGAAAAGTCCCTGTTCTAAATCTGTTCGATCGATGCAAAGTCGATGGCGTCATCGGTTGTAGACGCCAGGCTTGAGCCTTTGGTTGGCATCCTCCCCAGCGCCATCTCCGGTGGCAGAATATCTGATGCGCTATGTTGTGCTTCCGGGTCGCTGTAATACCCCAAAGCATAGTTCCCCTGGGTGTAGCCCAATAACTCCTGTAGTTCCGGCGCCAGGGTTCTGGCGATATGCGGTGGGCAGGACAGATACTGATTCTCTTCCTGACGTAACCAGCCCAGGGTATAGGTAAGATTAAGACCCATACGCGCCGCGTTGGAACGGTTTTCTCCGCCGCTGTGCAGAACACTGCCGGTGTAGATAAAAACCGAACCGGCAGGCATTTCCGCCTGCACGATCTGATCGGGTTCAGCACGTTGCTGCCAATCCCACTTATGGCTGCCAGGCACACATCGTGTTGCCCCGTTTTCCTTTGTGAAATCTGTAAGTGCCCAGATGGTATTGAACTGCGGTTCAATAGTTTGCGGAATGTGGGTGCCCCAGGCGAGGCGGTCGCGGTGTAAAGGCTGTGCAGGATTGCCCGGATTGATATGAATTGTTTGTGTCAGGTGCAGAATTATCTTGTCGGTGAATGGTCCCAGAAAGGTCTCTGCGGTTGGCAGGATGCTGGGATGCAGAATCAGGTCGTGGCACGCAGGTGTCCGTGCAACCAGGGCGCCGGTTCGCTGGGTGTGTCGTCCACTGAAATCGTCACGCCCCATGGGGGTCTGCTGGATAAAGGGGGTGACCTGGTCAACCATCTTTTTAACCTGGTCAGCCTCGATAAGGTTCGCCACAATGGCGGCGCCATCTGCTTCCAAAACTGCGAGAATATCTTCCTGGCTGGCATCTGCCGGTAAAGTTTGAACGCCCATGGCGATTCCTTGCATGAGAAAGTGCTTTAAAGCTAAGTGAAAACAAAGTCATGGGTCAACCTGAAATAGCAGGCCACAATAGCGGCAAGTGGTGGATACTTGGCGGCTTGTGGCTGCTCTACGCCAGCTTTGGTCTTGTTGTCGCCAGCGTTGCGCCCATGGTTCAGGATATTCTCAATGAGCTGAGTATGTCTCACTCAGCTATGGGCAGTGTCATGGGTGCCTGGCAGCTGGTGTACATATTTGCGGCCATACCTTGTGGCATATTGCTGGATCGCATCGGAGGACGGTACGCCCTGTTGATGGCGGCCGCTCTAATCGGAGCTTCAGCCCTCGGTCGTGCGTTTGCTACTGATTACTGGTCTTTTCTGATAGCGGTCATGCTGTTTGGTATTGGTGGTCCGATTGTATCCTCTGGCGCACCCAAGGTGGTGGCGGAGTATTTCACCGGTAGTCAGAGAGGTCTGGCCATGGGTATCTACATGACTGGCCCGGCTATCGGCGGTGTGGTTTGCCTGACCATGACTAACGCCTTTTTTCTGCCGCTGTTTGATATGAACTGGCGCTATGTGATGGCCATGTGGGGTGTGGTGGCACTTGTAGCAGGTGTGATCTGGTGGCTGCTTGCATCGTTTCTGCAGGTAGACAAACGCTCTGCAGCCAATCGTACAGAATCTACCCCGCAACTCCAGATAATGGCGGAGCTGATCAAGGCGCCAGCCGTGCGGGTGTTGTTATTGATGAGTGTGGGTGTGTTTCTGTACAACCATGGGTTGAATAACTGGTTGCCGGAACTGTTACGCCAAGGGGGCAAAAGCGCAGTTCAGGCGGGCTACTGGGCAGCATTGCCAACACTGGTTGGTATCCTCGGTTCGTTACTGATTCCTCGTCTGGCCACTCCAGCCCGGCGTTTCCACATTCTCATCTTTCTCTGTGTGGCTGCGCTGCTGGCCAGCGTACTGTTGCAGGCGCTGGATAACGTCACCCTGACCACCGGCTTGATCCTGCAGGGTGTTGCCCGTTCCAGCTTGATGACTGTGTTAATTTTAACGCTGGTAGAACTGCCTGGCATCGGCGAACAGCGAGTGGGTGTCGCCAGCGGCATGTTCTTCTCTGCGGCAGAGGTAGGGGGCATGCTTGGCCCCTTTGGTATGGGTGTGATCTATGACGTCACCGGTGGTTTCAGCGCATCGCTGTGGAGTTTGTCCATCGTCTCGGCCGCTATGATTGGCGGCGCGTTGTATTTGCGCCGGCTTGCCGGCCAGGCGCAAATGCCAACGCCGGCTGTTTAGTCGATTAACTCGAAGGTGACGCCGGCATTGCCTGGCAAACGTTTCAGTAACGCATCACCCATGGCGCTGGCTGGGGTCCAGAAACCGCCACCCACAGGGAGTTCGTCCTGAGCCAGGCTGACCGCGCACTCTGATAACATTTTTGCAGTTGATCCGTAGCCTGGGTCACGATCGCCATAGACGCGTCCACGCAGGTTTTTGCTGTTATCAACGGGGTGTTTCGCAACCAGCTCTATTTCGAAGAAGCCTTTATCCATGGTTTCCTGGGAAGGGCCTTCGCCAGGTTTAGGTAATACAGTCTGCAGCAGTTTGCGGGTCGGGGCGAAAGCGGAGAGACCATTCACGGTTATTGTGCCCATCGACATCAATGTGGCGCCAAACATACCAGGCACGCCGTCTTTCATCAGGGTGCCTTCGTCGTAGCGGAATTCATGGCCGTAAGCCAGGCCTAACAATTCGTTCGAGCGCCGTACAACCCGTGTGTTGATGGCAGCCATAACAAATGGCCCCACCCAGGAGTTAAAGTCAGCGTCGTAGTAGGCAAGGTTAGTGTCCATACCATCTAAACCACGGTAGCTGGTATTCAACGCGTACGGATCGGAGATCACTTTCATGATGTTGGGATCACTCTGGGCGGCTTCCATCATCGCCATCATGCTGTCGACGGTGCCGCCGCTGAACCCCCCTTTGAAGGCTTTGGTACGGTACTTGATGCGCTGGGCGGCAACGCCGTGGGCCTGCTGCATCTGCTGCTGCATGAAATACACGCCGATGTCAGAAGGAATGCTGTCGAAGCCACAGGTATGTACGATTCTTGCGCCGCTTTCTTCAGCCGCAGCACTGTGGGTGTCGATCATTTTCCGCATCCAGTGCACTTCACCGGTGAGGTCGCAGTAGTGGGTGCCGTTGGCGGCACACGCAGCCACCAGCTCGGAGCCATAACGTGCATAAGGACCTACGGTAGTGAGAATAACGCGGGCTTTAGAGGCCAGTTCGTTCATTGCGTTCTGGTCGTGTGAGTCTGCAACAAAGATTTCGATGTCGCTGTTTTTGACACTGCTTTGCAGTTTCTCTCGGTTACGTCCGGCAATGGCCCATTTCAGGTTGCCGTTGCCGTAGTTTTTTTCCATGTACTCGGTGACCAGCTTGCCGGTAAAGCCGCTGGCACCCCAAACAATAATGTCGAATTCGCGTTGCATGATGGTCATCTCCTGATTAGGAATATCTTACCGCGAATGGTGGTCAGGTTCAGCCAGATGTTGGTGGCAGGCGCATAATTTGCCCTGCTCAGCGAGCACCTGCCTGGTTGGCGGCCTCTGCTTCAGCTTCCTCGCGACGCTGCTCAGCGCGTCGTTCGGTCAGCTTGTGCATTTCCTGCAAGTCCAGGCCGCCGTCTCCGTTAGTGTCGACGGTGCTGAAGCCTTGAACGAGCTGCTTCTTTATCTGTCTTGGCAACTCGCGCCAGCTGACTTTTCCGTCAATGTTCTGATCCAGAAAACCAACATACTGGTTGGTGCGCGCCATCATTTTGTCGTGTATAGGCGCTTCGGTGCTTTCATCTACCCATGTATAACTGAACGCGCCGTACAACATTTCATCCCAGGATTGCAGGCCCCATGGGACTTCGCGACTGGCATCGGGGTTGGCTGGATTAGCTGCGGAGTTGTCATACCAGGTGGTGTGCACTAAACGTGTGCCGGCTTCGATGTGTTTTGGTACTACAAACTCATAAGTCCGCTGCCAGTTGAAATCATAGTTGGGGACATTGAGGATAATTTCTTTTTCGCCATCGGGTTTCCACAATTCAAATCGTGACGCCACCCCACGATAGTGTGCATGGGGTACCAGGTTGTGCAGTGTCGCCGGTTTATCAAAAGCGTAGTAAGCGACCTCTGTGTGGCGTGCTGTGTTAGGCGGTATTTTGATCATGGGGTTAACCACAACATCCTGACGGAAATAGTTTTCCGGCACCTCTCGGTGCAGATACAAACCAATTCTTGATTTATCGACGACCTCCCTGCCGATCGGGGTGTAATGCATCTGAAACAGAAATTCGCCGCCTGGTGGTATGTAAACGCCGGTACCTTCAGGGAATTCATGTGACTCGTTGCCAGGTGCGTAACCAATCAGATAGTTGTCGAAAACCCCGCTGGTGCGCCGCAGGTCTGTGGTGTCGCCGTCCTGGGTGCCTGCAAGAATGTGATGTACCACTTCGCGTTCGCCGGGGACCACTGTGGCGGCTTTTACCCACACGCCGGTATCCAGGGGATTTTTCACCGTAGGAAACTGGTAGTCGACCTCGCCGCTGACGGGCACGGTATAGGCGGGGATGTCGAGGATGAGGTCGGGCTCTCCTAAAGGCCATTCCACCTGATCAATGGTGTCAGTCGCCAGCGGGTCACTACCGCTGCCTCTGGGTGCGCCCGCTTCAATCCAATGGATCAGCTGCTGAGTTTCTTCGGTGGTCAGAGAAATATCGTTTTTCCACTGCCCAATGTGCGGGTCCGCGTGCCAGGGCGGCATCCGTTTGGTGCGCACAACTTCGCGAATCATCGGTGCAAACCCCTGAATCATCGTGTAGCTGTTCATCGGCCAGGGGCCTAAACCGCCCTCGGTATGGCAGACCACACATTTCTGTTGCAGTAATGGGGCGATAGTATCGGCGTAACTGATTTGTTGAGTTTGTGTTTGTCGGGGATAGGAGATCTCGCATCCTTCAACCGATCTGTTTTTGCCGGCCGGTGATTGACCTGCAATCAATGCTGCAATTGTTTCCGATGTTTCTCCTGCAGAAGTTATGGGGCCACGATAAGTTATCTGCCAGGTGCGCGGGTCGAGAACAAAAACTTCACCTGCTTGTTGGGCTTTTAGTGATTCGCTGATGAGTAGGGTGTCGTCCTGCAGAATGGGCAGATCAATACCCGCAGCCTCAGCCTGTTGTGCAAGTTGTTTGCGGTCCATGCTGGTGTCGCTGTTCAGCAGCCAGAATGTGGCCTGGCCATCATATTTTTGCTTCAGCGCCTGGAAAGCCGGGATGGCATCTGTCACCGCTTTGCAACTTTGCGCATAGGTCATAATGACCACTGCGGGTGAGCTGCGATGATAGAACAGTTCGTGGGCATCACCTCGCTGATCGAGCAGCACAAAATTATCAACCTGCAGCGCATGGCTGAAGCTCGAAATTGCGATGGTTGCTGTTAGCAGAATTAATCTAAGCATGTGTTTCTCTCAGAAGCGCGCGTGGATATCCAGGAATTCGAAAATTGCGACGTAAGCATCTTTATATTGCTTGTCAGTGAAGCCGCTGTGATTGCCGCCAGTTAATGTCTGCAGCGAATTAGGCGTAGTCAGGCTGGCGTGCAAAGACTCGGCCTGATCGAAAGGTACCACAGTATCTTTGTCGCCATGAATGGTAATGACAGGCGGGGCATTGTCAGATATCAGGTACATAGGCGAATAAGCGGCCGAAACCTCGGCTATTTTGGCAACTGAGCCTGCCCAGCTACGCGCATAGTTTTGCTCAGGGCGGTTCTGGTTGAGGTACTCGTCAACCATTTCGATATCGGTTATGCCGAACCAGTTTACTACCGCGGCAGGTTTGCGTTTGCTCTGACAAGGGTGTTTGCCCGTGCTGTTGAGTAAACCCACAACCAATGCCAGATGCCCACCGGCGCTTGCGCCGGAAACAACTATTGGCGCATCTGTATTACCTGCCTGTTCGAGTTGAGTGACTATAGTCTTGTACGCACACATCACATCGTCAACGGCCTGAGGCGCAGTTCCTTGACCCTGACGATAGTTAAGGTTGTAAACATTCCAACCTTTCTGCAGGTAGGGTATCAGCTGTGAGGTCTCACTGGCTTTGTCCCCAGCGACCCAGCCGCCGCCATGAATCCACACCAGCGTTGGGCGTGACTTTGGATCTATCGCAAAATAATTAGGCTCGCCAGTGCGACTGCCGTGCAGGAATACATCCATTGTCTGTTGTGGGTCTTCACCGTAGGAGACGTCGACCCGCTTAACAAAACCGTGTGCCCAGAATTCATTGGCAAGGTTCGGTAATGCAGCAAGAAAAGTTGCGCTCAACAAAATGGTTTGCACAAATAGTTTAAGCATTTGGGTTCTCCCGTATGGATTTCATCAACAGAGTGCCACCAGCAACGGCGATGGGTGCTACCAGAAAATTAGCCAGCGGCACAGCCATGGCCACAGTCACGCAGGCGCCAAAGCCCAGCGCTTTGCTTTTGTTGCCCTGCAAAGTGGTCAGGGTATCTTCAAAAGGTTTTTGCCGGTTCTCGTTAGTGTAGTCGCAGAACTGCACTGCCATCAGCCAGGCACCAAAAGCCACCCATAAAAAAGGCGTCAGAGCGTTAACAACCGGGATAACGCTGAGCAGCAACAGCAGTAAGAGACGTGGAATGTGATAGCGGAGTTTTCTCAACTCCCGGCCCAGCGCTGGCGCAATCTGTTTGTACCAGGCAATCTGCGGGTCCGGCATGTTGTCTACCTTCAGGGCGAGATCGCCGAGAAACGGAGAACCGATGATGGCGGCAAGAAAGCCAAAGGACCATGCGCCCACCAGTACACCCAGCAGATAGAGCAGTGGTTCTAATATCCACTGCAGAAAACTTAACCAGTTGGGCAGGCTGGCAATCAGATAGTCAGATAAATCGCTGATGTAGCTGAAGCCCAGGGTCAGCCCGCCAACGATTACACCTAAGCTTACGGCGGCAGGCAGGAAAACAAAGGGGCGCACGTCTTTACGCATGGTGATGCGCGCGCCCTGCATGAAGTAGTTGATTCCCTTGATCATCTAAAGATAAGTCTGCGGTTGTTGGCTATCCGAGGCTGACCTAAAAATAGGCGACGATTGCCCACACTGACATGACCACCGTAACAACAACGGTACCCAGGGTGCCAATGGCGCGAAGTGGATGTGATGTAGCGCCAACTTTCAGCCCTAACGGGTGGCAGATGCGGGAAATCACAAGCACCGCGCCAAAGCCGTGGATTGCAATGGGATATACGCCGTTAAGTTCCAGCAGGCCCATTAAAATCAATCCCAAAGGTACATACTCGACAAAATTGCCATGCCTGCGCGTCGCAATAAACAGTGCATCACTTTCGCCGGTGCCTATGGAAATTTTAGTTTTTCCGCGTTGCGATCCAACCGCAAAAGCCAGTGCAATCGAAATGATGCCTAAGATGCCTGCGTACAGCAGAGTAATTGTCGCCATGGTTCCGTCTCTCCTAAATTGAGTGCCGATGTTGACCGGCGCGCGCTTAATGTCAAGAACTGTACTCAGGCATTTCTGGCTATCTGAAAACCCGGACGATGTTTGAGACTTGTCCAGTAGGGCTGCAGTTTCTCAGGAATTTTTTCAGGCACTAACATCTCTGCCAGATGTAAGCCGTATCCCAGCATGATGTCTGCAGCAGTGAATTCATCACCACAAATAAACTGTTTGTTCTCGACAGCGTCCCCAATCGCTAGCAGACACTCACCGGCCCGGTTGCCCATTTCCGCAACCACCTCGGGGATCTCCAGGTCGCCGGGAAATTCTCTGCGATGGTTAACTATCTCTCCAAGGGGACGTGACAGTGTAGCCTCACCAAACCAAGTCCATTGCAGGTAGTGTGCGAAAGTCTCGCTGGATGGTTCCGGCTGTAATCGGCACTCGCCGTAGCGGGCCAGAATGTATTCCACCATGGCGCCGGATTCGAACATACGCAGGTCACCATCTTCCAGAACCGGCACTTTGCCTACGGGGTTCATCGCACGCCATTCGGGTTGGCGTCTGAATGCCTGGGAGAAATCGATTTTAGTTATCGAATACTCGATGCCCAGTTCTTCACAAAGCCAAATGGGTCTTATGCCGCGGGTATTGGTGACGTGATAGATTTGGATCATAGCTAAAGACTCATGCCAGGAGAGGTCACTATGCCGCGTACGACAACTGCAAACAACAAAACCCAGCCAACTTCGAAAGATGTTAAGGCTTATCTTGATTCAGTGCCTCACGCTGGTCGACGTGAAGATGCCTATCTATTACTCAACATGATGACGAGGATTACGGGGGAACCAGCGGTCTTGTGGGGGCCGAGCATTATCGGTTTTGGTTGTTACCACTATGTTTACGACAGTGGCAGGGAAGGCGATCATTTTTTAACCGGCTTTGCGCCGCGCAAAGCAAATATGGTTGTGTATATTATGCCGGGTTTTGAACCGTACGATAGTTTGTTAAGTAAACTGGGTTCTTACAAGACCGGTCGTTCGTGTCTGTATCTGGGTCGATTGAGCAACGTGGACGTGCACGTGCTTGAGGACATTGTTGCTCAGTCTGTTGCACTGATGAAAGAAAGGTATCAGGTGGACTGAACAACGAGCTATACGATTCTGTTCAGCACCTGACAGCGCTTCATCAATCTACGTGAATTCGGGTCAAAATCGTCGCGCCGATGCAGCACGCGGCGGTTGTCCCAGATGATCAGATCATACGGCTGCCATTGCTGTCGCCACACATGTTCCGGACGCGCAGCATATGACCAGATTTCATCCAATAGCGCTTCACTGTCTTCAAGTGGCAGGCTGTCGATGTAAGCCCACTCGCGGCGCCCCAGATACAATGTCTGTTCCCCGGTTTCCGGGTGGGTGATGATGGCGGGATGACTTGCCCCCGGAGCATCACGAGGGTCATCGAAGGGCTCGAACCCGGGCCGTAGTTTGCCAATACTTGTATGCGCTGCGTCATGTTTGATGGACAGGCTTGCCAGGCGTTCGATGAGTGCCTGCGGCATTGCGGTGAGGGCTGCGTTCTGGTCAGCAAAATAGGTATCACCACCCTCGTCAGGTATTTCGACACCCAGCAGCACGCTGGCGGGCGGAGGATTCTCGACGTAGGTCATATCGGAATGCCAGTTGGCCTCCGCATTACCAAGCCCACCTATGGGTTTGCCGTTTTCGATGATGTTTGATAACTGGGTGACGTAACGGTTTTTAACTTTGGCACGCTCAGATTCGGGCAGGCGACCCATGGGAATCTCTTCCAGCGGACCGAATCGAGCGCTGAATGCCTGCAGTTCGTCCTCGTCGAGCTGCTGCCCACGGATGCGCAGCACGCCATAGGTGAGCCAGGCCTGGTAGATTGCTTCAAAGTCCTCATCCGTCATTGACGTTAAATCGATGTCGGAAATGTCGGCAACAAAATCCTGAGTGATGGGTCTGATATTCATGGTTGTGCCTCGCTGGAGTTATTTATTGTGGAACGTTTCGTGGCGTGATGATTCTGGCAAAGGCGGCCAGTTCAGGATGTTGAAGAAACCGTTCTGCAAACTCGATCGTCGCGGCACCCAAGCGGGTCTCGTGCCAGTAGATCTGCTCTATCTGTTTGTGGTCATAGTCGCCAGGTTGTGCAGTGAGTGCTTCTATGTAGAACACCTTGGCGTCTTCAATGGCTGCTTTGAACCACTTTAGTTCTGTGGTCGGCAGCGTGTTATTGTCGAGTAATTGCCCTAATTTCTGCAGATTATCGGTCATTGAAAATTCGGAGGCACCAACCAGCGTGCGACCGTTGCGGCGACGTCTACCCAGATCATGCCATGGGGTGAGGGTCTGCAGTTCGTTCAACAGTGCAGCTTCCCAGGTATCTGTGTCCGCAGCCGGTTTTGCGAATGACACCGGGCAGGCGGGTGCAGCATCGATTGCAACGCTGGGCGCATCTTCCGGGTAATCAACCAGCACCGGGGCGTGTTCCTCATTTAACAGGTTGAGGGCGGCGTCGATAACGCGATGTTGAAACGCAGCATCACCCGGCTTGCCCAGCGGGCGGCCAAGCGGAAAACTCACCCACAGCGCTCGGGGTGGCTGCATGCTCTCGGTATTCTCACGCACCAGACTGATGCCGGTGGTCATGATGCCTGCGCGTTCAAGAAAGTAGCTGAGCGCGCTGACCGCGCGCGTGCAGTTGGGTCAGACCGGGGTCAGGAATACCGCATCGACGTTATCCTGTTTCAGAAGGCCGGCCACCTGCGAGGCACTTTTCTCATATGCTTGTGGGTCCAGGCCAGCACCCATAAAACTGTAGTGCACTGTCGCTAGAGATCCGATCTTCTGCTGTGCTTCCAGCTCCCGGAAACGGTCTATCGGGAAGACGAGATTGACGTCTTCGGCAAAGCCGGTTTTGTCAAAGTTGACAGAGCTGTGCGACATAACGAGATTGTTTGCGTCTTCATCGTCTGAAATCGGCCTGAAGGTGGCATCGGCAAATTCGAAGTTCGGGTCGTCTCGAAAATGCAGCCCTGCGGTGGTGATCAGCGCAATGCGCAGCTCAGATATTGGCTTGCTCAGCGGTGTCCAGGCGGGTGGCCCCAGTGGTGGCTGGTTTTTTGAGAGCAGGTGCTCACGTTCGTAGTCAGGTAAATCGGTCAATCTAACCATAGGTTTGGTCTCCATTTACTTCAGTGACCCGTATTGCCCGGCCGCACAGCCAGAAGTGAGCGGCGGACCAGAGGCTCATACAGGTCAGTACGGCCAGTGCTATGGCAAGGGATCGCTCATCATATACAGGTGCAAGCCAGTCGCTGGTTGCCCCGACCAGAAAGGGGCCAAGACTCATGCCAACCAGATTGAGGCAGAACATCTTGATGGCCGCAGCCACGGCGCGCATGGGCACGGGTGACAACGTCTGGATCAGAGCAAGCGTAGGACCCAGGAAAAAGTTAGCCGCAAATGCAGGCAGCATGAAAAGGAAAATCGCGCCTGTGAAAGAACCTGCCAGGTAGGCGGCGACGGAGAAAGGCACCGTTGCCACCTGCACAACGGCAATCATCTTAAGGCCGCGATCAAACCCGGGTGCAGACAGTCTGTCGAACAGCCTACCACCCACAAAAGTACCCACTGCGCCCAGCCCGCCAAAAAGAAACGCCATCAACAGGCCCACCTGGCCCTGGGAAAGATCGTGCACGCGGACGAAGAATGTGGGCAACCAGGTGGACGCGCCATAAGACGCCATGCCGGTGAGCGTGGATGCAATAAGCAGCTGGCGCAGCGCCGGCGAACGGAACATGTACCCGGCGGCCGGTAAGATCCCGGAGGGCGCATCTGCCTCTTGTGTGTGCGGCGATATGTCTGTTGCCCCGCGCACAGGTTCCCGGAGAAAGTAGAACATGAGGATGGCAAGCACCACACCCGGAACACCCACCGCAAACATGGCGGCCCGCCAGCCAAACATCTGACTGACCAGTCCACCGATGAGAAAGCCGCCAATCATGCCAACCGGTGCGCCAACTGCCAGGATCGACATGGCGGTCGCCCGCCGTTCTTTCGGGTACAGGTCGGCGATGATTGACTGGCTCGCCGGGTTGACACCTGCCTCACCAATACCGACGCCGATGCGAAACAGAAACAGCATCAGGAAACTCAGAGCAAGTCCGCTCATGGCAGTCATCGCCGAGAACAGGCCGAGGGAGGTGACGATGATGAGCCGACGGTTGTAGCGGTCTGCAAGCCGCGCGATCGGCAGGCCGAGGGTTGCGTAGAATAGAGCAAACGACAGGCCGCCCAGCAGGCCCATCTGCGTATCGGTTGCGCCGAACTCCAGACGGATGGGTTCGAACAACACCGAGAGGATCATCCTGTCGGTGATGGACAAGGCATAAGCGCCGAACAGCAGCAGCAGAGCGGTTTTGGCATTGCCGGCTGCACTGGCAACTTTCATCTGAGCAAACCCCGCGACCATTGCCGATTCATGTGTTAATCCTGCCTGCGTCGTTCTGTCATTTTTGCAAAATGGGCCATGGCATTGGGTTCCAGGGCGGCGCCTTTCCTGCTGCCCAGTGCAACTGGTGGAGACGCCGTCACTGGCAGCGTGATCGCAAACCGCTTGCGAACGGGAATGCCGCAGACCTGATCGTCGCAGGACTGCCAGATCAGTTCCCCGGCGATTGTAATTTCAGGCTGGCTGGCATTGTTGACTGTCAGGGGTAATCTCAGCTGAAAAACATCGTGATAAACATCAAAGGTCTCATCTGTGCCGGCGAGGCTGTGCGGTTCTGCCGGTGGACGAATGATGGCTCTGTGTACCAGGCCCTCGTGGTCGTCCAGGATTAAATCAACCGCAATCGAACCGACCGGCGCGGGGTTCGCGTAAACGTGCTGCCCGGCTGGGACCCGAAATTGTGCCACCAGGTCTTTCTGTACAGTGGGCGTCAGGCTGGCCCCGTCAAGGTGAACGCTGACCTCAACCTCTTCGACTGTCTCGGGGACGCCGTCATTCGTGGCCTCCGGTGACTGGCCGAGTGCCGCGCGCAGCAACTGTTCCGGACCGGCTCTGACAGCCAGGTTGTTCTCAAAAAACTTTTGTATAATTCTGCCGTCGGCATTGACGACATAGGTGCCGGGATAAGGAATGCCGTACCAGGGGTGGTCATTCTCATTGATCAGCGTGTTCAGAATACCGAATGATCTGATGACATCAGACTCCGGATCGGAAAGCAGCGTATACGTGACATCGTGGGCATCACGAAAATCTCGCAGTGCATCTGCCTCGTCATAACTGAGCGCGTATACGGCAATATTCGCCGCATCAAAATCTTTCATCTGCCTTTGCAACTCGACCAGTTGCGAACGACAAGGTGGTCACCACACCGCTGAACGGTAAAAGATAAAGACCGCTGGCCTGCCTGCTCGATCTGCATGCAGATCAAAGTGGGTATCATCTGCCGTAGCGCACTGAACATCGGGCATCTGCTGCCCAACCTCTGGACCGGTTGGAAATTCGCCTTTCGGATCGCTTCGGGGTCCGGTTCCGGGCTGCATGGGGCCGACAAAACCGTCATGGTCTTGCCAGCCGCTGTCTACCTTCGTGCCTCGTGTTTCTATATCTGTCACGGGTTCCTCCTCTGACGAACTGTTAGTTGTTACTTTGTGCAATAAATATCTGTTCAAATTTCTTTTGCAGGCGGCATCCACGCAGCAGTTGGGGCAGTGTGGTTATTTCCACCCCGTCCCGGAAAGCAGCAAGCAAATCCTCAAGCCGTGCACTTTGATGCGGATCATTGAAATGCTCAGCCATCGCATCACTCATGCGACCCAGCATCCATACCTGATAGGGTGAGACCATGCGGGTTTCGCTTACACCACCGAGCTTAAATTCATGGGTAAGTGCACCACCATTGGACTGTAGCGCCCTGAACTCGGCCGGCGAATAAAAGCTCTTGGAGGGCAAAGGGTTATCGGCAGGATGTTTGCCGCTGGCGATGTAGTTGGTCAGCACGTCAATGCTGCTTTTCAGTACCGGCCACATTTCGTCGAAAAAGACACCAATCAGCGGGAGCAGTGTTTCCGGCACCGTATCATCGGGAAGCATGTCACCTCCGTCGCTGGCGCCACAAATGCGCACCAGTGATCCCTGCTCGAGGTGGTAGCCAGATTGCCTGTAACTCCTCGCGCCAGCCTCAGTAGATCCGTTGGCGCGAGCAATCCATTCGCACACCAGAGGGTACTGCGTACGCATCATGAAACCGGGCACCGGATCGTTATAGAGGTGTGGATAGAGGGGACCCAGGAGTGCAAAGTCTGCAAGTGTCGGACGTCCGCCCAGCACATAGTCATGCTGGTTGAAGTGCGTTTCCAGAATCGACAGCATGTGGTGCATACTGCTTGTCCAGGCTGGTACCGTTTTTTCTGTAACACCCAGCTGAGGTAAACCTGCAAAAGGGCCTGATTCCGCATTTTGCGGATCATCAATTTTCATGATTTCACGGAAAACGAAGCGGGCCGCCTTGCGCCTTTCTAATCCGGATTGATCGGGCGCGAAGATCCGTCCCCACTGCTGTGCATTCCAGGGTTCGTGGTTCGGCTGAACGGATGCCAGGGAATAGTGCCACCGCTCCCAGAACGCCCAGGGCAGCATCCACTCATCTGCCAGAAGCTCTAACAGATAGGAGACAAGGCGTTGCTGAGCGCCTTCAGGAACCACCGGCGCCTGCGGATGTCGTGCTTCCAGTATGTCGATGATTTCGCTCGAATCCTGCAGCCATGTTCCATCTGCGGCTTCCACCTGGGGGACCACATTCGATCCCGTTGCGGGAGTGATATAGCCTTGCATGATGGCTTGAGTGGCCAGCACTTCTTCATAAGTCAGCGTCTCGTGAAACGCCTTGAAACGGCAATAGGCACGTATCTTTGCCGAGAAATAACTGAAGTCCCAGGCAAACAGCCGATAGTCCGTATTCACTGACTGCCCCCCAGAAACGACAGCACCTCTTCTTCCGCATGTGCATAGGAGGCAGCCATCAGATCAGCATCAACGAGCTTGGGGTCGGTGTGAAGAAACAGTTGTACCTCTCCGTTATAGTTAGACCAGGCGAACTTGGTGCGTTCATACGGCACCATCGGCACTCTCAGTTCGTGACTGGTGACGACAGCGTCTTCCATGCGAAACGGCATGTCTGCAAGAGGGAAATAGTTAGAGATGTAGTCAGGAGATCCCAGCCTGCGCATGGGTGCTTCCAGAAAGGAAAACTGCCGTGCCACTTTCAGCATTCTGCCCGCCCTGTCATAGGAGCCTGAAGCTGGCGCCAGCGAGAGGATTCGCTGGTACATAACCTCGACGCTCTCCAGCGGGAACACCAGGGGGAACGGCTTTGTCACCCGGTTGTTGCCCTCATCGGTTGCCAGGGAACTCTTGCGCAGACTGAGTGGGCTGACGACAGGACGGAGGCTGCTCTGCATTCCGTCTTGCTTGGATTCATGGTAGAGGGTCACGGTCCGCATGGTGATGAACGAAAAAATATCGCTCATTGGCAGGCCCATGGTACGTCCTCGATCGTGCAGTGCCTTATCTTCGATCGGCAGGACAAACTTCCTGACGTCAAATCCGGTCTCTTCGAAGCCGAGGGGTCGCTCCGCAAAAGTCCTGTTGAGACGCAGGAGAGGGGAGGTGGCGTCATCTGCCTGCTCCGCGCGTCCTGGGTTTTCAATCTGATAGCCAAATCTGGTTCGCTCGATATCAACCTGAAACAGGTGCCGTGCGTGTTTGTTGAACATGCCTTCAAAGTCGGAAATGACGTGGTGCCACATGAACGTCAGCTGACGACCATCGTTAGACAGAAAGGCTCTGAACAAAGGGATGCCAGCACCCACCTCCTGCGCCTGGGAAAGCGCCCTGTCAGCTGTAACTCTGACCGAGGTCATGTTTTCTTCTGCAGAGAGCCGGCGAAAGTTCTGGCGCCAGTCTGGCTTGGCAGGCTGCCAGTAAGGCAAACCGTCCACTTCAACGACGTTGCGCTTGAACATCTGATAAGGTGCGACCAGATCTTTAAGGCGATTCAGTACAAGCGATTCGTCTAATGGTTGATCAAAATAGTAGTGTACCGTGCAAGGTAGGTAACGATTGTTGGCTCCGCCCTGCATCAACCAGAATTGTGCGTCGCCATTGTCGACTTCCAGTAACCCGCGCGCACTAACGAGGTCTGCTCTCTCGGAACGTTCCCACCCAATGTAAAATGCGATCGCCAGAGCGGCTGCCGCCACTGTAATCAGCAGAATGGCCAGTTTTTTCATTGCGTTAACGCAGCCTTAGCGGGTTTTCAGACCAGCCTGTTTGAGACGCCACAGAAGGACGTCCAGGCGGTCCTGACCGAAAAAAGGCTCGCCTTCGAATGCGCAGGTCGGTACCCCCCAGTGGCCTGCTTTGTCATGGTCGGCCTGGTTATGTGCGATGACCGTTTCCAAGCGGCTTTCGTCGTCTATGGCCTGCTGATCCAACTCCTGCAGAGATAGCCCCGCTCGATCGCTGGCTTCTGCAAGATGAACGCCTTCATGCCAGTTGGTCGTGCCACCCCAGATGAGGCGTGAGATTTCGTCGGCGAACTCAATACCTTTACCCTGTTCTGCTGCCAGCACTCCCAGTCGTGTCAACCGGTAGATGTACGGCTGCTCCTCGCCCGTCCTGCGCTGTCCCTGCTCATCCACATACTGCACAACAGGATCCGGATTCGGCCAGGCAAACGGCAGATCAAGAAACTCTGCAACACGAAAAATGTCTGTCAGGAAATAGGAGAACCATTGCGGCTGCACCGCCTGAAAAAACTCAGGGGTTCTGATTGCAATCGGATACACCGGGCGGAAGTTGACCGCCAGGTCATAGTCATTCTGCCATTGCCTTAGCCGCGGGGTTGCCAGGTATGACCATGGGCTTCTGAAAGACCAGAAGACATCAATCGACAGTTGATCACTCATATCTGTTAATACGCTTCAGGGAGGTTATGTTGGACGATATTGACATAGGAAAAATATATTGTCACTCTCGGTGACATAATATTTCAAACGGTATTTTAATGCTGCTGTTCATCAAGCGTGTCGCCAAAACGGCAGGTATCCTTGTGCTGGTGCTTCTCATCGGCGGCACCACCTGGATTACGAAGCCCTGGGACGACCTGCAGAGCTGGCGTTGGTTCACGCTGCCATTTGAGCGAATGCGGGCCGAGGTTTTTTCCAATTGGGCAGTCATTCAGCCCGTAGCTCGCTTGCAGTCGTCGACAAATCCCAGGCAATACCGGCGACATGTCTTTTCACCGGAAAGCGTTTTTTACACCATGGGAAATGAGCGCCTGCCCCTGACTGCTTATCTCGAAAAGGCAAATATCTCGGGCCTGATGGTTCTGCAGGACGGTGAGATCAAACTTGAGTACTACGGCAAAGGTCTGAACCGGGAGAGTCGTAACCACATCTGGTCCGCAAGCAAGAGCTTTACCTCAACACTTGTGGCGATGGCACATTTTGAAGGCAGGATTGAAAGTCTGGATGACAAGGTGGAGCGATACGCCCCGCAGTTCAGCGGCACTGCTTACGGCGAAAGCTCGATCCGCCACGTATTGATGATGTCATCCGGCATTAACTTCTTTCATTTCAAAGGCAAGCCTGACCGCAACGATATGTACTGGGACATCATCCAGGAGCGGCAGGACTTTGATGCATGGGCCGGTGCGCTGGGGCGCCGTGTACCCCCAGGGACGGACTTCAACTACATCGCCACAGATACCCATGTGCTGGCTGCGGTTCTCAGGGGAGTTTATGGACTCCCCTTTACCGAGATCGTGCAGGATCGACTCTGGCAGCGCGGTGGATTCGGCGGCGATGCAACCTGGGGTCTGGATGGTAGCGGTCACGCTATGGGGCACTGCTGCCTCTCATTGCGCCTGGAAGAGTTTGCTCACCTTGGCCAGCTCTACGTTGAAGACCTTGTTATGGAAGGTGATCAGACGGTTCGCGACGACTGGTTCTCCATGGTCGAAAACCCCCAGGCACCATTCCAGGAACCTCGAATCGATGAAGTCGGTGACCTGCAGCGTGGCTACAGCGTCCAGTTCTGGATACCCCATAACTATGATCAGGAGTTTATTGCAGCGGGTGCGTTCGACCAGTATCTGTGGATCGATCGCCGACAAGGGACTGTGGTGGCCCAGTTCTCGACAGGACAACCGATGTTGTTCGCCGAAGGTGAAAACGGCGCGGGGCCGGCGGAATTTGCAACAGTCATGCGAACACTGGCCAGTCGCGAGACCTTTCAGTGAGTCAGGCAGAATCTGCATCTACCGCAGGAAAGGTGGATGGAAGGGTTGAACGCACAGCCGCGACGCGCCGGGAAATCCTGAACGCGACGCGCGGGCTGATTCTTGGTGGGACTATCGATCCCACCGCCAGAGAGATTGCCGACAGTGCTGGCATTACACCAAGGACTCTGTTCCGACACTTTCCGGATATGGACTCGTTGCACCGCAGCCTGATCGCGGATGCTGAGGGTAAAGCAGCGGCTGTGATGGATGAACCTTTTACCGTGCAGGCGGAGAGTAGTTGGCATGAACAGATACAGCAGGTGATTGATCGACGTGTTCGGGTTTATGAGTCGTTGCTGCCGCTTTATATATCAACCATCTGGAGCCGGTATCGTGCGTCGACATCTGATTCCGGCCAGCGAGCGGGTATAGCGCGACGACGTAAAAGGCTGATGGACATTCTCCCCGAAGAAATCACGCGGGATCAGGTCGTGTTTGAAGCCGTTGATGGCGTGTTGGGTATAGACTACTGGGTCAGCCTGCGACGGGATCAGCGATTGAGTGTAACCAAAGCTGCCAGCGTTCTAAGGCTCGCGACCGGAAAGCTTCTTGGGTTCGACCAAACAATGGGTGATCAATGACGCTGCTAAGATCAACGTATGAAAGTAAGACTTAACCCATGAAGGCAACAACATGGGTTCTGTTCTATGCGATTCTGCTGGTTCAGATGGCCGCCTGCAGCAATGGTGCTGATATCGAAATTGACCGAAGCGAATACCATGACAGACTGCGTGGATTCTGGCTGGGCAGTTCCATTGCGAACTGGACCGGTTTGCCAACTGAAAATGTTCGTGCTGCGCCGCCGTTCTTCAATGACGATGATTGGCAGAAGCGGATCGGTCGGGCAGGAGAAGTTGTCGATTATGTGCTGGGCAATGACCCATGGGGCGCGGATGACGATACGGATATTGAGTACGTTTATCAAAAGGCCATGGAGCAAAGCGACAGCTACATGCTCACGGCTGAACAGATTGCTGCTGCATGGCAGAGGCACATAGGTCTACCGTTGCTGTGGGTGTCGAACCTTGCGGCACTTGGGCAGATGCAGAATGGGGCGCTGCCGCCGGTAACCTCCCTGCCTGAGAACAATCCAATGTGGGACATGATTGATGCGCAACTGACCACTGAAATATTTGGTGCCATGGCCCCGGCGCGCCCGGATGTGGCGCTGCAGATGTCGCATCTGCCCATCCGTACTACAGCTTACCTGCATTCGGAGTGGGCTGCGGAGTTCTACGTGATCATGCATTCCCTGGTTGCACTGGCCGATCCCGGTTTGTCGCGCAAAGAGCAGGTGTTCTGGATGGCTCGGGAAGCCCGCAAGCGCGTACCGGACTGGTCGTACATTGCGGATATGTATGACTTCGTCGAGGCACAATACGACGGCAACCCAGACAAAGATAACTGGGAGCAGACCCGCGACAGAGTCTATGAACGCTACCAGGTACAGGGGGCGGCCGGCTATGAGTACAAGTATCCCTGGGATGCGGGCATCAACTTCGCCGCTTCAATCGTAAGTCTGCTTTATGGGGAAGGGGACTATAGAAAAACGATCCGCATCGGCACCCTTGCGGGTTGGGATTCGGACAACCCAACGGCAACCTGGGGTGGCTTATTGGGATTGTTGTACGGCTATGAGGCGCTGCAGGACTACTTCAATAAAACGGACTTCTCTGATGACTATCTGATTACCCGCACACGCTACAACTTTCCTGCAGCGCCCGATAACTTCACGGACATGGCGACGCGTGGTCTGGACATCATCGATGGCGTCGTCGTGCAGGGTATGGGCGGCGACGTTGTTGACGGCCACTGGGTGATTCCAGCCATGCATGATGACATTGTCAGGTCTGCAGTTGAAGAGACGGTTATACCGTGGGAGACCATCGAAGATACGGACCCCCGCTGGCAGTACAGCGGTTTCACCACTGAAGGTCAGAAATGGAACGCATCCGGGGCGACTTTGACGTCGGGCCAGTCCGATTGCGCTGCCGAAATAATGTTCAGTGGCACGGCAGTGCAGTACTACGCGTTCAGACATGCTGGGGCTGGGAAGGTAAGCGTTGCCCTGGATGGGGAGCAGAGTATCGTCGACCTGTCTAACAACGCCAGCGAACATGGACAGTACTACGTGAAAGTCTTTGAAAGACTCGGCTTGTCCCCAGGAGATCACCAGCTGCGAATCACCTGCGAGCGCGATGAAACGTATAAGAACATCGATATGTTATCGATAATACCGCTCGATCAATTATAATGACGTGCATTAATTAAACCGATATGCTCGCAATGAATGTGATCAGGCAGCAGAGGGCTTCTTTGTCCTCTGTTTAACCATTTATCCACCCTTAAATGAGGACGGTCAATGCAAGTCGAAAACAAACTTACGCCCAGCGAAGAGCAGATCAAAGGATTCTTTACGCCAGGTGCGGAAGGGCCAATCTATATGCTTAATCTGCTTAAGTTCAAAGAGAAAGCCGAATACGCGGATGGGCGCGAAACCGACTTATCCGGCGTTGAAGCTTATGCGCTGTATGGCGCGGCTGTTTCGGAAATACTGGTGAACCTTGGTGGTGGCGGTATGTTCAACGCCAAGGTTGAACGGCTGATGCTGGGTGAGGTTGAAGAGCTGTGGGATTCGGTTGCCATCGCCATGTATCCAAACAGACAAGCCATGATCGAGATGATGCAGTCAGAAGAATATCAGGCGATTCATCATCACCGGGATGCGGGGCTGGCTGGACAGTTGAATATCGAGACCACAAATGCCGGTGGTATCTGGCTGGGTGGTTCTGGTATCGATTCAGTCGGGAAATAGTCCCTCCGGTGTTCAAAAAAATGCGTAGCGCGGGCCTCTCATGGGTGGCTTTTTGTGAGCCTCTGGCAGCGTGCAAAGGCGTTCCATGTGGGTAACGCTGCCATCAGCGTATTCCCATATCAGTTGTTCGCCATCCATATAACGACGTACGACTACTGGCCCCCAGCCGAACGCTTTGAATTCCAGCACGCCGTTGTTCCAGAACATGCCGGCGGAACTTCGGGGGCAATACTCGCGATCACCCAGGGTAAACAGCACGGCGCCTTCGGTGTCATTAGAGTTGTAACTGGCGGTGCTGTTTGGCCCGGAGTCGTGAATGATGCCGCTGGTGGTGACAACAACACGTGGGCCGCACTGTTCTATGCGCTCGACGTGACCAACGCGGCCCGAGACGCCGCGCCAGAGGCCGCGAATATCGTCAGCACCCCCGGGTAGCGGCTCGGTACACTCTCGCAAAACGGGCAAAGGAAAGTGCGTGTAGCTGCAACCTGGTGTGTTGCCTTTGGGTATATCCGCTGCCATTTTGCCGCTGCCGTCCAGAGCCGGTAGTTCACAATAATTGAGGGTGCTGCCGTCGCCGGCCAGGATTGCCGGGTCGATGGTTAGAGGTGGGCGGGATGAGAAGAAAACAAACCAGAAAACGCCGAAAACGATTACGATGAAGGCAATCAACGTGCCCAGAATATATTTTGAAAGTTTGCTGATCATGGCCACATGTCCAGATTTTTAACGCACCTGCTTGCTTACTTTAATGTAAAACATTACGTTAGAGGGTTCCACCTGAACGGGTGAATGATTGTGCCTGCCACGTCTACCCGTTATGGATGATTATTGGAAATTTATGCAACGGGTGGGGCGGTGGTTGTCCTGGTCGAAATTCCGAGGAGGAATTGTCTGAATGAAAACGGTCCTGAAAGTTATTGTCGGGCTGCCAGCCGTGCTGTTTGTGGTTATGGGTTTGCGCTGGCTGGTTGACCCGGTCGGTATTGCGCCGGAGTTCGGCTTTGTTCTAGGTGATGGTTTAGGGCGCAGCTCCCAGGTTGGTGACTTTGCAGCGTTCTTCCTGACCCTCGGATTATGCATTCTAATGGCGCTCGTCAGTGGTCGGCGACTCTGGTACTACCCGCCGGCTATGCTGCTGTTGCTCGCCGCAATTGGTAGAGTCCTTGCCTGGGCGTTGCACGATGCTTCTTTCGCCGGCGGCATGATCGCGTTTGAAATTGTGGTGGCCGCGTTGCTGTTGGCGGCGTCACGCTGGCTGCCGGAGCGGGAGTAGGCGCGTGGACAATTTCTGCTTCAGATTCAGGTGTGCGCAGGCACTGTTCGTAGCCATTCTGGCAGGTAACAGTGCATTGGCATTTGCGGCGAGTGCGTCCGGCCCGGATGGCGTGCGTCCCAATATCGTTTTCATTCTTGCGGACGACCTGGGGTACACGGATATTGCACCTTACGGTGGGGAGGTGAATACGCCGACACTGTCAGCTCTGGCGCATCAAGGCATCAGGTTTGCGAATTATCACACCGCAGCGAACTGTGCGCCTGCTCGTGCGATGTTACTGACCGGGGTTAACAATCATCTTGCTGGCGTACCCAACATCCCTGAGATGCTTGCGCCGGAGCAGCGTGTCCACGAAAACTATCAGGGTGTGCTCGGCAGCAATGTGGTGACCGTCGCGACGTTGCTGGAAGACGCCGGCTACCATACGTACCTGGCTGGCAAATGGCATCTGGGTGCTACCCCTGACAAACGGCCAAGCCGTCGAGGCTTCCAGCGAACGGTGGCATTGATGGACTCCGGTGCGGACAACTGGGAGCAGAAACCCTATCTGCCGATCTATGAGCAGGCGAACTGGTTTGCAGACGGTGAACGTTTCGATTTGCCGGAGGATTTCTATTCCTCCCGTTTTCTGATCGACAAAACCATTGAGTTTATCGACGGTAATCTGCAGGACGGTAAACCATTCTTTGCCTACGTGCCGTTCCAGGCGGTGCACATTCCCGTGCAGGCACCCCAGGAATTCATTGACCGCTACATGGGCGTTTATGATCAGGGGTGGGATGCTTTGCGAGCGCAGCGGCGCCAGAAGGCGATAGAGTTGGGCCTTGTTCCTGCCGATACAGGTATGGTGCGCATGGCCAGTACCGGGGAGTGGGATTTGCTCAGTGCGGAGCGCAGACGTTACGAGGCCAAGCGTATGGCTGTTTACGCGGGCATGATTGAAGCGATGGATTTCCACATCGGCCGATTGATCGAGTATTTAAAGGCGCAGGGCGTCTATGAAAACACTGTTTTTGTATTTACCTCGGACAATGGTGCAGAGGCCAGCGGGTCGGATGATCCTGAAGGCTTTGCGAGCAGCAGAGTATCCAGGAGCCTGGGCTATCATAACGATTATGAGCGACTTGGCCTGAAGGGTAGTTACAACAGTATCAGCCCCAGTTTTGCCAGTGCGGCAGCCAGTCCGCTTGCTTATTACAAGTTTTATACGGGTGAAGGGGGATTGCGGGTACCGTTGATCTTTGCGGGTGATCCGCTGAGCGCTTCGGCAAAGCTCACCCATGCCTTTGCCTGGGCTACCGATATCACACCCACTCTTTTGTCGATAGCCGGGGTCGACAGGCCAGGTCCCAGATATGGTGGCAGACCGATTCTGCCTATGAGTGGCCGCGATCTGTTACCGATACTCAGCGGCGAAGCCGAGCGCGTATACGGTGAAGACGATTCGGTGGGATACGAACTGACCGGCCACGCCGCGTTTTTTCAAGGCGACTATAAACTTGTGCGCAACGGTCCACCGCTGGGGAGCGGAGAATGGCGTCTGTACAACATCATGGTGGATCCTGGCGAAGTAAACGACCTAAAGGCGGCGGAACCCGATCGGTTTCAGCGTATGCTGTTGGGCTACGAGCAATTCACTATAGACAATAAAGTGAGACCAGTCCCTGCAGGGTATTCGCAAACAGGCCAGGCGTTGTCTAACTATCTGGCGGAACCCGTTGGTGTTGGATTCATCATATTTCTGCTGACGGTGCTCATTCTGCTGCCTTTCCTGGTGGCGTACCGATTAAGGAAATGAGCGGCAGACTTTTCTCGGTAGTTAGCGCTCTTTGCTGTTTTAGTGCTGGCGTCTTACCGTCGACCACCAACTGAGGGTGCTGGCGATTAGTGCCAGAATTAAGCCGAGAATCAGACGCGGATCACCAAGTTGCCACCAGGGGTCGATGGGAAAGGCGATGGTTTTCGCCATGGCGGCAATCTTGAACTCATGGGCGCCGGAAAATTCAGGATTGGTCGATATTTCCAACATGTCTCTTCTGCTGCGATAGCGCATACCTGCGCCACGAGTCCATTTGTGCATGCCGGGTGCATTCATTAAATCCAATGCACTACCAGCAGCATCGCCGAACAGCACCGGATGTGATGCTCGGACAAGCAGTTCCGGATACATATACTGCATGTATTTGTTCAGCACATCGTCACTGGAATCGGTGGCTTCCACACCGGCAAGCGCCAGCGGTTGATCATACATGTCGATCACATTGACCATGACAAAATCGTCACCGGTATCTTCCTGCATAAACCGATGCAGGTTTGCCAGGCGTTCCGGTGTTGCATCCGCGCCCTCGCGCTGGAAGTAAGCCATGTACTGCTCAATTTCCGCTTCAGAAAGTGGTCCGCGAAAAGAGGTGTACCAACTGAAAAAGCCCAGATAAATCGCGCCGCAGACAATCCAGATCCACAAAACTCTATTCATCCCAGATACCCTTGAGCTGATGTCATAACAAGCCGCTAAGACGTGGATCGAATCAGGTCGACGATCACCTGCGCAACCTGTTCTGGCGCGCCCTCCTGGACGAAGTGACCCCCGCCTTTGATGGTTGTATGCGGTAAACCTTTGGTCCCTGGCACTTTTTCCCTGAATTGAGCATCCCCACCGCGGGTGACCGGGTCGTTGTCGGCAAATGCGCAGAGGAAAGGTTTATCAAACGACTCAAAAAATGCCCAGGCTTTACGTTGTTCTTCCAGAGATGGAGACGTGGGTAAGGTTGGCACCTGGCTTGGCATGGCCCGAGGCCCCATTTTGTAACTCGGGTCCGGAAACGGCGCTTCGTATGCCTTGGCCAGGGGGGTAGGCAGGGGTGACGTGATCCCCATTTTATTCAGCAGGAATTTCAGCGCCTGCACTGGTTTTGCCGGCGGTTGCAGCATCATGGACATCATGAAGCCCACAGGTAAATCTTCGGTTTCCCAACACCATTTCTGCCAGTAGGCAAATTTGCGCGCCGGATGTTCACCACTGCCCATGCTGCTTAATGCTTTTTGCATTTCTATCAGGCTCGGTGTCGGTTGGTTGGCCCGAAAGTCTTCAATTTCTTTGACTACCTCAGCGGGTACGTCGGGGTTATAAGGTAGTCCGGTATTGGAGATCACGACACGTTCGAACCTCTCGGGATGGTTGGCCACCAGACGCAGCCCGACAAGACCACCCCAGTCCTGACCAAAGAAAGTAATGCCCGAAAAATTGTTGGCCTCCAGCCACTTGCCCATCCACTCAACCTGGCGTTCATAGCTGTAATCCTCCCGTGCCGCAGGCTTGTCAGACTTACCGTATCCGACCAGATCCGGAGCGATTACCCGTAGGCCGGCTGCGGTCAGATGGGGAATGACATGCCGATATAGATAGCTCCAGACCGGCTGACCGTGCATACACAAAACAAGGGGGCCGTTAGTGGGACCTTCATCGAGGTGGTGAATGCGCAGATCGCTGCCGTCGTGAGTTTTTATGGTTGTGTAGTGAGGTGCAAACGGGTAATCCATCAGTCCTTCAAAACGTTCGTCAGGCGTGCGTAGAATTTTCATTGTTCCAGTGGCCAGGTATTTTAATGTAAGGCATTATATGTCAAGCTGGCTGCAAATCAATACAGCCGGATAACGAACGGGGGCTTACAAAATCATGGGCGGGAAACGAATACTTATCACTGCACTTTGTTTTGCATCGTTGATTCTGGCTGCATATGTCTTCCGGGTTGAAATCATGCTGACGGGAATCTCTGTCATGTCAGATCAGCGCACACCGGTTGGACCTCACCAGGCAATAGACTGGGAGAGCGGACCGGCTGCACCACAGAGCGCTGATAGAAAGCCGAACATCGTGCTTATTGTTGCTGATGATCTTGGCTGGAACGACCTGACCTTTAATGGCGGTGGCGTGGCCGGCGGTACAGTCCCGACACCGAGCATTGACGCCATAGCCCAGGCAGGCATCAATTTTTTGAGCAGCTACGCAGGTCAGGGAACCTGTGCACCATCGCGTGCCATGATGATGACCGGCCGATATGGCTCGCGCTTTGGGTTTGAATTCACGCCGACACCGCCAGGCATGTCAACCGCGCTGGGTATGATGAGCAGCAACATGGGACTGCAGCCTGTGCGTACCCCAGAGCCCCGTACTATCCCCTTCGAACAGATGGGACTGCCAGCCAGTGAAATCACTATTGCCGAATTGTTGAAAGAGCAGGGCTACTACACTGCGCACATTGGTAAATGGCATCTGGGTCGGGAAAACGGCAGTGCAGCTCACGACCAGGGGTTTGATCAGAGTCTGCTGATGCATTCCGGTTTGTATGCAGAAGAAGACAACCCCGATGTGATCAACGCCAGGCTCCCGTACGACCCGATTGACCGGTTTTTGTGGGCAGGTATGAAATATGCTGCAAGTTACAATGGCAGTGCGGCGTTTGAACCCGGTGGGTATCTCACAGATTACTACACTGACGAAGCGGTTAAGGTGATCGAGAATAACCGTCATCGCCCATTTTTCCTTTACCTTGCCCACTGGGCACCGCATACACCACTGCAGGCGGCTAAACAGGATTACGACGCGCTTTCCCACATCGAAGATCACACTGAACGGGTTTATGCGGGCATGATCCGGGGCCTGGATCGTGGCGTCGGACGGGTTTTGCAGGCTTTGGAAGACAATGGCCTGGATGAAAACACCATTGTTATTTTCACCTCGGATAACGGCGGTGCGGGTTATGTCGGCATTGCGGACCTGAACAAACCTTTCAGGGGTTGGAAAATTACTAATTTTGAGGGCGGTATCCGCGTCCCCTTCTTTGTCAAATGGCCGGCAAACATTCCTGCGGGACAAACCTCTGAGTCACCAGTTCACCATTTTGATATTTTTGCCACCGCGGCTGATGCTGCGGGTGCGCAGATCGATCATGACATCGATGGCGTCAGCCTGCTGCCGTATGCCCGGGGCAACAACAATTTGGCTAAACCGCACAAGACTCTGTTCTGGCGCGCCGGCAGCTATCGAACCGTGCGCCATCATGACTGGAAGCTGGCGGTTGATCCGCTGATGGGCAAAACCTGGTTGTTTGATCTGGCGCGTGATCCGGGAGAAACCACCAATATTGCTGAGCAGCATCCTGGTCAGGTTGAGGAGATGATGGCCTTGCTGGCGCAACACAATGCCGAGATGGTGCCACCCCTGTGGGATTCAGTCGCGGCAATGCCAGTTAACGTGGACAAACATCTGCGGCAGGAACGTGATCCGCAAACGGATACCTATATTTACTGGAGCAACTAGATCGTGGGTTCAGATGCCCTGCTTGAGGGCAAGAGTATTCGGCGATACGGGTGCGCCTAACAGGCCAAACAAAGCATCCAGCAGGCTGTGCAGGAACAGTTCTGACTCACGCCCTCGAAAAGCGTTATTCTGTCGGGCGTGGTGATACATGGAGGCGGCACAGAGCATGATGGCAGCTTCCATTCGGCGTCTGTAATCGCCTTCGTCGAGATGGGGAAGCGCCTCACGCAGCAATCGGCCCATCTGTTGACCACTTACCCCACCCCCACCAGTGTTGGAGACTGCCTTCAATGGAGAAGTTTCGATCAGCGCCAGTTCGTGACCAAACGCTTTGATGTAGCGACGAAAATCGACGTTGCTGCGTGCCAGCTGGAAGGTGGGTTCAACCATGAGACCGCAGAGTTGCTGCAGTGAAGGTTTGCTCGTTTCCGTTAGCAGTTCCTGCAGTAATTCTGCGCGCCTCGCCTGAACCATTTCGGATCGCTCGCTACGGATAGCGCGCAGCAGACCGCGTAGGTTTTTGAAATGATATTGCAGAGCAGATTCGTTTTTCTGTCCGGCGGCGGCGACGATCTCTCTGATCGAAACGTTCTCAACACCACGTTCTGCAATCAGTTTTTCGGCTGCGCGCATGAGTGCAAGTTTGGTTGCTTCACCCCGTGCGCGACGGTTGTCTAAGGCTTTTTCCACTAAGTTCTCTTTGCAATCTCGTTGGCAACGCGCCAGATGCGGTCCTGGCCCCAGCAGGCGTAGGGCTGCGTTATGTTGCCACCCGATACTCTGAAGCTCGGTACGCCCCAGAGATTCTCCCGGGTTAACAACTGTAAGTTGCTGTCTAATATAGCCTGCCAGTCGTCACTTTTGGAGGGTTGCGACAGTTCCTGCCAATCCAAACCGGCGTTGCTGGTCACCTGTTTGAGGCCTTGTTCGGTAGTTATGTCGATGCCTTCGAGCCAGGCGGCATTGAGATATGCGGTCACAAACTCCATACCCCGTCCGACGGCATTGGCTGCCGGGAACAGCGCGAATGCGCGTCTTACCGGTTCTCCGAGAGGGTCGACGATACGCCCTAAAGGCACGCCATGCTCGCGGCCTTCACGCGCGGCATCGGTAATGATGTAACGCTGCTTGGCTCGCGGCGCGGGTATACCGCGCATCATCATAGGTATGACCGGGCGCACTTTTACGCTGACACCGCTGATTTTGACAAGGTCCAGCACGCGTTGGTGACCGATAGCGGTGTAGGGGCTGCGCAGGGAAGGGAAGTATTCGAGCAGAATACCATCCGGATTTTTGCCCTGGATGGTATCAGGTTTGGGTTCAGGCACGCTTGGTGGACCGGATTGTCGGTCGAACCCTTCCTGCGCGAGACGTGCCTCTAACGAGCGGATGCGATCGATACCCCAGAACCACTCGCCGTCAAAATAGAACATCGCACCCTGGTAGTGGCCAAGTGCACGGCGTTTTTTGTTCCCTTCGCTGACGGCACTTTCACCCTGATTTTCAGAGAGGCTTGAGTTGTCAGTTGTGCCGATTGGCGCTGCTTTCCATAACGCGGTACCTACGTCTAACGCAATCTGGGCAAAGTCGTCATGATCGAGATGGGCAGCGAGGACCTGGTTGGCGATAACCACCGCGTCGGCATAAGGTGTGTCGAGTGTGGGCGAGAAGACCGTGCCGTAGTCTGTCGCGACACTCAATGCATCGCGCAGTGCCCACTTGTCAAAGTGTGCTGAACTACCCTGGTAGACGGCTTCGGGCTTTGATACCAGGTAAGGTTGGAACTTGAGCTCATATCGCGCTTTCAGCAGGTCCAGTTTCTGCACCGCCAGGTGACTGTACGGATCATCCACCTGGTGAAAGTAGTGTACGGTCGGTGGATTGCCCTGTTTCTCACGGCGCTTGCGCGCTTTGGTGCGCTGTTTCTCGAGGTACTCTGCGGAAGCAAAGTGCGTTGCGAAGACAGAACGAATTCTGGTCTTAAGGTTCATGAATGATGATATCGGTGGAATCCGGTGGCAGATCGAAGGTATGTAAGTCGTTAGCGAGGATAATGCTATCGGGTAGATCCCGCAGGAACATGTTGGCTGCCAGCGCATTCATGGGAGCCGGTACCATGTGATAGAACACCAGTTGTTTGATGCCTGCTGCGGCTGATCGCATTGGCAGAGTGGTGGCGTCAGCGTGGTATTCAATAACGTCGTGCATGATGGTGGGCATGCGCGGTACACCAACTTCGGTTGCGACTTCGATCATTGGGTCCAGCAGGGTGCGTGACAGCGCATCGTGAAACAGCAGATCTGCATCTTTGGCTGCGGTAAAGAGCGTGTCTGCTGCATTGGTATCACCAGAGATCACCACAGACCGTCCGCGGTAGTCCACACGATAGCCAACCGCTGGCTCAATGGGCGGATGTTCGACGGTAAATGAAGTGATGGTCAGCTTATCGTCCTGCCACACCACGCCATCGGTAGCGATTGTATTGGCCTGCATAAATCCGCGCTCCGGCGCCAGCATGTCGCTGCCGTGATGCGCAGTGCGGTAGCTGCGGTCCAGTTCATAAGCTGTGTTGAACCCAGCTACAACAGTTTCGACACCGGTTGGGCCGTAGACTTGTAGTGGTCCAGGTCGCGCCTGCACCCACGATGTCAAATTGACATCGGGCAGTGCAGCGATGTGATCTGAATGATAATGCGTGAGAAAGACCCCGGTTATTCGGCCCAGCGGCAAGCGTGCTTGTGCAATGCGTGTTGGTGAACGCGCGCCAACGTCAAACAGAAAGAGATGTTCTGGTGTGACAACAGCAATACAGGCCTGTGCCCGGTTGGGGTCGTTACCCAGAGGTGAGGCACTGCCACACACGACAACCCGCATGCCGTCGAACTTGTCCGCAGCCTGGCTCATAGCCGCGGTGGCTGCGCGCTTGAATAATGCATCCTGTCCTGGGGCTGTGTTGAAGACGAATGCCGCGGCAGCACCGATGAGTACTGCGAGAACGATTATTCCGATCAGTATTTTTTTCATCCGATGTCCTTAAAGATAATGGCATCGCAGCCAGAGCCAGCCAGTATGTCATCTATCTGGGATTGTGCCGCAGAGTCAAGCTGCTGGTATTCGGCGTTGATCCATTGCAGGCATTTAGCCTGGTAGGGGAAAGTGGGTTGAGTCCATGGCTGTCCGTCAATGGTGGTCTCCATCTGGTCCTGCCCCGCCTGAATGGCTGCAGCGTTGGCGAGTAATGCGGGTGCGTAAGTGCGGCCAATTTCACCCAGCAGATCACCCAATACAGCAGATACATCATTTACAGGCATCCAAGCATCGTCCGTTGCGGGCTGACCACTCAGGTCGTCTACCAGGTCAGTCCACGCATATACTCTGGGGGCAGAAGCCAGACATTCTGCAGCAGGTGTAGGATCGAACTTAGCTAACTGAGTCAGTTGTGCATACAAACCAAAATCCGCCGATGAAGGGCGAGCACCTAACACAAACTTCTGCTTCTCGATCAAGGCATCCAGAATGCCGAGAAAGCGTTTGTAGCTAGCTTCAATGACCGGTGCTGTGGTGTCGTTAGAACCCACTACGTAGAGGCGCGAGATCTGCCGCTCGGAGATATACTTTTTGAGCTTATTCAGCGCCTCAGCGGGTGCCTGAATGTTGCTCCAATGCGGCAGTATCGTGCCTGCCATGTCGATATCTGCATCGTAATACCAGCGGTAGTGGAACATCGCCTTGGTCAGCCATTCGTCTGCATAGTCTTCGATAAGGTAATTCAGAAAGTTCAACACAGGGTTGGTGGGCAGCGCGGCACGACCGCTATATTCAGTCTCGAAGCGCCGGATTAAAGGCGTTGAGTCGACCACCGCCTGCAACTCCCCGTTGGCGTTGGGCAGGTAAAAGGTTGGCAGCAGCCCAACCTTTGCTTCCGGGAGACCCAGCGCTGCGCTCTGATCACCAATCAGCAGCTCATAGGGGATGTGGCGAAAGCGCAGGTAGGCCAGCATTTTCCGGGTGTAGGGTGATCCCGGCACACCTTTGAATTTGAGAGGTTTGTTCTGCGACATAAATCTATCCTGATCTCAACCAAGTAAATAATGGGAAACATTATTATACGTGCTTCGATGGTTGTAAATCAGTGATTGTGGGATCGTTCCCCTGCTGTTTTGGTTGCTCAAGTTAAAGTTTTGAAAGCGCTCGTTCTAAAGCGGCCGTTATCTGCCAGCTTTAAGATGGTGCAAATCGGCCAACTGCGTTCATTAAGATTTGATGCAGGCAAGTCGAACTCTCTGCATACTTCTGTCTAACTCAATGTTGAGCGACAGGGGAGATACGTACATGAATATGAATTGGGATGCGGTAGGGGCATTTGCTGAGTTAGCTGGAGCAATTGCAGTTGTGGCATCACTTTTCTATGTAGGAATACAGGTTCGAGAAAATTCTCGAGCAGTGCGAGGGCAGACATTTGATTCCATCGCTACCGGCTTAAATGAGGCTGTGCTTCAAATGGTGGGAAACGCCGAACTGATTGAGATCATCCAAAGGGGTGTAGCAAACGGAGAGTTAAGCGAGATTGAGACGCTTCGATACAACAGCTGGATGCTCATTCTTCTCAGGTCGGTAGAGTCTGCCCACCATCAATTTGAACTCGGCCTTCTCGATGAGGCCAAACTGAAGCCTTTAGTTGCAAATATGGGGCTTCACTTCTCGAGCGCCTCTGGTCAGCTGCTGTGGGAATCAAGGCGCCATTTGTATGAAGCTGATTTCACAGAATTTGTGGATGTGCTGGTTAATACGGCTGAAAGGGGCTCAATTCTAAGAGGGTACGGGGTTGACACCTAAGCTCCTCGTCAGTCTGTTGTGGGTCTTCCGAGCCTAATCCATGAAATCCAGTCGACGGCAAGTTTGCGAATTTCCTGCCATTAGGCGATTTCAACTCAATTGGCGATTTCAACTCAATTAGAGCAACAACGGCCAAGCCCGGTCTTTTCAGTCTTTCTGGTTTTCCCACGTATATAAACTCGACCCGCCCGATGGGATGCCCGACGCCATGGCTTCCTCTACAAAAAGTCGAAAAGGCGAATCAAATTGATCAGATCGTTCTTTCCAAAAACGCTTAAAACCAGGATTATCCTTGAGATTAAGCAGATTTGTATTCAACGACTCCCGAATGTCGGCATCTACTGCACCGTGTAATCCCAATCGAAAGGTCGCTTGCTGACAAATCAAGAAAGATTGCATCAGGGCAATGAACTGACCGTATTCAATTTGAGAGCACTCATCTGGTGATCTCTGGCCCTTTAACCATATTTCCGTGGCTTGTGGATTGTGACCTACTTGTTGGTACCAACTCTGAATGGCTGCAGACGCAGTGGTCATGCTTTCAGACCTCAATGCCCTAGTGTTTTGTCGCATTTGTACAGCAAGGAATGCAACCGTAACAAATACAGCGAAAGCCCCGAATAGTTCTGCCAATGCTCCTATTGCATCCCAAGTCATTCATCGCTCCTGCCCCGTGAAAGATTAGGATACCGCAGTTCTTAGTATTGACGAAGGTCGGCAGTGGGCACAACGCAGAAGTAGCTATTTCAGTCCTGAGCGTCAGCTTGCTCAATAGCAGACAATCGGCTTCTAGCCGGCTAGGTCTAATCTTAATCAGCAGCTGACAGATCGCATCGATTCCGCGCCTCCGATGCTGCAGGTCTGAATTGGTTCGACGGATTCAGTCCACTACTCAGACCTTGCTGGTGACCAGAAACAAGCTGCTCGTACGTCCATGTGTCCAGTGCTCCTGTGCTTCAAAGCCAGCTGCTGCCACCTCGCGCAATACCTGGTTCGATTGCAGGAAGCTCACGTAGGGGGCTTTCCCGAGCCATTGCAGCACCGGAATGACCGGTCGAAGCAACCACATCCGGTCAGCGAGGCAGACAGTGCTTGATACAAAGATGCCCCCGGGTTTGAGCAACCGATGGATCTTGGCCAGCGCCGCCGTTTGATCAGGTAAGAGGTGCAGCAGGTTGAGCGCCAGCACCATGTCGTAGCTGCCGTCCGGCGCTTCGAAGTCCTCCACTCCGGCCTGTCTGAAGGTGACGTTGTCGACGCCCGCATCCGTTGCCTTTTCGCGGCCGATGCCGATCATCGCAGCGGATACATCGGTTGCCACGATATGTGCAACATGTGGCGCGTGCTTGAGTGCTGTCGATCCAGTCCCGCAACCGAACTCCAGTACCTGCATGTCTGCACGCATGAGCGCCTGAGTGGCGGCGAGCTTGCGTGCGTAGCTCTCTGCGTCGGCGATGGGTTGCTTGCTGTAACTGGGAGCGACTCGGTCCCAGAACTCGGGGGAAGTGACTGTCACGATGGTTACCTCGGTTGCTGCAGCGTGTTAGTTCAGTCATTTGACCATGCGCAGATCGCGCATAGAATGCCTATTTTTGATGATATGGCATACGCAAATAGATGAACTGGCGTGATATTGCATTTGATTGGAATCAGGTCCGGGCGTTCCTCGCTGCTGCGGAAGAAGGATCACTTTCCGCTGCGGCTCGCGCTCTGCAACATACGCAGCCGACCTTAAGCCGCCAGGTGACGGGACTTGAGCAATCACTGGGCGTGACGCTATTCGAGCGCGGTCATCGCAGGCTGCAGTTGACTACGGCTGGACTGGAACTCCTTGAGCACGTGCGTGCCATGGCCGAGGCCGCTAATCGTGTCTCGCTGGCAGCATCCGGGCAGTCTCACGCCATCGAAGGGCGAGTGTGCATCACCGCAACCGAAATGCTGGCGACTTACTTTCTGCCGTCGATGCTGCGAAAACTGCGCGAGCAAGCGCCTGGTATTGTGGTTGAGGTGATCGCTTCGGACCAGGTTCGCGACCTCATCCGGCGTGAGGCTGATATCGCGATACGCCATAGTCAGCCGACTCAGCCCGATCTTATCGCCCGTCGGGTTGGACGCCTCAGAGGCCGCATCTACGCTGCTCGCCGGTTACTCGACGAAGTTGGCATACCGCGCAGCTTTGATGATCTCACCGGTCAGGATTTTGTTGGTATCGATAACACCGATGCGCTGATCGCGGGGGTGGCGGAGCAGGGGCTGGTGCTTCGTCTCGAACAGTTTCGTGTTCAGGCCGCCAGCGGCAACTGTATGCTTCAGCTTATCCGCGAGGGCCTCGGATTCGGTTTTCTGCCTACGGATACTGGTGAGATCTTTGATGATCTGGTGTGCGTGCTACCAGAGCTCTTCAACCCGGAGATCCCGGTTTGGCTCGTTTCTCATCGAGAGTTGCGTAGCAGCCGTCGTATCCGAGTTGTCTTCGATCTTCTAGCCAAGGAACTTGAAACGCTTACTGAAACTGTTGGTCAGCCCAACGACTAATCAAGGTTCGATATGTTGACTGATCGCTTGGAGGACAGCGATGTTCTCCAGGTCCTTGTTGTCTGATTCTCTAGTTGTTGTGCCATAAGCTGGGTTGGCCGAAAGCTTCACAATCACAGTGTCTCGCATTGGATCAACATAGATGTACTGGTTATAGACGCCTATCGCACTATAGTCGCCCCGGTCTCCCGCTGGTAACCACCATTGATACCCGTAACCAAGATCAAATGAATGGTCGCCTACAATCGGGCCACCGGGTTGCACATGATCGCCGTCTACTCGAATCGACGCGCTGACATACTCGTGAGGCACGATTTGTTGATCCTGCCAAACCCCGCCATTTCGATAGAGCTCTCCAAGTTTTGCGAAATCCCGTGCTGTCATGAGTAGTCCGACATAGGCCAATTCTCTACCAACGCTGTCCGTTAACCAGTAGCCACGGGACTCCATTCCCAATGGGGAATAAATTTTCTCTTGCATGTAATCGGTTAGAGAACGGCCAGTCGCGTCAGCCACCAGCATGCCAAGCGCTTGCGTATCTGCCGAGTTATAAACGCATCGGGTGCCCGGTTCAGACTCCCGCTGCAATGTCGTCATAAATGTATCAACTGATCCTCCGGGGCCCACCGCTGCAGTCAATTGGTATATTTCCGAACCGTGGTCACTGTAGTCCTCATTCCATCGCACACCGGAAGACATCTGCAGAACATCTTTGATTCGCACGCCGTCGTACGCGCTTCCAGCAAGGCTTGCGACATACTGATGGATCGGGTCTTCGAGACTGCGTATTGCACCTTCGGACAGTGCGATGCCGACAAGCGCCGAAACAAAGCTCTTTGCTACCGACATGGATATCCACTGGACATCTCGTCCGCCAGTTAGCCAATATTCCTCGAATCGGACACTTCCTTGCTTGAGCACGAGTAATGCCGAGGTGTGAGTCGCCCCTAGCAACGCATGGACATTTCTTACGTCACCTTCGAACTCGTATGTTGTTGGCAGAGAAATTCGTGAACCATCCGGAAAATCGAAAGGTTTCTCTGAAGGTGATAACAATGAAACCGGGCTTGTGTGCTGCACGCGAGCGAAATTCTCGTATTGCGGCACGCCGGAAAACACAGTGGGCTCGTCAGTGGTGGCTGGTTTGTTTGCCATGATAGCCGTCCCTCCAGAAATTTATGCGATCAGGTCGTAGGATACTCACAAACGGCAGGCGCAAACAACGTCACTATGAAAAGCTGCTTGGGGCACAAAACAGAAGTAACTACTCCGCCCTGAATGACGGCCTTTCAGAAACACAGCGCCGAGTGGCTCGGTCGAATCTAACCGCATACAGCGTTCATAATTCCAGGCTGATAGGCTTCCTGCAGGGTGTGAACACCAATGATCAGCAAGAGAACGGCTATCTGAATTCTTGAATTGTCCGAAAACATGCCAGCGACATAAGTGGCCAAAATAAGCAACACTGATACCAGAAGGATCGGTTCCATCAGTGTTCCTGTAGAGACGTATGACCCCAAGGAATAAAGGCAGAAGGGAGCTGCCATACAAACGAAGAAAGGCGTCTTGATCGAAAAAAAATAGTCTTTTCGTTGAGCTGCCAACTCATCCTGCATGTCAGGTGTTAACAATCGGCTCGCAATGTATATAAATATGGTCCACTGGAACGTCAGCGAAAACTCGAATATCGAGCGGCTTTCGATACCACACTCGACTTGCCATATATAAAACCAGATAGCTGCAAGGTTAAATAGAAAGTAGACGCACCAAGCGTGATAAACCCAGTAGTGCTGGATTCGTTTGCGATGTTTAACCGACTCTGCAATGGCCGACAGGACGTTGGCGGCAGCAAGTCCAAGTACAATAGAGTGAATTCCGACAACGTACTCAAAGGGAGACATCAATGAACCTTAGAAGCTGCAAAACCGATCGCAAATGCCGGACATGTTGTCTTCAATATAACGTCCTTACGGTTAGGTATGATCGTCCCGAAAACGGCGATCGCCCCCAGGAAATCACCAAGCTTCCCCGGCAATTCGGCTATTTCTAATCCCGTCAATGTAGACCCCTTGTCAATGTATGGGATCAACCTTTCGAATGGTCCAAATGCGGTGGTGAAGTTTGACCACGCTGGAAGTGCATTCTCCATTAGCTCAGCTTCTGTCATAACAAACTTTTAGTACAAGTTAACAGTGTTGAAGTCTACTGCGCTACTAGGCGAGTGTCTGTTACGGGCTTGTTTCTTCCGATTTTCGGTTTGCTCGCGACCGTCGGCTAACAACCATTTTGAGATACGAGTTCAACATTGGTTAGCGTTTCTCTATAGCGGACGCTCATATTACGCCTGCAACAGGCTCTACCCGGCCAACTGCGGTCATTCGATGGTATAGATTTCAGGCTGGGACATAGATGCAAGGCTACCTCCGTGTCCTTCAGATCCTGTTATCCTCTTGAATTCTCTCGCAGCCTTAAACACCCATCGGAGGAGCGGGCATGGACGATGAAGAGATCAAAAAATTTATTGAACATGTTCAAAGAACAGCAGATCCAAATTACCTGACACCGCCAGAAGAAATGCTTGGAAAGTTCATGGTGTGCAAGGATTACCAAATTCTCTCCGTTTTCGATACGGAAGAAGAAGCTATGCAGGAAGCAACTCGACATGAGGCTGGTTCAATCGAGATTAGACAGCCCTTACCCTCAGACGACGGCACTCGTACCAGGGTGATAGTTCCGGGCGCGATAAAATACGTGGGACCCGAATAAATGGCGTGGAGCTACTGGGTCTGAAGGACCGCAATGGGCACAAAACAGAAGTAGCTACTCCCGCCCTTAATGACGGCTTTCTCAATGGCAGACACTCAGCGTCTCGGTTGTTACTTCTGATTTCGGCCATTAGCTGCCATTGCCAT